>CM044443.1:90067355-90093046 GCA_024363595.1 Xenopus borealis
TTCCAGGTCAGTCATGGAGGTACCCATTGAAATTTGGCACACTCAGAGAGATACAGTGGAAGATCCTGATTCCAGGCTAGAGTGTTCCATCTGCTTCACCAAATATGACAACATCTTTAAAACCCCCAAGTTACTGCAGTGCTCACATACGTTGTGCCTGGAGTGTGTTGCAAGGCTGGTAGCAGCCCTCCCACCCGAAAAGCAAGCTGAGGATGTCTTGTGCCCATTTTGTCGACAGCCGACACACATCCCAGATGAGGGGGCCCCAGCCTTACAGACAAGCCAAGAACTGTTGTCCAATTTGCCAGCTCACCTTCAGCATGAAGAACCAGTCTGGATTGAAGGGAACAAGCTCTGTTACAAGCAGCCGCCTGAGTCAAACCCAGATCAGCAGGATTTGTGCATATGTGTGGACATTGGACTGAGTAAAAAGGACAGCACCTCTGAACCAAGGCAACGCCGAGGCTTTTTCAATGGCTGCAGTGACTGGAAGAGGCTTTTACTCATAGCATTTATTGTAGCAGTTTTGTTTTGTATTCTCCTTTGGCCAGTTGAGTGTATACTAAAGACTGGGAGCCTACGATGCACGGCAGAGCCTGTTCCTACTAAGACACCAATCATCCCTGTGGCTGTGACCCATGGAGTGTGAGAAACAAACTGGGCTTATACTAGTGGAGCATAGGCTGACATGGCACTTTCAAGTTAACCATAATGACTAGAAACATGCCTCCTGAGGTCATTATATTTCCTTAAATTCCTGTATTTGGGGAGGCAGGAAGCAAGATCATTTGCTAAGATGTTTTCCAAAAGGGAAAGAAACTAAATATCCTTGGAGTTTCTCCCATATGTGGACAGAGACAGATGAGCACATAACAGTGGTTTGCACAATTTGAGCGACTATGGGATGAACTGGAAGGCCTAGTACAGAATCTTGTGCCCAGGGCCACAGAACAGGGAGGGTTTTACCATCAGCATTACCGGTGGAACCTCTCAAAGTTAGAGACTTTTCTCAGTTGAAAGCCAATGGTGGAACCAGATCTATAAGTGGGGCTTCATTCTATCCCCAGCACATGCAGCACGCTGGAGGAGACGGATGCTCATGCACAAGCGGACAGCTTCCTCATTGTTATTTATGAGGCAGAACAATACAGGTCTTTATAAATTGAACTTATTTATTATGCTCTCTACCGTCATTTTCAATTTTTTTTACTTTTCATCTATTACTGAAACATTGAAAGCAAAATTTCTAAATTTTTAAAAGAGCAATGCCCAACCAACAAGTCCCCCACTGCTGAACTGCAGCTTCTTGCATTCTCAACACTGCCGGGAAAACAGCAGGCTGCCTTTGCCATTCACCTTATTCCCTCTCTTACTGTAAATGTAAATAGAAGGCTGCACGAAAGCAAAATAGTTCAGTTTCATTTCTGAGACACTTACCGAGTTAACCAGTGCACTAATATCTTTATGTAGATATTTGAAGTTCAATCTCTGTTGAAGTGATGCACCTCTAGTAATGATAAAGTGTCCGTCACTATTGATTGTAGTCAACAAACATCCTACTACTGAAATCAATGGTTCATATATATGCAGATAAATAACAGTATTAACCATATTCCAAATATGATAGAAGCCCAGTCATACACATAGGACTAACTGAAAAATGAAGGAGTTTGCGGTGCATTTTAGTTTTATATAGTATTACTTTCATTGGCACAAACTGTGAGAATGACAAACTCAGGACTATAGGGCACACGTTTACATAGTAGATAATAGAGACACTATTTCACTCATGATTCTCTACTGAACAGAAAAACCTTTCTAATATAAAGAAGAAATATGTTTAAAAAAAAAAACAATCTACTCCTCTCCTCATATGCTATGCCTTAGATTTCCTATTAAGAATGGGGGGGTTCTATTTTGTAAACTATTTTGGCCGAGTCATTTAAATTGCAAATAAAATGAGGGGATTTTTGGAAACCTATAGTTTAAGTGTACCAGTATGTGCTACATATGTTATGGTGTACCCGGGAGATACAGGATATTTTATATTTTACCTGATATTTTATAGAAAGATTACCACAGCTGGCTCCCCTTAAAAGGGATTCTGTCAGTCATTATTTTATAGTGTAGTTTTTATTTCAAAATTATATTGTTTAGATTGAAAATAATTCACTCTACCATATAAAATTGTATTACTTGTGTTACTTACAAGCGTGTTTTTTTTGTTATAATATTGGTGTGTATGAAGCCATCTTGGGACATTTTGCCAGATCTGGTTCTATCAGAAACAGCCAACACTTCAAGATGGAACTACTTTCTGACAGGCTGTTGTTTCTCCAATTCAATGTAACTGAAGGAGTCACAGTGGGACTTGGATCTTTACTATTGAGTGCTGTTCTTATATCTACCAGGGAGCTGTTATCTTGTATCAAGGAGCTGTTATCTGGGTATCTTCCCATTGTTCTGCTGATGGGCTGTTGGGGGAAAGAGGGGGGTGATATCACTCCAACTTGCAGTAAAGAGTGACTGATGTTTATCAGATCACAAGTCACATGATGGGCAACACCTCGGAAAGTAACATGTCTAGCCCCATGTCAGATTTCAAGATGAAATATAAAAAAATCTATTTGCTCTTTTGAGAAATGGATTTCAGAGTAGAATTCTGCTGGAGCAGCACTATTAACTGATGCGTTTTGGGGAAAAAAAAACATTTTCCCGTGACAATTGCTCATAAATGCTCCTTTGAAAGAGCAAGGCACCTTGAAGAAGTTCAGGGACACATACCTATCATTATGTGGGATTACTAGAAACCTGGTTTCCGGCTTTAATATTACAGTGATGTCATATTCTAGTAAAACCTGTTGACTGTGGGTTGTGAGTCAATATGTAGAGTAAAAATGCAGTCCCTCTGCATTGCACAATTTTGTATTGTTTTCTGTTGCAAACATACAACAGAATGACTATATCCAATAAAAATGTTTCAATCGTACCACTGACTGTATCATTTCAGAATGCAGGGAGGGGCACGGCTGGGCTGAGAGAACCTACAGAATTGTAATTTGCAAGTAGATTTGCCTGTGCCGATAACATTGATATCAGTACCCAAAGTGCATGGAAATATATTCCCAGAGCCACCACCTGTGTGTAATTCTACTGTTACCCAAGGAAGAGGAACTTAAAATGGATATGGAAATGGATACGGTCAGCACATTATTATAAGAATACAATTCAATGGTTTGCACAAACATAAGAAGTTCCAATTTCATGTATTTCCATTGTTCCTAATTGAAAACAACCGTTTACTGTGCCTCAGTGAATCCTCCTTCTCCCCCACAGAAGCATTCTATAATAAGCCGTGTATAGTAACTGTTAATGAGCCGTTAATATAAAAGGTATTTCTTCCTGAGTGTGTCTAGAAACCTTGCCATAAAGCAAGATAGGCATGCTGTGGTTTGCCAGAAAGAAAATAGACACAGTCACATATTCACCATTATACCAGCGCCCAATGCATAAAATGTGACAATTACTTTTCCAGCAGTAAATTTAGACTCTTTCCCCTGAAATGACACTACTTTACATAATGTTCAGGCAGAAATAAACACGCTGATTTACAAAGTTAGAACAAATTGCACAAGAACAGTTTCCCATAGCAACCAAGCAGCAATTAGTTTTAATCAGTGTAGCTAGAAAACGAAAGTAAAGGCTGAGCAATTTAGCAGCATTATCCCTTTAAGGCCATGGGCAGATGGAGCACTGGCTCCGCTACTCTCAGCTTGCATATTTTTTCAGGCTGAAAGAATGACATACTGTAGGTTTATGCCGTTTTACTTGGATATTTTGTGGTTTATTATAAATGGCAATAAAAAAGTATTGAAGAATAAAATGAGAGAAGTGGATTCCTTCCATGCCCCATCTCCATTGATTTGAATATGATCTGCCTGATAATTCCGGCTTTTGTGTATTTAGTCTGAGCTCTGCGGTGTGTGATCTAATTTAAATCAGCGGAGCTGGGGCACAGAGGAAATCTGCTTCTCTCAGTCTCAAAAAAATCCATAAACTTGAGAGCAGCGGAGCCAACACCCTGTGTGGACTTGGTCTAAAGGTGGCCATACACGGGCTGATAACTGTCTACAGTGTGGGGCATGTTTACTAAGATTGGAGATAAATATCTGGAGAGATTTCTGGAGATGTTGCCCATAGCAACCAATCAGCAATTAGATTTAAACAGCCACCTATAAGTTAGCAAAGATCTGATTGGTTGCCATGGGCAACATCTCCAGAAATTTCTCCAGATATTTATCTCCAATCTTAGTTAACATGCCCTCAAGTCAACTGCTTATTGGCCCGTGTATGGGGCCCTCCGACGGGCTTTCCCCGATCGATATCTGAAAGTCGGCCAGATGATCGGACGGGACTAAAAATCACATTGAATCCCGCAATTCGGCCACCCGTATCTCCTCCGTTCTGATCCGATCGTTGGGCCCTAGGGTCCACGATCGGATCAGCCCAATATCGCCCACCTCAACGTGGTTATATCGGGAAGAGTACAGCTTGTTTGGAGACATTGCCAAAGATCAGATCTCTCAGTTTATTGACACCTTTAGGGCCAGTGTGCCGTGGACTGTGCAATCAGACTACACAGATAGTGATGGGCGAATCTGTAGTGTTTCACTTCGCTGAAAAATCACAAAACGCTTTCAGTGGGCATCAAAAATAATTAACGAGCGTCAATTTTGACCTGAGTAAAAAATTTTGTGTGCGTGACTATTGAGATATATGCCTTTCCCATTGACTTATACATGACCTTAACTGGTCTGAGATGGCAGATTTTTGGATTTGGGCTCCTTGCAGCTTCAATGTATAATAAAAAGAATATAGAAAAACTAAGGAAAACAATCTTAATACTTAAGAGTCAAAGGGGGAATGTAATCAAAGTCGCAAAGAGAAAAACAATTCGCACCAATAAGAATTAAAATGCACTTCTCGAACTCTTAAGAAGAGCTTGAAGGTGTTTTGGAGCAAACAACTTTTTCAGAATGAAGTGTTATTACATTGACTGTGCATTAGCGCAAGCTATAAAATTTGCAAACTATCTTCAAAGTGGTCGCTAAACTGTTTCTGGGTTCGCAAAAGCTATATTAAATTCGCACACAGCAAAATTTGTTTGCACATAACTTTTTGCATTGCGAATAGTTTTTCTGTTGCCGTCTTTAATTACATACCCCCCAAAAGGGTTTTCAAAAACACAGGCAGAGGATAGGTATGAAAATCAGTCACACATTTTCAGGCTGAAGTTGGCGCGCGTCTGAATTATTTAGATTCGCATTGACTTTAATGCATTTAGACCAAATAGTCTCGCACATAAAAAGTTTCGCTCATGTCAAAATTGAGGCGCGTTAAAAATTATTTTAACACCCACTGACTTCAAGGTGTTTCACGAATTTTGCAGTAAATTTTTTAATTTTTCTTCAAAGTGAAACGCACAGATTCGCCCATCACTATCTGGTAGTCACACTGGCCCTTAGATCAAGTCCACACAGGGTGTTGGCTCCACTGCTCTCAAGTCTATGGAATTTTTTCAGACTGAGAGAAGCAGATCTCCTCTGTGCCCCATGTCCACTGATTTAAATTAGATCACACACAGCAGGTCAGCATAAATATAAAAAAACTGGCATTTTCAGGCCGATCTTATTCAAATCAGCCTGAAATTTTTGCCTAGTAATAAACAGTCAATGGTCTCTGGAAAAGTGCTACTCCGAAGCTCAATAGCTCTGGATATGGGCACATCAGAAAGCTGATCATAGCATAGGGGCTGATGCCTGAGCAATATTTATCTGCAGGCTGAGGATCCCTCTGGAGTGGCAGTAGCTCGAGTGCAATGTCACATAGGACTGCTTTAAAGGAAAACTAAACCCTAAACATGTGGCAAAAAATGCCATTTTTATACACTTAACTTATTGCACAAGCTAAAAGTTTCAGCTTGTCAATAGCAGCAATGATCCAGGACTTCAAACTTGTCACAGGGGGTCACCATCTTGGAAAGTGTCTGTGACACTCACATGCTCAGTGGGCTCTGAGCAGCTGTTGAGAAGCTAAGCTTAGGGGCTTTTGCAAATTATCCAGCAGAATATTAGGGTGGTCTGTAATATAAGCCGATACTACGGGTGATTATTAAATTCTGATGCTAATTGCACTTTTTTCTGTGCCGCCATGTAGTAACTATCTGTATTAATGACTAACCAGCCATATATTGGGACATTTCTATTCTATGTGTACTGTATATTGTGAGTGGGTCCCTAAGTTCAGTAAGTGACAGCAGCACAGAGCATGTGAATCAGTGAATCAGCAGAAAAGAAGATGGGGAGCTACTGGGGCATCTACTGGGGAGACACAGATCTTTACTGCTAAAGGGCTGTGGTTGCCTTGGGCCGGTAGAGAAGCCCAAAACATAATGTACAACATTTCTAGCTACGTCTTTAGTTAGGCTTTAGTTCTCCTTTAAGCTGAAGTTCATAAAAAGCTCCCACATGAAAACCATGTTTTTGGCAACTTAAGGGATAAGTAAATCTTAAAAATAAGTGAATATACTGTAAAAGCTGATGATGGTGCTATTCTAAGCACTTTTGCATTATTTTTTAATTCCAAGATACTAAAGAATACATATACTTTTAATATGCATGACTTTTGTTACAACAGAGCCACCTGCTGGTCATTTCCCAACCATTCTGTCCACCAAGTAGTCAAAGTTGTCAAAGTAGTCATGAGAAAGAAAAAGGGCTGCTCTGATGTTCTTCTGGTAAGGAGAAAAAATTAGAAGCCTTTCTCAAATCTCTCCTAACCAGAACATCAGAGCAGCCTTCTTTCTCTATCCTTTAATATTTATTAATTAAAAAACAAATTCTGAATGGGCATTGCAAAGTTTTTTAGAACGGCACCAACTTATTTTAAAGCTTTACTTATGCTTTAAAAACACAGCTCTGAAAGCATCAAAGTGTGAAGTTGCCCATTGGAGATGCTATGGGGGGGTCAGAAAACGACACCTTTTTTTAGGGTAGGTTTACTTTCTAAAACTGAGATTGAGACAAACAACCCATAAAAGGTTTGAATATAATGAGGATCCAGCCTTGCTCACACTACAGACAATCATCAGTTGCTGAACACAAGTATTGGATTTCATTTCTGACTGATGCAGGAATCATATTTACAGGTCTTTGTACTTTTTGGGGTTGAAGGAAATATAAATGTTGTTTCAGAATATGGCTACAATTTGGCAGTTGTAAAACATCTGATCATACAATAAGCGGTGCTCTCAAGCTTTACTGTATAACTGCAATTAAAAAAACAGGGTATGTTCCTGTGGTGCAGAAGATCTATATCTGAAATGGAAAATAAGCCTGTATCAAGCATACAAATGGTGTACTTGGAACCTCATCATGGTCCAGCTGCAGTTACAATTACAATATATAGAGAATTCAGACAGCCTGCTTCCACTCATTCAAGCAATAACCAGAATTCCCCTTTGTGTTGTACAGACAAAGATTTTTTATTATCCATTTCTACAAAACAAAGAGTAAAACAATACAAATAAAAAGACTGAAAACTCAGTGGACTCTCCGAGGCACTTAAAATAAATACTTTGCCAAAACACTGAGGCAACAAAGAAAAGATTGTTCTTCCATAATAAGTTACTGTAGGTGTGCGCTCCCTCATTGCACATTCGCTCCTCCTCACGCTCTTGTGCCTCCGCTGCTGGAGCTGGCACTGGGTGCTAGGCAGGGGTAAGCTGCAGAACTGGGGGGGCAACTCCAAACAGCTGTGGCCAGAAAGTGGAGACCAAACATAACGTCCTGCAAGTGCAAGTTATTTGAGACATAAAAATCTAAAATTTACAGTAAGGCCTTAACTAATATCAGGGGACAAATAGTGACTAAGTCTACCCTTACTGCAGTAAGCGGAGTAGCAGGTGTTCCCAAAGGGGAAGAAGGGTTGCGCTTGAGCCAGGCCTCGCCGAAGATTTAGGTTACAAGAAAAAAGTCCCTATAAAAATTCACAGTGAAATACTGAGATTCTAAAGGAATCCAATGAAAGTGAGTGTAGGGCTGGTCAGGCCAGGATAACTGATATATATTGTAAGTTATGGACAAATAAACTCTGTTTTGTTTCAAGCAAGGGGGCATTTTAATTAGCATTTTTTACTAAATATCTTAAAATTCTATCATATATTATTGCTTTTAGCCTGAAGTAGTGAACATAACATTCTCTTTTGCATTTCCCAAGAGCCATTGGAAGGTAAAGCCTTACTCTTACTCATGTCAGAGGGTTTCTTCAGCAGCCAAGCTCTATCTGCCAGAATTACTTGTACTTGACATGTGTGTGCTTCTAATGTTCAGGTTTTCATAGACACAGGCAGCATCATCACTAACCCTGGAAAAACAAAAGCAACAACAAAATAATCATTCGTTGCTCATGTAGAAACAGTTATGTCCACTTTATGGGAGCATTTTGCAAAGTTACCCTTGGGCCCATCTCATGGTTGGTGATCTTATAGCAGTTGCAGCACTGAAGCTTGGGGTACTGTGTGAGGGGAGTGAAATTAGGGGATACTGAAGGCAGGGTTGTGCTAAACAGGATCTAATACAAAACATTCCACTGTTCAATTTAAGCACATTTTTCCCTAACTGTAAATTTATGGCCATTTTGCCTCAAACCTATATAAAAGTCAGGATAAAGAACACTAAAATAGTCAATAACGTCACAGTCTGTTCTCCAACGGCAAATAGTCAGCTCAGTTAAGACAGTAATAGCTATAATCCTACTCTGGGCTCCTGTGATTTACCTATGCTGGCTTTGTGCTGCAGCTGGTTGTGCTTTGGTTCTTGCCCTCTCCCCCGCAGAATACTGAACATTGGTATACTCTCGCTCCTTCAGCTTTCCCATCTGGAAGTAAAATGATTGTAAGTTCTTGATTCTGAGAACAGTCTACAAAGTTAATTTAGCAATATAAATAGGATGATTCATCATCACCAAGATTAACGCCAAAACAAAAAAGTGCACGAAAAGAAAAATCTGCCCACAGCTGCTCACCTGTTCTTCCTCCAAATGTCTCTTCCTCACCTCAATATATTTCTGCACAGCCATGTAAATGAATTTATATTGAGCCTCTGTCTGCACCATGCCTGAGCGCTGCTGCCTTACCATCTGAATTGTTTTTGGAATATCAATATCACAATCCAAACCTGAGTCACAGGAAATAAAAGACGCCATCATGCACAAACAGAAAGTGTAAGACAAAATCTCAGCATAGAGAAACAATGAGAAAAAAACATTTTGATGCAGAATGGAGATATTGCAGGGGCATTCAGAGGCACAATGGATGGAAAGGCGTTTGCAGAGATAAATGCAGGAAAAACAGTGGCAGAATGGAGGGATGGAGTAGATGGAAGAAGCGGTACATAGATAGACATTTAATGTGCGGAAGCTTAATATATGGGTAGAGCAGACGTGGAATGCACAGAAGATATAGATAAGAAAACACAGTGTAAGAGAAAACAGAGACAGAATAGAGGGACAGACTAGGGGCATGCAGAGATTAAATGGAGGGGTGCAGGAAAAGACAGTTGCATGGTATAAAGGTGCAACCAGATTCACAGCCCCACACGGGGGGGGGTCCACATGCAGTCTGGCCACCTACCATTATTCATACAAAGAGCAAAAATGAAAAGGACAGAAAAAAGTTAAGAAGAGTTACAGCTGCAGTGGGGATGGGGGACCAGTGCAGAAACATGCAAAGGCTGGAATGAAAGGATAGTACAGGTGTGTGCAGAGACAGTATGAAGGGGAAGGACATAGAGAGTACTAGAGATAGTACAGGGGTGGAATGAAGAGATAGTAATGGGGTGTGCAGAGGTGGAATAATAGAGGGACAAAATAGGTGTGTACAGAGCTGGAATCAAGGGGAAATGCAGGAGAAAGTAGAGACAGAATGGAGGAAAGGTAATGTGAAGGGCAGAGATAGAGACAAAATAATATGCATTTTACCTTGTCTATTAATAATATCCACCAGCATATCTATTACTATTATTGTTCCGGTGCGCCCAATACCTGCACTGCAAGTGGAAAAAAAAGTCATACGTATATATATATATATATATTAAAAAAAAAACCTTAAACATCTCAGAGTTATTATAACAGGGCTTTGGGACCCAAACATTACTGTACCTGCAGTGCACCACTATAGGCCCAGAATGCGGAATATATTTCTGGGCTGAATTAATGTCCTCCAGAAAGCTGAGCACTCCACCAGGCTCAATTGGAACCCCATGGTCTGGCCAGCTGAGATACTGGTAGTGCCAAATAGGACGTGGAGACTCCATCTGAAGATGGCAAGTTACATATTAAGATTATTAGGATAAAGGATCAGGGACGCATATTATAAGAGGAACATGACTTTATATAGAGCGAGGGAATGAACTATGCTGTCTCAGGGGATGCATGCTGCCATATAGTAGTAACGTGCTCATATGATACATATACTCCTTAGCACTGTGCATCAAGTTGGAGCATATTATTATGCTTCAGAGGTAATTACTGAAAAGCCTCCGGGATGTAAACTAAGGAGACAATTTCTGGCACTCTGATCTGCATGACAGCCCTAAAAAGATGAGGAATGGCCAATGATCCGTTTATTATCCAATTACGTACGGGTGAGCTGTGGGACAGTGGAACTGTGATTTCCCTAAGACATGACAAATAGCGAGTGCCGAAGGTCGGAGAAAATGTCACAATGAAATCCGCTACCTTTAAAACGCAAATTTTTATTGCCAAGTGTTTTCTGTTCCTCTCGCAGAGAAATATCATCCTACAATTACTATGGCAGAAAGGCCGTCATTCCTTCCTACATTTTGAGCTTATAACAGCCTGTCACTCTGTTTGTGAGTGTGGGTGACTTCTTTCTGGTCTAAATCTGCACAGTTGCATTTCTGTGTTTATGTCACATCTAATATTTATTAAAGCAAGTCAGGTTCAGTCGGTGAGACAGGGTATTCAGCACACGGGTATGAAGAGCAGTCATTAGCATTTCAAGCACATCACTTCTGGGTGCATCAGTTCTAATGAAAACCTTTCTTGGCACATGTTCTTGTAATGCAAGATTATTTCTTACAGGCCCTGGAAAAATCCATACATGTCTAGCTTTTTTTTTTTTGGTTTCAGAGCCCAACTGGGGTGGCCTAACCTTTGGCCAGGCTCCCCCTATTCTGTTCCAATCTTACAGCAAATCTGTGTATGCCTCTCCCTGTCACTCAAAGTGACCTCACTGCAGAGTTCTAGAGTTTCTAGTCCAGCACATATTTTACTATAACTGTCCTTCAGTTTTGGAATCCCTGCTGAAGAATCTTTAGAAAGCCTCTTAAAGGGGTTTTCACCTTTAAATTAACTTTTAGTATGATGTAGAGAGTGATATTCTGAGACAGTCTCCAGTTGGTTTTCATATTTGATTATTTGTGGTTTTTGAGTTAGCTTTGTATCCAGCAATTTGGTGGCTAGGGTCCAATTTACCCTAGCAACCAAGCATTGATATAAATAAGAGACTGGAATATGAATAGGAGAGGCCCTTTAATAGAAAGAGGAGCAATAAAAAGTAGCAATAAAAATAGATTTGTAGAATTAGTGGTGTGTGGTCCAGCCAGATTCCCACTGGACCCATGGGCTGGTCAGTTTTCGGCCGACCTCGCGCCCCCCTTTACAGGTGGCGGGTGGGTTCTTCGGGTCGAGCTCTACCTCCTGTGCTTTATACCACTTTTGTGACGTCATCGGTGGGGTGGGGCTGGCGCAGGTCTTTAAAGGGAAGCCAGAAATCAGACTCTGGCGGGCGCAGGTGGAGGGAGGGTAGAGCAGGTCAGAAAAAACCCGACCCACACATTACTATTACAGAACATTTGTTTTCAGATGGGGTCAGTGACCTCCATTTGAAAGCTGGAAAGAGTCAGAATAAGAAGGCAAATAATTAAAAAATAAATAAAAAATTGAAAAGTTTCTTTCTAAAAGTTAACTTGAAGGTGCCTTTAAGGGGCATCAGGCACAAGATTGCAATTTGCCATGTTTTCCTTTTACCCACAATGCAGCATTTCTTCCAGTGAATTTGCAAAGTCATTGTAATTTCATGTGGTAAGTTGCATCCAACACATACATTACAACTAATGCCAGTGTGGTGGTTTGTGAATCGTGGGCACGTTGGGCTGCATCTTTAGAGTGTGCACTTTGGAGCACATGCTAAGGATTGTGCTAGCGTCAAATAAGCTTTTTCAGAGAAATGTTGCCTAGAAACTACTGGTATAAGAACTTGTCAGTGTGTTGAACTCAATGGAGGGCTGCTTAAAAAAAGCTGAAAAAATCCTGTGTGCCACTACCCTAAAAACAATTGTACCCCTGATGCAAGGTAGCCCCAGATCCAAGCAAACAATCCCACAATGTTATAAACTGCAGTGGAGCTAATGAAAGAAATTGAGAGTATGCACAACCTTAATACCATACATCTCAATGACTTTCATGAGAATCAGCCAGGCCTTACCTTGTCCAAGCGACTTATATGCAGCTCCCTTAAGATATAGTCCTTTTTCTGGTGCATTTCTAGACTCTGCACTCGGATGCAGCCATAGTCTTTGGAGCAATTCTCATCTGGCCAATAGCGAAAACATTTTTTCTGTTGGATAAAAAATTCATACATGGATTTAGAAAATAAGAGTTACCAGTATCAACTTTTTAAAGGAGTTCAGTCATGGGAAAACACTTTTTTTTTTTTTACAAAATACAGCAGTCAATAGTGTGTTTATAGTGCTGCTACAGCAAAAATTATTTCTTTAAAAGAACAGATTGTTGAAATCTGACATGGAGCTAGACACGTTGTTTGCTTCCCAGGTGCCCCCAGCCATGCGACGTGTGCTCTGATAAACTTCAGTCACTCTTTACTGATGAGCTGCAAATTGAGGGAAAATCATTCCACTATAATCCCTAAAATAAAGATAGTTTGTATAATATAGTCATGATTTTTTTCTTAATGGTTACAAAGACAAAGGCCAAAGCAAAAAAATCACCGGCACAACAAGGATAATGCTAGCAGGGCAAGCCCTTGCTGGTTTATTGCGGATGCAACGTTTCGGGGCGTAACCCCTTTGTCAAGCACAAAGGCACCAGTTCCCACTGGTGATTCGAACCCTGTAATTGTGGTTTCTAGCCAGAATGTCTTCTTAGACATGGCGCCAATAAGAAGCAAGTATAGATGGCAAAACTGAGGCAGAAAAGGAAGATGGTGTCTGCATCTTTACAATGGTAAGAAAAAAACATTTAACGTATATTAATTGTGTGCTTATTTTTAGGGATTCCAACAAAAACCCTTAACTTAGTGGGATGATTGTGTTGCAATAACTTTGTGCATGTGGCCAAACTTTTGCCCTGTTTCTAAACCAAGTGTTGGCAAGTACAGTGGGAAGGGTAGTTTAGCCATTTCCTATTAATGTTCTAAGAATAAAAGTAAATCAAGAGTTAATTTTGTAGCAGTGACGTGAACTGCACGCCAGTTCTTCACAAGTGACATTTCTAGCGGTGCAAACTTGAAACAGTGACTAAGAAAATGCCACCCACTTGATTCTCACAGGAGAAGCCACTGCTGTAATGCCACCGAGAGTGACTAATCACACCATATGGGACTCATTTCAGAAGAAGTGTAGATGTTAATTTTATATTTCGCTTCCTTTTTTGCGCTTACTTCCTACCCCAGATCACTTCTCCTCTTACTCAAAAAATACAACAGTGCAGGGTACTTTTCCTGAGAACTCTGTGCCATTATAGTATTCTGCAGTCTCAGGAATCCTCTGTTCCACTCGGTGAGCAGAAGATCAGAAAACTTCTACAAAAATGCCTATAAAACTATTACAAATAACTACTTCTACATTGCTGTGCATGTGCCCAGCTTCAACAGGTGCAAGAGATACCTGGGACAACAGGATAAAGCGGCAAAGCCCAAATGAAGTACAGTGTCCTGTCCATGACAACAAATAGCCAACATCAAATCTTTTTATCTAAAACCAGGCCCGGACTGGCAATCTGTGGGTTCTGGCAAATGCCAGAGGAGTTGTTGTGAGAAGCCATAATCAGTCACTATTTATTGGGCTGGTGGGGGGCTGTTTTGGTCCTCTGTTTACTTGAAATCTCAGTCCAGACCGGTTTACAACATAAGAAGGGTTATATGAATTAAAGGAGGTACACAGCTTACCCTGGAACGCTCCACCTCTTTGGTAGTCATAACAATGACATGAGTGTTTTCTTGGTAAACCATGGCCCAGAAGTCACACACGGTGTTCTGCAGGCAGCCCTGTGTAGCAATGTATACTTTGCAAAACTGGGACCCACGCGCTTCATCTAGGGTATTCTAAAGCAAAAAAATTGTCAAAAAGGAGGTTGGGATTTCATATAGATAAGTGTATGTGCGCAAATATTTATTTGAACAGTTCAGTGATTTCTATGTTCTCGTGAAAAATCTCATTAGTAGAGGTCTGCAGGCTAGATAAGCTCCGAATGTGATCTTGTTGTTGGTACGGGACCAAAAGATCAGATCACTCTAATAAAGCCCACCGCCCATGTGGCCAAACATCATCTGGCAAATCTCCCATCATGTTCCCTAATGTATATGTGGAAGAGGCAGATATACAATGCTAATTAAGGAAAGCATGCAGACTAACAACTCTAAATAAAATTATGAGCAGATGGCATGTTTTGTCTCCACCATCATAGAATTTATTTTAAGCGATGCAAGCACTACTTATTGTGTGTTGACCTTAAACCCTGTGCTACGCAGAATATACAGTCACTAAATATAACTTGCACTCGTATTAGTCTTATAAATAGCAGCATGGCTCGCCACAGGTAATGTACCCTTCTCACACATAGGTGGTGCAGAGATGAAGGATGGGTTATGCTTTGCAACACTCCAGCACATGTTCTTGTTCTACAGGAGGTGGGAGCCCATTGATTTTTCAGGAAGTGCCTAAGCCCCTACAGACATGATCATTCATAGGACGCATTGGTTGGCCTGTGACTAAGGAGCTTTGTCGTCTTTACCTTGATGTAATTGGCATTGATGTAGTCTGATCCTGCTATGCTCTCATCAGTGTCTCGCAAAGTCACTCTCGTGGTGTCAACTGTGAAAATGCAAGAGAGAAAAGCAGTATTTTTATTAAACCTTTATCCTGGAGCTGGGGTTTCCTCTTTATAACTCATCACAAACAGAAATGCTATTATTCTACATGCACTTTCTCTACCATCCCATGCTTTTATACAGTGAACGCATGGTTTTGCTCAGCATGTCACAGTTGAATTTCCACAAAAGCAGCAGACTTTTCTTTGGCAAGTGCCTAACTTTCATGCTCCAAATGTTGCTGATCTACAACTCGCACGCACCCCTTTTGCAGGGCACCTAAGTGTTGTCGTTTTGGAACAGGGTGACTGCTAGCCTGCAGAGAAGAGTTGATTATACGAGAATACAAAAAAACTTCTCCTCCCAAACACCAAGAACATGATAGGAAAAACATAAGCAATATGCATAATGTAGACTCCCTGCTGTGACATCCTTAATTATGCCATCACATGCATTTTCTTTTCTTTACAGAAGCACCATTGTTTGGCGGAACGCAGAAATGAGCAGGACTTACAGGGGAGGATGTTCTTGTATCTATTTTTAATTTTGTTCTCTGGCCGCTGTCCCTCCTTTCTGGGATAAAGCAGTTTGCACTCCTGCTGCTGCAGCATCTGCAGAGGAAAGCAGAACAGGCAGTGAGAGATTAGCAGGGAGAACAGATTGAGGCGCGATAGCAAAGTAATTAGTGGTGATGAACACCAACACACACAGAATGGCAAACTGCAGGCGCAGCAGGACAAGAGGAGCTTGTGGAACTTTCACATTTAGAAGCTGTGAAAAGCCCTCGGCCATTAATCTCTGTTCCCTGCCACCCACGGAACATATCTTGCACCTTCAATTTCACGCTTTAAAGCAAGATGGACGCATTCGCTATAATACAGCAGGTACACTTCATGCTGTATTTATAGTGTTTTCATTGCTAGAACATTTTTCCTCTTGGTAATTGAGCCCTGTTTTGACACAAAAAAAAGCTATAGCCCAAAAATATCACATTCATAACTTTCATTATAATCCTCTATGCTTAGTGCAGTTAAATTTTGGATAAATCCTGCACAATATGGACTCACCTCAAACTCTTCCCAGAATCCCTGCTTGGCCTTCTCGGTGTTGTCAGCAGTTTTGTTTAGCTCCCGTACACGGGTCCCAATATTGACTGCGTTGATCCGAGTAGCATTGAATGGCTGCAAAAGCAAAACCCAGATTATACCATTTTAAAGCAAATGAGCATGTGCGGATTATACAGGAAAAAGTAATTGGGGACATCCATAGGGCACTACCGTAAAACTATAAGGGCTTATTTACTTAAAGGGGTTTTTCCACCTTTAAACTAACTTTTAGTATGATGAAGAGCATGATATACGCAGACAATTTTTAATTGGTTTTCATTTATTATTATTGGTGTTTTTTGAGTTATTTAGCTTTTTATTCAGCCGCTCTACCGTTTGCAGTTTCAGCAATTATGTTGCTAGTGTCCAAGTTACCCTAGCAACCATGCATGGATTTGAATTAAAGGCTGGAAAAAGAATAGGACAGGGCCTGAATAGAAAGAGGAGTAATAAAAAGTAGCAATAACAATCAATTTGTAGCCTTAGTCAGGCAGATGCTGACTGCAACTGGATTAGTGACACTGCTATAAAAAGTTTGATGAGTGGTGATGTGAAATATTTACATTCTATAAAACTGGTCAGATTTGCACCTGGGCAGCATCCTATAGAAACTAAGCCATAATTAGCTCTGTTCTGTCAGCGGTAGAAAGAATAATGAAAGCAAAAATGAAATTGGTTGCCATGGGTTACTGCCCAGGTGCAAATTTCCCCAGAGTTAGTTTAATGTAAATGAAGAGCCTGAACTAAAAGAAAAGTAAAAATGGAACACGCCATTCGGCAGGATGAAGTGCTCATACAACAAGCTGATTGTACAAGTCCTGACAGTTAAGCTGGCCATAGACGTAAAGATTTTTAAAAGATTCGATCATCATCGTGAGACCACTATTATCTCGAAATGATCATACGAATTGTCCATCAACTAAAAAGACCATTTCAGGCGATATTGCCAGAAAAACTGAAGGGTAGCTTCCTGCTAGCCCCTCAAACATAGACAGATTGCTGTGGGAGCGATAAAGATTTTTTTAACCTGGCCGATCAATTGTCTGACTGATGTCGGACAAAAAAAATCATACGATGGTTCGAATCCCACTAACCGCATGATAATTTGGTCAGACTGCACGGAAGTCGTCCACCAAAGAAGAATTGTCGCGCCTACGGGGAGCTTTACACATGTCCTATTGCTATTATGTTAAATATATCACCTGCCCAATGGCCAAGCTCCCACAGTGTACACAACAAGGTCAACTAGTGTATATTTATTTATTTACATGCACAGATATATGCACATGTACAACATCAACAAGTTACCTGTTTAAGGTGCACAACGGCTCCAGACTTTTCGACCATTGGATTTTTCTTGTAGTGCTCCAGCAGGTCTGTGAGCGTATCAAAGCGTTCCCCTCCTCCTACGTCATATTTTCCATCTGGCTGATATGAAGGATAGATGACCTTAAGTTGGCTAAAGCAAATATGAAAAGGTCCAATTAAGCTCTATAACGGAATATCAATGATTTACCTGGAATCGGATCATTACATGCGTAACACGGGATTTCCTCTCCCCATTCTCCAGCTTCTCTTCACTGGTTAGGACGGACAGCACAAAGTCCCCGGGTTTGCTCTGGCTCTCTCTCACCAGGAAACTACCAGGCTTTCCTTTTTCTAGTAGAAGCTTCTCCGCTTCTTTTCCAGATAGATGCCCATGATACCATCTAAAGTAACGGGTGGAAAAGATAAAATGCCCTTTTATTCACTACTTTAAAATCAATTAATTTATTTACATGTATCCTCTGGTTTATAACCATACACCGCGAATAATGAATTATTTAGGACAGCATAGTCTCCCCCCCACCCCTCAAAAAACAAAAAAGATAAAAATAGGTTATCCAGTGAGAGCCATAAAATTAGGCTTACAGGATAAGCTTCAAGACACTTATTTTTGGGTGGATCTTGCAGGTACCTAAAAACCCAGCCAATGCAAGTTTGCTACACTTGTGTTCCTATTTCAGTAACAATAATGGCAAAGGAGTGCATATTACAGATGGCTACCGTTTGGCCCTCCAGCTGTCTCAATCTGGAACTCCATAAACTCTTTAAAGCAGCAGTGCAACTACAAAACACCAGCCACCACCGCCACCCACCCCGCAAAAAATCTTCAGAGGGGGCGGTGCGCACAGCAGCTTTTTCCCACATCCCCACACATTTAAACGGATATGTAGAAGAGCGGCTGGGGAGGTGGGATTTCTAAGAATTATAGAGAATGTAGACCTTACAGACTAAGTGGGTTTTGAGGTGTTTTAAGATCATTGTCTTGTTGCAAGAGCTGGAACTCCTTTTCAGCTTCTTTGCGGACTGTTTAACATGGATATCCAAAATGTTCTAATATTTAGCAATTCCACACCACTCCCAGGTTTAGACTGGGGTGTGCAAGGCCCACGGGGCTGCTGCCCGAAATACCCCCATCATTCACCCATCACCAGCTAACGTTATACTTACTTTTGCCTTGACTGTGGAGAAGGAAAGAAAGGGGGATCGACGGTGGAGGGCAGGCGGGGGCCACCAGTGTCCCATTTGCAATTATGTTTTTTTTGTTTTTTTTTAAAGGGATACGGTCATGGGAAAACATGTTTTTTTCAAAACACATCAGTTAATAGTGCTGCTCCAGCAGATTTCTACACTGAAATCCAATTCTCAAAAGAGCAAACATATTTTATTATATTCAATTTTGAAATCTGACATGGGGTTAGACATTCACCCGATCAAAAAGGATTTTTAAACTTGCCCGATCAAAATCTGGCCAACATTCTGCCAGATATCAATCAGGGATTCCCTTCAGATGGCCCCACACACGGGCCAGTAAGCTGCTGACTCAGTCTGTCGGCAGCTTCTATTGGCCCGTGTATGGGGGCCTTAAGGATAGAACTTTCTAGCAGGCTGTTATTTCTCCTACTTAATGTAACTGAATCAGTTTCAGTGGGAACTGGCTTTTGCTATTGAGTGCTGTTCTTAGATCTACCAGGCAGCTGCTATCTTGTGTTAAGGTGGCCATAGACTGGGAGATCCGTTCGTTTGGTGATATCGCCAAACGCACTGAAGTGGGCGATATCTGGCTGATTTGATCTTTGGGCCCTAAGGGAGGAGGGGGAATTATCACTCCAACTTGCAGTACAGCAGTAAAGAGTGACTGGCGTTTATCAGAGCACAAGTCACATGACTGGGGTCAACTGGGAAACTGACAATAAATATGTCTAGCCCTATGTCAGATTTCAAA
Organism: Xenopus borealis; assembly: GCA_024363595.1. Lineage (NCBI taxonomy): Eukaryota > Metazoa > Chordata > Amphibia > Anura > Pipidae > Xenopus > Xenopus borealis. Next base: position 90,086,920 of record CM044443.1, read on the forward strand.
ACTTAATATAAAAAAAATCTATGTGCTCTTTTGAAAAAAATTTCAGTTTAGAATTCTACTGCAGCAGCACTATTAACTGATGCATTTTGAAAAAAAAAAATTATATTTTTCCCCATGACCGTATTCCTTAAACAACTACTAAAGGCATCAGCATGTTAACTACGTGTCACTTACAATATTAACGTAACATGTATTGTGACTAGGGCTGCCCATATTTTGCTATAAACTATATATCAAGGAGAGTAAGGTTATTGACCCACAGAATCAACACGCTGATGCCTGGTCAAATTTTTACCTGCGTGAGCACATGTTGTTTCTCCTTTTTAGCTGTGCTCTACTTGCGTTAGGAGGCTCATTTCCTATTGCCAGTACAATCAAAAACCATCTCCTGGTGCTGCAGCTGGCCACAATAAGACCCAATGAAAGGTACGCTGACTAGTCAATACATCTCTCTAGTCATCTGTACTTAAATCGCTTTCTGTGTCGTTTTATGCAGAAAAACCTGGTGCTTTGTAAATGTCACAGCAGGATTGTGTTCTGAGAATAGGACTGCCCGTTATTCCATTCATAATCAATATACATCTCATCACTGCATCTCTCTATTACTGGATGCACGGCTGGCACATGTCCCCTATCTGATAACTGACAGAATGAAAGGAAACCTTTTAGACAATTTCAGTTATAAAATATTATTATATAGAAATATGTTCTTTTACCTTCTGCAAAGTACAGCGGCAGAGAATATATACACACACATATATATATATATATATAACCATATCTGTCAAAGACTTTGCGGTGTTGAAAATATAATAAAGGCCACAGCGATACAATATTTATGACTGTTCCATATTTCCAGCAATGTGATTGTGGAATCAGAGTTAAAGAAGAAATTAAAAAGCAGTGACAAAGGTTCAACAAAGGGATGTCAAACTAGCAAGCCTCCGACTACAAAGCACTTCATCTCCCAGCATCCGCAGCCAGACTTCTAAAAGGCTCTGTATATTGGATAAATCTATTCCCCGTCTGCGCCTTGTATAATCAATAACCTTCTACCTTCTGTGCAGCTGCCCAAGCGTTCACGCTTGATATCGAATGCTCGAAACTGCTTTGATCGAATCTAATAACGTTAACAGATGAATGAAAGTAAGTGTCTTGTGCTGAGGACACTGCAAATCCCACAATGCATAAATGCTGCCACTATTAACTCTACTGTTGATATATAAACATACATGCAGACCACTCAGTGTTTTCTCAGTAGAGTTTATTGCAACAGATAATCATGTACACAGTGTGGTCTTAACCCCCTCAGGCTAGAGAGCTTCTCTCCGACATACAAGCAGCCTGGATTAGTGGCCATTGCCAGTAGATCCTCCTCTAGCTGAAAGGGACAGGTTGGCAGCTTTTTCAGAAGAGAGGCAAATTAATCTTACTTTATCAAGTAGTCAGTACGCAGCACAGCATAAAACTGCTTCATTGGGATACGGCAGATAAATTGAAGGGGACTTTTGAAATGACTTAGTAACAAGATGGCTGGCTCTGTCATTATTAATTCTGTGCCTCTGTCTTGTACCATGGAGGTACTCCCGCTAGACTTGAGTCTTCTCTGCAATCCCAAAATGTACTTTAATACAGGTTATAGGAGGAGGAATGTTTGTTATTGGGGTAAGCTAGGGTTGCCACCCTTTCTGGAAAAAAAAAATACAGGCCTTCTTATATATTTATCTTTTTTCCCTATTAAAGGCTATCAACCCAAAATATGACTTTTTGCCTAATAAAAGAAAACACAATTATAAGCAACTTTCCAAAATCAATGTACTAAAAATTGTTGGTGCTTTAAAAATGACATATAATTGTGGTTGAAAGCATCATTTGCATAATTCCTGGTTGTTACATTTTAAACAATGTTGCAAAAGCCAGTCTCCTCCAGCAAGATGTTAAAGGGGATACACAGTCAAATTTTTTTTACCCCCCATTGCCTTTGTCCAATGCAAAGAAGCATTTTTTCAATAGCAATCCATTTTTTTTTTGCGCCTGTATTGCGTTGTCAGCTATTAAACTGTCAGCGCTTAGTATTACACTCATTTTATCAGATCAACAAAACTTCAAGGCCCATGGCTGTCTACTTTGCATGGCCTGTCTACCTCTAGGATCAAGAACCGCCCACCATCCAATAGAAACCTAGTAGACGCCTCTAGGTTTTTGTTTTTTTATGTGCATCATATTACTCGATTGCAAAGACTGAGGAGAAAGCAATCAGTATGCACACTACAATTGAGTAATAAGATGCACATAAAAAAAAACCTAGAAGTGTCCGTAAACAGAACCACCTGCTAGGTTTCTATTGGATGGTGGGTGGTTCTTGAGCTATAGGCAGACAAGTCATGCAAAGTCTTGTTGATCTGATAAAATGAGCGGAATACGGAAAGTACTGACAGTTTAAACGCCGATAAGGCAATACAGGCGCAAAAAAATGGATTGCTATTGAAAAAATGCTTATTTGCATTGGGCAAAGGCAATGGGGGGTAAAAAAAAATGACTTTGTATCCCCTTTAATCGGTTGGCTTATGTTACATAGTTTCAAAAGCCAGAGGCACCAGTACAGAGAATAGAAAGGGAAAAACACTGCTTTCAATAGCAATACATATAACATATAACAATCAAATAACTTGAAACCCATAGAAAATGTGTAATGAATGTATATTGCAAAGTTGCTTAGAATCAGGTTTTCTTTTGTTAGTTAAAAAATTATTTTTGGGGTTGACATGTCCTTTAATAACATTAGGATCAACCATCATTTTTACCGGCCTGGCCGGAAAAATACCAGTCAGCTCTTTTTTTATGTGATGTTTCTTCAGAATCCTGTCCTACACTAATCCATTGCGTTATATGCAAGGCTGCAGGGCCGGATTTATATAGAGGGCGCCCCTAGGCCCACTGACATTTGTCGCCCCTGTCCTCTCCACTTTTTTGCAAATGTTCAGTATCGGGACAGGAGCAATGGGGATTGATGCACAGGAAATATAAAAAAACAATTGTATCTCCAGCGCCTCCCCAGTGTTTTGAACCAATGTAGGTGTGGTTTGGCAGCATGCCCCCCCCCCTAAAATCCTGCCGCCCTATGCCCGGGCCTAGGGGGCCTTTCTGCAAATCCGGGCCTGCAAGGCTGTGCAAAAGAACGGCCATTTATTTACTATAGCATTTGTGCTTGCACCAAGAGTATATTTCTGCTTTATAACTGGCATTCAAGATAAGGGCCCTCCTGGAAAGAACAGTCTTACTCTAGCTGAAAGGCTTGTTTTTTGTATTTATAGCAATATTGGCTGTACAAGACTATAATAGTTTAACTATGACGTAAAGACTAAAGCACAGCAAACAAACCACAGAAAGGAGCAGAAATACTAGATTCCTTTGCCCTAGAAAAACATTATTTATGTCTGTGTGCACAAAGAAAAAAAAACTAAAGTTATCACAAAAGGAAAACAGGAAAGGGTGATAATATCTATGTAACAATATATGAGATCATGTTTTCATAGAATACACTTGTTGTGCTCATTCTACAGCTAACCTTTGCCATCTCAGTGAACAGTGAAATATGTTGCCCTTTAAATTTCAGATGCCCAGCAGTTATCACCTGTATGTGCCATAAGCAAAGCCACCATGTAAAGCATCACAAAACCCCCTAGGCATATTTCTGTGCTAATTCATGTGGAAACACTTGTCTATAGAAAAGCAGATAAGGGATGGATAGAGATAGAATGACATAGATAGCATTATATAGGCATCTATCCATCAATCTCTATATAGTATATGTAGATGCAGTGACAGCTGTACCATTCCTTTGAATGAACATAAACCTTTTCCAACTTACATCAAAATACAGGTATGTCCCATACCGGTTATCCATGGGACCTGGGGTTTTCTCGAATAACAGATCTTTCTGTAATTCAGATCTCCGTCCATTAAATGGAATCCGTTATCTGGAAACCCGTTATCTAGAAATTCGAATTACAGAATAACTTGTGATTTTAATGCTTCTTGGAGGCAAAACCAACTTATTGGGTTTATTTAATGCTTAAACGATTTTCTAGTATGTTATAAAGATCCAAAGTATGTAAAGATCAGTTATCTGGAAAGCCCCAGGTCCCAAGCATTCTGGATAACAGGTCCCACACCTGTACTAAAAATCATTTGAACATTAAATAAACCCAATAAGATTGTTTTGCCCCCAGTAAGGATTAATTATTTCTTAGCTGGCATCAAGTACAAGGTGCTGTTTTATCATCACAGAGAAAAGGGAAACCATTTTTCAAAAATTAGATTTATTTGCTTAGAATGGAGTCTATGGGATATGGCCGCCCCGTTATTCGGAGGTTTGTGGATAACAGACCCTATACTTTTACAGAAATGGCTGCTGAAGTAACTCCAGAAAACAAATAGATTCTTCTTATGCTGCTATGTGACAACTTAAGTCTCGCTGGCCAAACGGGCCTTGAAGAAAAGTAATGAATATAGTGAAAGTAACAGTATAGCAGGGCATCTGGTTTAAAGGAGCAGTGCCCCTTACAGCTCTTACTTACCAAAAGCATTTAATATGTGCAGCGGTCTTTGCAGCTTCATGTTACTCAAATCTTATCAAAGGAAATAATTCTGTGTATTACTGTGCACAGTCTTGGAATACCGGCCTCTTATGTCACGGGAATTTTCATGCATATACATAAGCCTGGCAGTGACAAGCCTGGGCCATGCCCTCACAGCACTGTAACACGATAACCTGGGTGCGGAGACAGAGGGTGGCAGAGGCTTGGCATTCCGGCATACTTGCGCCTGAGCCGTTGCACAGCAACGTGGAAACAAACCTCAGCCAGCCAAATGCTTCCTCACGGGTTTCCCAAACAGGTCAGTGTTTTATGCCAATTCATATATTCACACACGGATTTAGATTTAATATTTAACGTTTTAAAATCCCAGACTAGCTGGTGTAAATGTCTCTTCCCAGTATCCAAGCTAGCTGGTGCTCTAATTGATTCGCTTGCCTTGTACAGCATTAAGAGTCTGGTACATAAAAGCCTGAAAAACAGTTCAAATAGACGTTATGTGCTGGTTGGCACTGTAAGGATCTTCTTTAGCATCCTTCTGTATTCTCCTACAGGTATGGGACCTGTTATACAGAATGCTTTGGACCTGAGGTTTTCCGGAAAAGGGATCTTTAATGCAATTTGGGTCTTCATACCTAAAAGGGGTGGTTCACATTCAGGTTAATTTTAAAGGGATACAGTCATGGGAAAACATGTTTTTTTCAAAACAAATCACTTAATAGTGCTACTCCAGTAGATTTCTGCACTGAAATACATTTCTCAAAAAAGCAAACAGATTTTTTTTTTTTATATATTCAATTTTGAAATCAGACATGGGGCTAGACATATTGTCAATTTCCCAGCTGCCCCTGGCCATGTGCCAGCACTTTAAGATGGAACTGCTTTCTGGCAGGCTGTTTTTCATCACTCCAATTTTATCACTCCAACTTGCAGTAAAGAGTGACTGAAGTTTATCAGAGCACAAGTCACATGACTGGGGCAGCTGGGAAACTGACAATATGTCTAGCCCCATGTCAGATTACAAAATGAAATATTAAAAAAAACTGTTTGCTCATGAGAAATGGATTTCAGTGCAGAATTCTGCTGAAGCAGCACTATTAACTGATGCCTTTTGAAAAAAAATCTTTTTCCCATGACAGTATCTCTTTAAGTATGTTATAGAATGGTCAATTGTAAGCAGTAACTTAACTAGAGGGGGCGGGTCCTGGTGCAGGACATGCAGCTAGGCCCCCCACACCCCTCCGTATGCAGGACCGGATTTACAAACAGAACAATCCTAGGCCATCTCTAATCCGCTTTCCCTCTCATTCCACGACCCCTTCTGCTTCCCCCTCCCCGTCTCCCTCCCCTTCTGCTTCCACCTCTGAGTCTCTCTTCCCTCCCATCCATGTCTCTCCCCTTCTGCTTCCCCCTCAGCTTCTGTATACCCCTACGCGTCTCTCTCCTCTTCCCATCAACCTCTCCCTCCCCTTCTGTTTCCCCATCAGCTTCTGCTTACCCCTTCGCATGTCTCTCCCCTTCCCCTCCCG
>CM044443.1:90129503-90140654 GCA_024363595.1 Xenopus borealis
AGAACTAAATGTCCAAAGTACATGTCCTCCTTGATGCAGAGCAGGAACTGTGGCAAGTCTACAACCTGTAGTGATATACCAAGGACAGTGTATGAAGGACTGGATGATACATCTAAAACATATGGCAGCAGTGCTTAGCCTGACTTTTCTAACATGGGTTTGGCTTAATACTAAATGCATTTTTATATTACTGTATAATTTGAGGTTTAATTGGCCTTTGTGTTGTTACTTTTGGTGAGGAGGAGTCTATCAGAGCAGATAACACAGCTGTATTTTGTACCATAAGCAGAAGTGATGTCTCCACACAATGCACATGTGCATGACACACACCCCAACTCTTTCACACAAACCATATATGCCCAAAGCTATACTAACTGTAGAGTTTAGTATCAAAATAGCCTTTGATATTATGTCTGTCCAAAAAAAGCATCCAAGTCCCTTTTGAAAGCATCAACAGAATCAGCCATCACAACATCACCCGGCAGTGCATTCCACAACCTCACTGTGAAGAACCACCTACACTGCTTCAAATGAAAGTCCTTTTCTTCTAGTCTGAAGGGGTGGTCTTTACATTAAGCAAATGTAGGACACAACACAGCCTTGCACATTTCCTGCACTAGGTACCTAATCATAGACTCTATCTGGGGGGGGGGGGTGCTATTTTTTCCATGCAAAGCAGACTATATGGTGGTTTCATAAAAAGTTTCCATCGGTGAAACACCGAAATTAAAAACCACGCCTGCCAAAAAATTAGCTCATAGCGGTTTTTTTTTTTACTGAAATTTTAGAAGCACAGAATACAAGCTTCAGCTTGGGCTGAATCCAAACCCTTAAAGTCACATGTCTTTAAAGCTATGGACAACCGAATGTGACCTTTTCTTTTACACCCTCCCCCCCCCAATTTTAATAGGGTTCCGTATCTGCCAAATCCAAATATTATGAATATGTGCATCCATAGTTTTATGGTATGGAGGGGAAATCCAATTGAACAAATTATGAGTAACACGAATACAACCAACACAAAACAGCTTTTACTGGTGGACACGCCTGCAGTTGGTGTAGTACCAGACAGAACAGCATCACTCTCAGATATGCAATACAGGTGTAGCGTATCGGTTGTAGTGTATCGGTTATCCAGAAACCTTGTTTCCAAAAAACTCCAAATTACACGGACGCCATTTTACCAAAATAATCCAAATTTTTGAAAATGGTTTCCTTTTTCTCAATAATAAAACCATACCTTGTACTTGATCCAAACTAAGATATAATTAATCCTTATTGGAAGCAAAGCCAGCCTATTGGGTTCTGTTTACATGATTGTCATGTAGACTTAAGGTATGAAGAACCAAATTAAGGAAAGATTAGTTACCCATACCTGTATTCCATTTATTTATAACCACCCCCCAAACAGGGAAAAAATGTGGCAGACCATATATAATATAAGATTAACAAGATCACTAGAAAACACAGCCTGATGCTAGGCATGTTGTATAATTGACCAGATACTGCAGTCTTTTGTAATGGAAGTTGTAGCCATTCAGTATACCCAGGTTTCTGAGAGTATTGTCCTGTTATTGGCAGCTATCTGTATCATAAGGCATGTGTGCATTCACCCTAGGCACTTACAGTGTCATATACAGAACCGCATAACACAGGGGAAATAAAATGCAGCAGTAATACATAAAGAGACATTTGTGGAAGAATTAAATATGACAAAACTACATTTAAATATTTCTGTAGAAAAGTTAAGCTCATATCCGTACAGCGATTATAAAACAAAAAAAAAAGGAGGCCACAAATTGCCACCCAATTGGCACCCAGGCTATGTATCCCAACTGTTACTTTTGGTTCCCACTATGCGAGTCAGCCCCACAGGTATGGAACCTCTAAAGCAAGGGATAAATATACTACAATAATACTAATATTGGGTTTGCACATTCACAAAAAACTTCAAACACAAAGTGATATGAAATACAAGAAAATCTTTATATATATTTTTTCATTGCAAAACTAGGTCAATAATTTTTATGTCAGAAAAAAACAGATATACAGCAATGTCATTAAATAAATATACATAGCACAGAATTTGTGAAATCAGGGCAAAAAGAAACTACAAGCTGCGGATACACTTGCCAGAAATGTGAATTAGCCCCAACGTTTCGGTGTAATAGCCTATGTCAAGGGGAATTCCTGCTGACAAAGGCTATTACGCTGAAACATTGAGGTCAGCGGTGTATAGGGTTGCCACCTTTTGTAAAAAATTTTACCGGCCGGCGGGGGAGGTGGGGTCACAAAGGGGTTGGGGTGTGATGCCAAAAGGGGCTGGGAGTGATGTCATAGGTGCGGAGCCACATCGAGCGATCGGCTGAAGATGGCAAAAAAGGTAAGTATTAACTGGAGTTATGGCAGGGTAAGGGCCTTTTTTAAGTGGTATTACAAATTTACCCGCAGCTACATTGCCGGTAAATTTGTAATACCGGCCCCGGCCTTGGCTGGTGTTTTACCGGCTAGGCCGGTAAAATACCGGCTGGGTGGCAACCCTAGCGGTGTAACTACAGAGAAAGCAGACCCTACACCTGCAGGGGAACCCAGGAGGTATAGGGGGCCCCACAAGGTCTTAATTAATTAAAATTTTGTACTTGATCCCAACTAAGATATAATTCAATGTTTACATGATTTAATGTTTACATGATTTTCTAGTAGACTTAAGGTATGAAGATCCAAATTACGGAAAGTCAGTTATCCGGCAAAACCCTGGTCCTGAGCATTCTGGATAATAGGCCCCATACCTGTATTGGTAAAACAGAATAACCTCTGGATATCTTGGGGGCCTTGAAATTAATTTGTTGTGGGGCTTGGTAAAATGTAGTTATGCCACTGGTTGGGGTTAATTCTCGTTGCTGGCAAGCGTCTCCACTGCTCGTAATTTCTTTTTGCCCTGCTTTCATAAATTCTGTTGTATGTATCTTTATTTGATAACATTGCTGTATATGTAAAAAAAATTTTTATATATATATATTTTTTTTCTTTCTTATATTTCATAACAGTTTGTATTTGAAGTTTGCAAACCCCAATTTTCGTATTATTGTGCATTTTGGTCACTCTGTGGGGAGTATTTTTGGGTTATTTGCACCTCATATATGTGACTCTAAATATTGTATAATGGATAATGTATAATGGAGTGCCCTCCCTTGATCTGTATTCTTGTATAAATATACTACAACAAAGACTAAAGTTAAGCGTCCATGTTCCTTTTAAAAAAAGAACATGCCTCAACCTTTCTCCTTCGTGTCAGCAAGTGAAACTGTCTAAGCTCAGCTAGTTCTAGCAGCCACAGCCTCAAACTGGCAGTTATCTTACCGCCACCCTGTTGTGTTATCAACAGATAAGCACTCTGGCTGCTGTGAGTCAGGTTTATACCGCTCACTGATTCTGCCAGGTCGCTGAAGGAGAAACATATAATGATGTAGGCCAACTGCAGAAATCTGCAATGCCTCTCTTATTCTGGGAAAACAGATATATTGCATTTGTAGCTGGCTATACATAGTCCTAAAATACCTGAGAAGTACATATGCTAGGTAAGGTAATTCTATATCAGTACTGGGCAACTATGTATGAAGCCCTTCATATTTAGGTTTAGGTTTTTACTGGATGACTTTTTAAGATCTTGCAGATAAATTAGACTATAATATAAAGAAAATATATAAACGTATATCCCAACAGTATGTACAGTAAGATCACAGTTATAGAGACATCACTAAAATATTCTCATTTTTTCACCTATTTTTTGTTTTTGACCAGCTTTCCAAAATTTAAGCTTAAAGTTTCATCTTTTCATCTTCTCATGTGTTCTGGAGCCATTTTGGGAAGGGGTCACCAATTCTGTGAATTGCCCAAATTTGATACTTCAGTACCTGGGGTAACGGCTGCACTGTGTATGTCAGGATGAATACAAAAATCTAGCATGAAGTGCACAGTGTCAGGGAGTACATGGATGTTTCCTCTGTTGCTACCTAATTTGCACGTCTGTTTGATACTCAAGTTAGGGGACAAGTAGAGAATGGGAAAGGGGGAAACTACATGCTTTATCCCTCTCGCCCTCATATAGACAACACTGCTAAATGCAGGCAGGATTGTATTAGGTATTGTATTTAGGGATGCACCGCATCCACTATTCTGGATTCGGCCGTATCCCCCAAATCCTTCCGGAAAGATTCGGCCAAATACTGAACCGAATCCGAACCCTAATTTGCATAGGCAAATTAGGGATAGTGAAAACATTTTTTACTTCCTTGTTTTGTGCCAAAAAATCACGTGATTTCCCTCCCTGGCCCTAATTTGCATATGCAAATTAGGATTTGGTTCGGCCAGGCAGAAGGATTCGCCGAATCCGAATCCTGCTGAAAAAGGCCGAATCCTGGTCGTATCCCGAACCGAATCCTGGATTCGGTGCATCCCCAATTAATTTTAACTTTAAAGTGCATGTCAACAAATCTGCAATGGAAGGAGGCATTGAGCAAGGTGGGAAAAAAAAAAGAAAAAAAAAGGTCTTTGAGATCATGCATGACCCCTACTGGTCTTAGATGCGTCAAGAAAAAGACTTGACTGTAGAGATAGCAAGGAGTGGTTCTTTACGTAGGTTATTAGATAACTAAGCAAATTATGGCGTCCAAGGTTATTAATTCAAAGGCAACTGTTGGCACAGATCCATGGAAAAATCACTCAAGTTTCTAATAACAATTTCATCATATTTTTTAGATTATTGAGTGATACGCATTCTTTTATTATATATACAGTTTTAGCAGTTTCACACCTGGTCATATGAAGACTGTAGTGTCCAGTACAGAAGCCACAAATGCAACAAGTAAAAGACATGCATCTTGGCACTTTTGCCCAAAATAAAAGTGGGGACGCATACCTTGGTGTCCCATTGTGGGAGGTGTAGTACACTAATGGCTGTTTTCTACATTAATGCAGCAGCAGGGCCAATGTTCTTCCCCAAAGCAGCCACTGCCCTGAAGAATCTAAGTTAGATAGCTGAAAAGCCAAGTCACGTCATGCTAACTGTGTCATGCTCCAGACTTGAGAGTCTGCCAGCTCTGCTGAACTCTCCAAGATGATATAACACCATGGCTAATTAACGCCAGGCTATTCTGGGTGCAGGCATTGTGACAGGGCAGAAATTAGCCCTTGATGGGACACAGACATCTTTGATGCTTTGCCAGGGTTATTTTCTGCGGCTGCAGATCAGAGAAAATGAGGCAGAAATAAAACCTGTGTGCACTGCATTTAGCATTTCCGCAGCTGTGAACATTCAGGTGCACCCTGGGAGCTGTGGATTCAGTGGGCTGCCTTCAGGATCTTAAACTTCGTTATCTGGTCCAGTGCCAGCTTTGAGGAACTCTAGGAAGGCCCTTGTGCTCAAACATCTTTCAAAAAAGAAAATCAAACAACACACACCAGTGTACGGTGTGCCCTGTACAGTACTTACTAGGAGTCCACTGCTCTACTATGCTTTGGGAAAAGCTAAAACAGTACAACACTCAACTCAGTTTGTGATACCTGCTTTCCTCCATTGTTTACTCGTAGCTGTTTGAGGTTTCTATGCTGACTTAAGCACCACGTGTGCCACGGCCCTTATGCAGCAATTCAAAGATACAGTGTGTAGGAGGGAGCACTGAAACCAGTGCTGAGTAATGCTTCCTTTCCCTTTATTTCTATATAACGCAGGGTAAGTGAATTCACACCTTGCAGCAATACCACCTGTAAATTTCAACTCTTTGAATCTACACACTCTGTATGGATAAAGAGATACTGTATCAAAATCACAATGTCATACCCAAGACCTACTTACCAGCAGGAGACATTACTTTTCTTTTAAATGGTGGTACAACCACTCAAACTCCAAGACTGATTAACTTTTTTGCAGACAAAGTAATGCCTGTAATTGCTGGTCTGTATAGTTGAACTTGTTAGCAAGGCAACACATCAACTGCTACAACAAATAAAAAGAACATAATCCATTAATTAGTTACTGAGAATCACAGATTAGTTATGTTCATTTGATGATCCACTGACTTTCCCCATACATAAAATCACACACTCTCAGTGTGCACAAAACAATACTAATCTGGATATTTGCATTTTGCATTGAATCATATACATAGGGACTGCTTTATGTTTGCCTTGGTAAAAGGACATCTGCAGACCTCAAACCCTCAGTTTGGGATTACTCTAGTAACCTGTTGAAGGTACACACTTGCCTTTCCCTCATTAGATTTCTCTTTCCTACTATCCGAAGTGCAAACTATCCGAAATGCGGGCGATGAACACGGGCACAAGCCCAATGTGTTTAATCCCTGCAGCAAGTCTGCTATTTAAAGATATGTAGGTTACAGTGAACTGAATTTATAAATTTATGTGTAACAGTCTCGGCAGCTTTGGCCCTCTGTCCCAAGTAACATGTGGAAGACCTCTCCCAAATACTTCTTTGCAGCTGGACAGTGTATAAAGGCAAAAAAAAATATAGGATGTTTTTTAAAATTTTCTTAGATATTCTCTAAAATGCTTTTTCTGCACCAGTTACATATAATGGATGCTACTGTATAAAGGAACAATACATATTTTTATATAGTACACCAGAAATAATGACTTTTCTCAACTGGTTTAAAATACACCAGTACCAATACACTACAGGGTTTATTAAAGAACCCAAGTGCAGTTTTTTTACCTATAGAGTTCACCCCACAATTCCAGTTTAACAGCTAATTTCCGGAGCAATATGTTAAAATGAGTCTGCACAGAATTCCTTGGGTGCGAATCTACTATGCCTATTGATGCAACCTGCAGTGGGAACCCCGGAATTAGTGCTACTTCCAAGGTGAGGGCAGATCCAGGATTCCCCTGCATTAATAGGTGGACTGAAATATGCAATTTGAAATATGTTAGAAGCAGGTTTAGCAAGTACCTTTAATGAATTGCATCAATATGTGCAACAATTGCATCCATTCTTGTGTGATTGCAATTTTAGCTGCATCCATAAATGAGCCCTTAAGTGTGCCAATACCCTTACTTAGCAGGGAGCATGCTCAGCATCCAATGTTTCAATATGGTAACAATATCTGAAAACAATGCATTTTGTGTACTGTACCAGTTATACCATTAAACTTTCATCAGTCACTAATTAAATATATTTGGGATCTGCCAAATCCACAAAAATAACATTCAGGAAATGTGTACATAACGGATTAGCTTGCTACACCATATAAATAATAGCGGACATCTAGTTCCCCTCTAAATGAGAAAAAACATCTATCTCATACTGTGTTGTATCACTGAACACAGACAAATATTTATAGATGTAGCACTGGCCCTTATTTGCTTTTATTGCCAGTTTTGCTTTTATTTTGAACAGAAAAGCTGCATTGAGATCATTTTGCTATTTTCTTCTGTGTCAATTCTTTAATCGTTTTGCTCTGTTACATCCATCTTAACATGGAACTTGTTTTTGCCTGTGTATAAAAAACAATGCTTTGTCTTCAACTCAGAAAAATTATATTGCTTAAAAACTACAGGTCCCAGAATGTTATGGGGTGTTGGATTGTTTTTTTTTTTTTTATTTATTTGGCATAGTGCCTTATAACAACAACATACAATTTTCTGCAAATCAGATTCACTGTAACAGCAAGACATTATTGGAAGCCCTACTACTGCTGCCAAATTCTAATTGTGCACCACAAACTCTCGACGAGAAATTTTATTAGCCTTCTAGACCACTTAAAATTCAGTTGACAAACTGTTTTGTCAACAGGTGCATAAAAAAATAAAGAAGAATTTGTAGTAACAAATGCTGATAGTACAGTATTGGTGAAAGGTTGCCCATTGGAGTAAACATTATAGCATGTTTTTACACAATACTGCTGCAAATGTAATACTCTGCCTTTAGTATATACAAAGCAGGCTTAGAAATATACCAATATGATGTCCAATTTCCTTCTTTTAAAGAATATTGCTACCTTTTGTACAAGTCATCACACTTGCATGTCTTTCTGCTTGCAGATACAAAATAAAGGACACAAAGAGTTAATAAAAGCTATAATTATAAAATCTAGGTTTCTACAAAAAAAAACAGCAATTGATTGATATACCAGTATTCTTCCTTGATTAAATGTATCTAATTTTCCAAGTTCTGAAGCACCAGCAGGATCCAGTCACCCTAGGGTCCCAAAAACACTTCTCAAAATAACGCAAGCATCTCCCCCATCAATCACACTCACCTACACAATAAATATTTCACTGCAAATAAATGTTGTTACAGTCACCTCAAAAACCTGTTAAGGGTGTTCCCAGCCTACTTTTGAAGGTAAGACAGAGCAAGCCCTATTTATAGTAGTGTTTAATTTGGAAAACAGCATCAAAAGTACAGTGTGTTCTAACAACAAACATAATACAACAACCATGGTGGATAAATGCAATCGGTCACGCAACAGACTCTCTGATGTTTATGGCTTAAAACATGTTAGAACAGGTATAAGGTTTATTATCCATGATGCTTAGGACCGGAGGTTTTTTGAATTTAAAACATTAAAGTGGACCTATCACCCAGACACAAAAAAAACTGTATAATAAAAGTCCTTTTCAAAATAAACATGAAATCCAACTTCTATTTTTTATTAAAGCATTCACAACTGTTGTAAACACATTTAAAAATCTCATCTGTTAATCAAATATTGCCTGCCCCTCCTCTATGCTCTTTTGTTTTCAAGTCTTTCTCTAGATCCCCAAACAGTAGCTCGTGAGCAACATGTTGCTCCCCATGGATGTTGCTCGCAATGGCCTCAAAGCAGGAGCTTATTTTTGCATTCCAGGCTTAGAGGCAAGTTTTGGTTGCATAAAAACCAAATGTATGGTCAAATAGAGCCTCCAGTAGGCTAAAACCATGCTCAGTGAATACATGTCTGATGTAAAGTTTTTAAGGAGTTTGATTTAGGTAAACAATCATGGTTAATCACTAAGGGCTCTTACACACAAGCGTTTTGTGGGAGCACAGGGGTAGACGCAGACGTGCAAGTGTGTCTGCTCCCCTGCGGCTTAACGGAAGAAAGTGTAACGCAGGGGAGAGCAGAAAAAAACGATTGTGTCTTAAGAGCCCTAAGGGAACTGGTAAGCAATGCTGTTTTGCATGCTGAAAGTAGAAGCTTTGTAGCACCTAGAGTAGCCATATTAACATATACAAATCATCAATTAAAAACCAAAAATAATATTTGTATTCAGAGCATAAAGCCAGCCAATATATTATAAAACTACAACTCTTAACAGTATTGCTATTATAGAACTACATCTCCCAGCAAGCCATGCCAGAGGTTGCCTTTTCCCGATATAAACCTTTGCCGGAACTCTGCGTTTAAACCTTACTGCTTCTCTCATGCCAAATAATTCTATCAGGGAGTTTCATTTTGAGCCGCACCCTGAACTCTGCGCATTCACTCGTGTCCTGAGGTTATTTTGGAAAAAAAACAAAAAAAATGGAAAGTGATCAGAAAGTGAACGTGTTGGTTGCCACGGGAGCTAACATTCTACATTTCCCTTCCAATATATTTTTAGAAGATTCATGGCTACGGCCTCTTTCCTCTCTAACTGGGAGGGACATCCTGTTCACATGCTTCTTCCCCCAGCTCCCACCCTTGTATTGTCTCAGTCCAATAAAAAGGGCTACAGGAAGCTACAACTTTTACTGGAAAAAGTGTGTTTGTGTGTTTATTTCACAGCTGGTGGGGCTGCCAAAGCTGTATAGTGCCTGGGTTGTGCAGTGCTCATTGCAGGGATATTGCTGAAGCATCTATAGTCCATACAAAGAAGCCACATGCATCAAGGGTCAAAAATATGTACATTAAAAAAAATAGATGACTACATTAAAAAGGTGGCATATTATGTATGAGTGCCTATGCTTGACATGGCCATCTTTCTATTACTCTATGGTGATCATCTTCACTTCTTCATCTGCTGGGTGTTGTCCGTTGCCTATTGGTATTTTTCAGGCAGCAGAGAACCTGACTAAGCAGCAGCAGCAGCCATTTGCATGGCATTATGGAGTTGTTGGTTACTGCTAGTGGCAGAGCATTTTCAGGCCAATATGCACCTGTCTTCAGCAAAGACACATGGTTCCAATAAAGCAGTGTACAATTGGTACAGATGCTTCTCCAGCTAAAAGCAACAGAAGGCAGATACACTACCTACACCATCTAAGAAGATAAATAGTTAAGAAAGCATATCATCGTGTGAGACCGTAGCGGTGTTCTTGAACACATAGTATTATCATCTTTCATTTATATTATGCCTTTTTTTTGCAAATATTTTATTTATCCAAGCAAGTTTCCTTCCCTTTTTTTGTATTCTTTTCCTCTTTTTCGGAATAGCTGCCTGACCATAAACAACTGCCTTCTACATCTTGCACATCATTAGTTCTTACCTGTTCTGGCATACAAAGATCCCTATTCCATTCATACAGTGCACACTAGGGGCAATTTCAACAGAAGCCAATGAACCTGCCTGTTTGTTCTTGGAATTAAAGTGCATGTGGGGGGGGGGGGGCAGAGTACCTGGAGGAAACCCACACTGATGTAAAAAGAACATGCAATCGCAAACACAGGGACAGGAGTGCTGACCACAGATCCTATAAAGAATTCCCTGCCACAAGGCAAGAAAGGTGGCCATATGATTGGAATGTGCTCCAATTATAAATCTGTAGATCAGCATTTTATACCCTTTTTCTTAGGGACCCAAATTTGGTTTGAAAGTCCAAAGAAACAGTTTAGAATTAATTAGTCCACTAAATATGTTTGAGATATGTAACAATAACACTAGATTTATTTTAAACCACAAGGACTGCTTCTAGTCTTTTTACAACTGTTGGAATCTGGACCAGTACCAGCCCCATTTAGTGGTAAGCTTACACCCCACTCCTACATCTTCCTGGAATTGATCCATACATGTATAGTTTAAGAATCCATGCTTTAGTCCTCCCCAGTTCATTCTATTCATGCCAAACCTGACCTGCACCCTCCCGAACCTGCCCTCCCTCAACCCTTCCGCCGTTATAAAAGGGGCGGGGCGAGCAGGAGCAAATCTAAAAAAAAAAGTGAGTCTGAAGTC
>CM044443.1:90196449-90242992 GCA_024363595.1 Xenopus borealis
ATGCAGTGCAGTTTTGGACTCCAAACTCTCGGCAAAAAAACGCCTCCCCCCCAGGGCAAATGCCCCTAACTTGTTACTTACCCCTCCTAGCTGGCTTGTCTCAACTTGTTTCAATAGTATGAGCCACCAGAACCAGGTCCTGCATTGGGTCAGGTACTTGTGAAATGGCCAGCATTGGGTTAAACTTCCTGCCTTACCTTCTGATGTTCATGCAGTGCAGCCAGGCAAATAAACTGGGAGTGGCTGATTAGAGACTGTGTCATGACATGATGGTTCATGCAAGTCTCCATCAATTTCAATTTGTCGAGTGTGGGTAGCGGGATCATGTCGGTCATATTGCTGGTAAAAATTACGGGTTGGGTTGAGGTTTCAAAAAAATGGACTAGCAGAGAGAGTAGAAAAGGACAAACACTGCTTACAATAGCATCATTGACATTTCCTTTAAAGGAACAGTTCAGGGTAAACATAAAAACTGGGTAAATAGATAGACTGTGCAAAATAAAAAATGTTTCTAATATAGTTAGTTAGCCAAAAATGTAATGTACAAAAACTGGAGTGAGTGGAACACAACATCCTGCTTTTCAGCTCTCTAAATCTGAGTAAGTCAGCGACTTGAGGGGGGGCCACATGGGACATAACTGTTCAGTGAGTTTGCAATTGAGCCTCAGCATTCAGCTCAGATTCAAAAGCAACAGTTATGACCCATGTGGCCCTCCCTCAAGTCACTGATTGGTTACTGCCTGGTAACCAGGGTAACCAGTCAGTGTAAACAAAAGAGAGCTGAAAAGCAAGAAGTAGTGTTCTGTTCTATTAGGTTAGACTTGCAGTCCCTCCAGCTGTTATACATTACATTTTTGCCTAACTAACTATATTGAAAACATGTTTTATTTTGCACAGCCTATCTATTTACCCAGTTTTTACTTTTGTACTGAACAATTCCTTTAAAGTATTTATTTTATACTTTCTGCAGTGATCTAACTGTTATGCCTTGGATTCAAGTGCACATAATCCATTTCTGCAGTCGTTATACTGGCATGTCTTGGGTTAATATGCTCATTTTCCATTTCTCCAGTGTTCATATTGGCATGTCTGGGGTTAGAAAGTTCATTTTCCTTTATGCAGTGATCCCACTGGCATGCCTTGGGTTGATATGCTCATTGGCCTTTTCTGCAGTGATCTTACTGCCATGCTTGGGTTAATGTGCTCATAATCCATTTCTGATCTCTGATGATCTTTCTGATATGTTTTGTGTGAGACAGCTTATCTATGTGCATAGCAGGAAGTAGGTGGTGGTGTTGTTACAGAACAATCAAAACATAGGTATATAATTACTAGCTAAATTCTTTGTTAAGCTTTAGTTCTGCTTTCAGCCAGAATTCAGTTCCCTTTCAGTTGAATGATCTCACCCAAATTTTATGCTGGTGTGATGTCTCAGGTGAGTGCTATACTAGCCTGGGCTTCCTGGATTATATATATATATATATATATATATTTATATACAGTATGTGTTTGTGAATATTAAACAAATCATATATTCCCTATTTCATCTTAGCTGCAATTTACCTTGAATTAAGCCATGATAAGTAAAAAACAACAGGAATCTTCTTTTAAATAGTATTCAGACTTTATTTTGTGGTGATTGGACAAAAGACGAGTAATAAAGTTAGTAATGGTTATAACATGCTGTACTGTATACTGTGCACAGTCCTCCAAGACTCCTACAGCAGATCACAGCGGATTTACTACCCTAAAACTGTGATGTAATGACAGACATAAATTAAAATAGAAAAAGGTTTGTTCTTACATTGTGAATATAAATGCTAGTATAAACCAGAAAACTGAAATGTAAGTGTTCAACATTTGCATGTGCCGGATCAGCTGGTGACCAGTTGCACAAAGGCAGGGCAGACCAACTAAATTGTCTGAAAAACATGATCTCTGGGTATAAGAGCCAATAAGAGCCAGAGGAAACCTCTATAATAATAATACTGAAAGGAGGCTACAGTAGTCAGCAGGCGGGGATGTGAAACTCCGCACCCAGCAGTGCCTAATCCCAGTTACACCATGAAATGGCCCTAAAGATTTGTACAGCACATATACTTTCTGTTCAGTAGTGAATGATTCAACGCCTTCTTTCTCCAGCACAAGATGGTGAGTGGATATTAGTAAAATGATTCTAATTCGTACAGCTAAATAAATGACTGAAAATGGAAGATAAATATAGTTTTAATAAAAAAAAAAGAACCAGGAGATCTGCCGAGTCTGCCCATTAAAATGACTTTGCTGAGGTGGAAAATCAAAGTGTGCGCTGTTTAAAATGACAAAGTGAAAGGCAGGTGTTTAAGGGCACAATCTATGCTTTATTAAGCCATTTTGTTCTCTGGCGCATCCAGGATACCCTCACATAAGCCAAGCCCTTAGCGATACACAGCTGAACCCTCCCATCCCTCCATTCCTAGACTACAGTGGAATGTCCACATCAGGACACAGAAACTACCTCCATACACAATCAATTCCACTTGTATGCACACGGGTAACTGTCACCCCATGGAATTTGGTCTGTGCTATACTGTCCTCTTATACCTCCACTCCAGAGGACCCTCAAATAGTTTTGGTCTCTATTTTATAAACATAAATAGCACCAACTTTTTTTTACCTCTGAGCTTTTAATAAGAACCAGGAGGTACTAAGCATGGGAAGATGAAGGCCAAGCCAAGCATCGGTGTGTATTATTTCCACTATGATTAAACTGGCACCTTGATAAGGACAAAGACTAGTGCTGCTTGGAGACAGGAATCCTAAATGCTTGTAGTAGAACACGAGGTTGGAGAGCCACAGTGCTCTGCTATTGATTTAAGTTGCCCATCCGATTCATTCTACGCACAGAGCATCAGAGACAGTTTCACAGTAGGGAAATAAAGAACAAAAAAAAAAAATGAAGACCAGAAATATAATGTGTATTAATGCAAGTCAGGAGGTATGCAGCTTCTGTCTTCACCAGAAAGTTCAAATGCTGTGCATACAAGAGGAATTTACTGCATATAAATATATATATATATTTTCATAATGGGTCACTGGGGGGTAAGAATTACAGACATACCAGGGGGAAGGATCAGGCTCACAATGAAGTCACACACACACAGATGCAAACCTCACAATTCTAGTACCCCACCTCTCTTCAGGTGATTATATAGCAACGACTTGATTCTATCACAACAAGACCTCGGCCTTAGACTCCAACATGTGGGCAACACCTCATATCACCAGATTGTGACCCAGTAATATCTTTTTCACATGCACAAGGTCAAACAGCAAGTAAAACACATTCTCATGGTCTAAAAATGCAAAAACAGGGTTCCCTACATTGTGTCGCCTTAATCTGATTAGAGATGACGGGAGCTGCACAACCAAAGCTGAACAGGTCGACATCACAGTCTTAGGCTGAAGGGCCCAGAGCAAGGACATCGTTCTTGTACTCAACTACAACAATCATTTTGCTCTCACACAGCTACTGGCTTAATCATTTCCCCAGCACAAATATAATAGAACCTGATTACATATATGTAAGGCTCATTTACAGAGCATGCAAAGATGGCTGCAGTCATTGCACGAATTGGGGAAGTTCATAAAAAATACTTGAATATAAACTGCATAGTTGCGCAAAGTGTCTGTTTATTTGGCTTACCCCTTCCAAAGAATTGTGCATCTATTGGAAGCCCTGGAGCTCCTGCCACACTAAACATGCCCCCAGGGTTCCTCGCCACACACAGTTTAATGGCACACGCCATCCCTACTATGAAAATATTAGCTGCAACTTGCACCTGATTCATGAATGAAGGCTCTTGCAGTTGTGATCATTTCGTGTATCAGACATAACTGTGGCAAACCAAGGTTGTGATGGTCACAATGATGCTGGAATTGTGGGTAAAAAACACTGCATGAGTAAAAAAAACATGGCAAATTGCATTTGTAAATGAGCCTTAAGGTGGCCATACATGGACAGATTTGCTTGTTTGGTGATGTTGCCAAATGAGCGGATCTCTCCCCGATATGACCACCTTAAGGTGTGTGATAGTGGGCTGATCTGATCGTGGGCCCTAGGGCCCAAAGATCGGATCATAATGCAGGAGAACGGGCGGTTGGATCGCGGGAAAGCATCAATGAACAGATGCGGCCGCGATCCAGCCGGGTTTTTAGTCCCGTCCAATCGACATCTGGCTGACTTTCGGCCAGATATCGAGTCCCTGTATGCTGATCCAGGACACAGCTAGCATTGGCGGCCATTATAAAGCGTACTTTAAATATCGAGACCAATAAAAACCCATATGTGGAAATGATATCAGAACTGGGTTTATCTTAAATTTGTAAATTTGTTCTCTTAATTCGCATATCATGACAAAACAATTGTTTCTCTGATTATTTATGGCAAAGGCATTGTGTTAGCTGGTAATGAATATGTTGATGTTTATTTATTCTAGGGATGCACACAAGCCAGGATTCGATTCGGGATTCAGCCTTTTCGAACAGGATTCAGCCGAATCCTTGTGCCAAACTGAATCCGAATATGCATACATTCTGATTCGGTATTCTGATTCGGTATCCTGACAAATCTTTCACAAAGTATTAGGCCGAATCCAAAAAGTGGATTTGGTGCATTCATAATTTTTTCCAAACAGTATTGCACCTTTCATATAAATATTCCCATATATGCAGTTCCACAGATAGAAAAGGTCCCCTTATAAGATAAGATTTGCCTTGTATGTGTTTGAATCTGGTAAGAAATGGGCCATTGGGTCCTGTTTGTTTCAAGCAGTCTGGCCACCATTACGTTGGGGTAACCGTACTATTTTAAGGCTAGATTTATTTCAGATAGAATTTATTTATGCACAAAGACCCATCTATATATATATATATATATACTGAAACTGCTTATTAGTCCCCACTGGGATCTCTAGACTGCTGCAGTTGCAGGGTTTGCTTCCCCAATTATTATACCTCTGATCTCTTGGTGGACATCAAGTATAAAGTAAAACATCTAGATTTTCAAAGAATGTAAACAGCAGTGGATATACCGAGCACCGGGCACTTGTCTATTAAGCAGCTTAGCTTAAGTGTAAGCCTTGCTGGCAGTCAGCTGGTTAGGAAGAACAATCCCAGCTTTAAATCAGATAAGCACACAACTAAAACAACTAAGAAAACGTAAAAAGCATTATTTCCAGCATTTAATAAACACCCTGTCCTAGAAGGGATTAAGTCTTTCCCTGGATCCAGACACCTCAGGAGCACCAAGGAATTGTCTAGCAGACTTCACTGGAATCATTATAAACCAACTGTTACCTTCCATTTACATTAATCAGTCTAAACCCCATTACCTTTCTGTCTAGCGAAGCAAAGTGATTCTGATGAATCTTTAGAGATCAGAATAGGAATGTAAAAACCAAGAGGCTTTGCACTGGAGACCTCTTCAGGGGTTCTAGTGAAGAGACTAGAATACAGATAGACAGGCAAATGGCCATGGGTTTGGAAGATCCAGTACAGAAGCTCAAAGCTCAATAGAACAAGAAGGCCACGATTTAGAAACAGGATCCCTATCTCCTCCTCTTTGCACAGCCAACAGATTTCCAACATGCAAAGCAGCCGGGGCTTCCTATCCAGTCTGAAGAAGAAATATTAATGAGAGCACGGCCTAGACTCAACGCATCATGTTAGAAAGGCCGAGGGGTAAAACGCATGCGCTCGCACACACACAACACAGAAGGTGCAACCGCTATAGGGGGGCATAGATGCTGCTACCTATTTCTTAGAAAACAATAAAACTTCTGCACAGAATGTTCAATACATGTCTGATAATCCCTGATTTGTATTCCCTGTTGGGTTACCATCGACAGTACCTATGGATGGCGCCATGTCTCTCTTACCTAAATGCCTTTGTATCCATAACACTATGGGGTTACTTATTAAAGTCCCAATGACAAAAACGCAAAAAAATTTAGTTTCTTGGACTATAAAATCCGAATCTTTAGTGAAAAAAAAAAAAACGGTAATTTTTTTCTGATTTATTATACCCCAAGGATGGGAAAAGTCAGAATCCAAAAATATAGCATCCCAGACCTGTAGAGATTGTACATAAGTCAATGGGAGAAGTCCCGAGGATATCCTGATCTGCACTGGGTTTCATGGTTTTTGGGCATGGTTTTTTTTTTTGAAATAAAAATTCATACAATTGTCACGATTTTTTAAAGGTTTTTCTTACAGTGGAATTTTTCGGGAAAATGTATTGATAAATAAAGGGAAATAACCCATGCGGATTTGGTCGGATTATAGTCCGGAAAATAATGAGATAGATTCGGATCATATAAATAACCCCCTAGGTAAGATTTTGGTCTGGTTGCATGATTGTAGCACCCACACGCAAGAACATACACACACTGCCTTCTCCTTCCTCCCCCCACACGCAAAATATAAAAAGCAATAAGTTTACAAAAATAGAAAATAATTACAGCAGTGAATGGGCGGGGAGAGGAGGGAAAGGGGGGTCGGCGAGAAGGAGCAAGGGTAACAGGTCCCCAATTATTTGGCTGAGCAGTATAATATGGGTGGTTTATTCAATGCATCTTCCTCTAAGTGCAGCTCTTGTTGGTCCACTAGAACGTCCTTCATGCAGCCAATGAAACCCGTGCTGTACGCTTTGGGCAGCTTGTACGACGTACTCAGCTTCTCTATTCCACCTGTCAGCAAAAGAAAAAAGTTCAGATCAATATATAATAAGCGCATTCCTTTATTACCCAGAAATGTGAGGGTGATGGAAAAGTGCTGCAATTCAAAGAGACAGACCAAAGAAATGACAGTTATGTGCTACGTTCATTATTACTGTGTAATAATAAAGCGCCCTGAGATTAATAAGAGCTTTAATATATGCAGCGTGCTTTTCCCTTTATATTTATTCAGTGCGTAACAAGGGCAGGTGGAATAATAATAAAACCTCTGGAATAATAATAAAACCTCTATTTGAAGACCATCAAGGGAACCAGGCGGCAGTGGAGTGAACATGAAAAGAGACATTCACTAAATAGAAAGAAACTGCAGAATACAGAAAGGGATATCTAGAACCCATTTATATTCCCTTCCGGATCTGCGTGTGGATTGACAGTACAGTTAATGTAATTAACACATTTGGTTATTGAATGGAAAGCACACAGCAACATTATCTTTGGGGGGATTATTAAAACAAGAACATTTCTGAAATTTTTTGGTAAAATAGTCTGACCAAATCCACTCTGATTTTATCCCTTATCAATCAATTTTTCTAAAAATTTCCTGTGCGCGGAATAACTTGATTCGTACAATTTTTTGGGGATTTGACATCCGAAAACTCAGATTTTATCCCGAAAACCATTAAATCTTCAGATTATTGCACATAACCCAGTGCAGATCAGGATATCTTCCACTGACTTCTACATGAACTTGGCAGGTCTGAGTTGAGTTTTTGGCATTCGGACTTAAGGTGGCCATACACATAGAGATCTGCTCGTTTGGTGATGTTGCCTTGAGGTGGGCAATATCGGGCTGATCCAGGCCCAACGATCGGATCATAATGGAGGCCATATGTGCGGCCGGATCATGGGACCACATCAACAAGCAGACCCCACGGGATTTTTAGTCTCACCCGATTGACATCTGGACAATTTTCCGCCAGATATCGATCGGTAAAGCCCGCCGGAGGGCCCCATACACGGGCCAATAAGCTGCCAACCTGGTCTGTTGCCAGTTTTTATGGGCCATTGTATGGCCACCTTTAGGGGCAGATTTACTAAATTCACATGAAGGATTTGAAGTTCGATCGAATTTTCAAAAAATTGAATTTGAATTCTTAAATGTTTTTGAAGACTACTTGGACCAGTGAATTTTGAAAATTCGAATGATTAGAATAAAAATCTATTCGAATATTCGACAGTCGAATTACTTCCCCTTTAAATTTATATTCGACTGCCTAGCAAAGCTACTGAATTGGGTTTCATTATTTTTGATCGAATAAAAATATTTTATATATATTGTTCAAAGTCGTTTGAACCGATCGATTTGAACGATTTTATCGATCGATCAAATATTTTCTATTTGATAGTTTGACCAATCGAATTGCGGTAAAATCCTTCGAATTCGATTTTGAAGGACTTTATTTCCCCAACAATTCCCATCTATTCACACGGTAAAATTTGAGGGTTTTTTCCCCTTATTAAGTCTGCCCCTTAGTGTCTGTCATCTATAAACTTGCCAAATATGAGCTATGTTTGCAAATGAAATGCTTATAACTCTGAAGAAGAAAACATGGAAAGAAAAAAGTAAAATGACATTACAGACTTTAATAGACTCGGTGCTACATGTGCTTTATTGCTTATAACTGTTAGCAACACCCTAAAAAAGCTTTGGCTACTGTTAGTGGCGTGGCTACTGTTCATTATACAGAATTATACATTATACAGTTTGTGGCGTGATTAAGCAGGAAATCCCCTGTCTTCCAGTTGTCCAGAACATGGCAGGCCTCATGCAAACTTGTCATGACACGAAGCAACACGAGTAGGCACCAATACCCAGAACCACTCAAACAATTTCCACTGGAACTAGGATGAACTAACGTCTCAATGACCAGTAATGTGTCACAGCATGGAATATTGTATCGTGTATCCAGTATATCTTCTTTAGGTTACATTATAACATTACATACAAATATGCACAAGGTCTTTTAATCTTTCATGTTATTTTCCTGCTTAGGAATCACAGTGAAATGAAATTTCTGTTATACAATACCACTGATAATGCTGAGCTTTATATATCATGGTACTGCTGCCGATACATCTGATATACACGGCCAGAATTGCTCAGGCAGATTGGATCATTTTAACCATATCGTCCAACCAAATCAGGGAATGGGGCAGCTTTGCAGAATAGCATTTGGGGGCAGCATTGATATTAATATGATCTACACTGAATGAGAAACCATTTAATGAAAGTATTAAATCTGCATCCCTCTAAGTTGGTTTTGATTCAGGGGGGACCCTATCTCCTCTGGAAACTTTAAGAGCAGAGTTGTACAAAAGATAAGCAAGGAAGGACGGGCATTGCATCTACAGCCTACAGTGGGCCTGAAGCCCCGTGCAGTTCTCACTTGAATCATGCTAATTTATGGTGCTATTTTCCGGCTGTATCCATAACTGGCAACTCTTAGTCTCAATTTATTTTGCCTGTGCTCTGCAGCCTTCCCAAGAGCGCAATAAATCAGCAGGTTAAAGCAAGATATCCAGCCAGATGGCCACTCTTATGTGATAAAATAACACAGTGATAACTAACTTTGAGCACAGAAATGAAATTGGCCTATAAAAGACATGGTTTGGGGATAAAAGTATAAAATTAAAGACCGCAAACGCGGCATATTTTATCTCAAAAACATATTATTCATTTTTTAATGAACAAATTAAAACTGCAGTAAACATGAAAAGCTGATATTAATATTTAAAGTGAGATGGACAATAAAAAAATTCTAATATGAATAAGTTAAAAGTTAATTATAGGTCATGTTGAGCATTTTTTTGCTGATAGGTTTGTTCTTGTAAGTAATTGTTAGTTGAAGTTTCTAATCCTGTCTGTTCTGCCAACCTGACTGTCCCATCTCAGTCTGTTAGTTACAGTTTCTAATGATAACAAATGCCTGCTGCACAAATATGGCAGCCCCCTCATACAGGAACATGGGGGATCAGACAGGTAATGTAAAAGCATCATGCAAATACTTTAGGGCAAAGTTATAAGCAGGGGCGATCCTGGCCCCTCGGCCGCCTGAGGCAGCTTGTGTTGCTGTCCCCCTCCCCCGTGCGCTCTCCTTTTTGCGCCGGAGGGGTCCACAAGGGCGGCAGAGAAGGCCAGGATGCCTGCACAGAGCACATGATTGCATTCTGCACTGAAAGAGCCGAATTTCCGGTTTGAACTGGAAGTTCGGCTCTTAAAGTACCATGATCGGAATTTTTGCCGCCCCTTGTACCCAGTGGGGCGCTGCCATCTAAGGCGAGTTGAGAAACTGAACGGAGCAGAGTGCCCCTGGTTATAAGTAGCTTTCAAAGGCAATATTATCATAGATGTAAAAAAAGAGTTTAATTTCTAGTGTCAGTATCTCTTTGAGATCTATGTGTTGTTAGATATAAAAGAATAAAAAACCATACCCAGCCATAGGGCTCCATCAGTCTCCAGTTCTTTGACTCCAAGAGGAGAGGATCCATGGACAGGGGCCTCATTGCCAACATGCAGAATGCCATCTCGGTTATCTCTGAAATGAAAAAAAAAATCACATTAGAATTCTTTTCATATGATATTTTTTTTCATATTTCATCAGATACGAAAACTGAGCAGGAAAGTGTCACAGATTTCCGAGCAATGGGCACGCTTTGGAAGGGAAGAATAAAAGCGGCAACTATGTCAATGCACAATACGGGGTTAATGTCCTGACTTGGGCCCAAGACCACTGGTGTGAATACTCGTGCCTCACATTCCTGGGGCGACTGCCAATCCTTCGCTTTCATGTAGCCACCGTCTGACCCCAATGTTTTTCTAAGTTGTGGAGTCGCTGAGCACATTGTGTCCCTGGTACTCAAACCCTGGCATCCAAAGCATCTGCAAATCACCCCTTTGAGCAGCAGCCTTCCAAAATCATGGCCTGTCTGTCCCCACAGAGAGGCTAAACCCTGCCGCTCATGGAATGTCAGCTGGATGGCGATTGTCTGACTGTACATTAACTCCTTCTAGTTCTAAAACCAATTACTTATCATCAAGCCTGCTATGCATTTAATGGTGGCCACAACCATTCATGTAGTCTTTACAAAAGACTGTAAAAATACTTTAGTTTAGCACTGATGAGCGGAGAGGTTTGTATACGGTGGCCTGAGAGATAAGCATTACATAATTTGCAAAATGGGAGGTTCACACTTAAAGGGGTTCATTCAAGCTAATAAATTGGAGAATTTTAGAAACCTTTCAATTGGATTTTTTTATTTCTTACGTTTTTTTTAAATATTTTGCCTCTTTCCAGCTTTCAAATGGGGGTCACAAAATCCTTTTGCATTGTGAAGCTACAATTTTACTGTTATTGGTAGGGTCTCTCCTTTTCATCTTCCAGTCTATCATTCATGCCACTGCCCGGTTGCTAAGGCAAACTGCACCCTACAGACAAGATAGCTGCTTAAAGGAGCGCTAAACCCTAAAGTAAAAAAAAAACCCTACCCCCCTACCCTACATAGTCCCCCCTCCCCCCAGCCTAGTTGCTACCCCAGGCAAAAGCCCCTAAGTCTTTACTTAACCCTTGGTGCAGATTCAGGGATCGGAATTAATGGCAGCCATCTTAAGGGTCTTCAGTAATCTGAGAATGCAAATGGCATATCGGTGCACATGCAGTTGGAGCAATTTCCTAGTTTGTGACATGTGCAGAAATTGATGGAGATCACCGAAAGAAGACACCAAAATTACCGAAGACCTGTAAGATGGCTGCCATGAACTCCGATCCCTGAATCTGCACCAAGGGGTAAGTAAAGACTTAGGGGCATTAGCCCTGGGTACCACCTAGGCTGGGCGGAGGGTTTAGTTTTCCTTTAAATTGCAAACTGGAAAGGTGCTGATTGAATCTTAACAACTTTTTCTTCTGTTCTGCCTCTCCACCTTGCAGAGTTTACAGCTAAAGTATCTGGCTGTATGGAAACAGACAATAACAAACAAAAACGAATTGTGCGACTGCGGTTTTGTTCTTTTTATTCTTATTTGTTATTGATTACTAATGTGGCCCCCTCCTATTACGGTACAAGGTGTGTTTTGTTGTCTTCAGATTGTGTAATTGCCTCACTTGGCCACATTTATTGTAGTGCAAAACACAACACATAAAGTTCTAGTGCCTAGCTTCAGTGGCGCGTGTTCAGTAACGTGGGGCTCAGATGTGCAGAAGGGAGCCCTCTGCTTTAAAATGCTATTTTGACAGGCTATTTTGAGCTCAACTGAGGATGGGGGGGGGGGGATGGAAATATGCCTACCACCCATTGGTGCACCCATAAAAATAATAATAATAATGATAAACATGCGCTCTTTTAAAACAGGCACCTATCAGTGTGTCCTCGAAACCTAGAAAAAAACCACTGCATTCTGGGTACAGAACACGGCCGATTGCTACGGCTCATTGCCGCTGTCATTGAATGAGTTTCAAAGTCTTGGAAAAAAAAAAACACTTTTATGTGAGACCAGCTCACTTGTACTATGTAAAGCTGCATCTGCCATTGCCAGATAAGAGACCAAAAGCTTTAAATTATCTTTGGATTTTCTGCTTGCTGCCAGTGAATATTACATTAAAAAGCTTCATCAGTGCAGAGAGCAGCAGTGCAGATGGAGCAGGGATAGCAATAGAATGGACCAGCTGAATGTCCTGGAATGTGGAGCAGGCAAGCCCAAGCACGCCCATCTTAACTTTCCTGCCCGCTTCCCATTCTGCGGATGCCTCACTCTATTCTTATCCCAGGGGGGCACTGAAGGGCAAACTGGGCTGATGGATAATCCCAGGCAGATGCTGAAATCTTACTGTTCCAATGTGTCTGTCTCATTACAGCTTCATGTTAATAGAAACTATGGACACATCCCTTAGTGAGTTGTAGTTGCACTAAGTGTCATTGCGTCTGCCTGCCTCCTTGCTGAATTGTGTGCAAGTGGTCTGATACACACTGGGGAACCATGAAGCTACAGCAACTCTGAATGTGCTGCTAATTCTTGGGGAGCAGCTCTCCTGAGCTAAACAGGGAAAGTGAAGCTACTTTGGTCTTTGCAAGGCAGAAGTTTAGAAGATCAATATACAACCCTCTCCCTTGCCCTTTGTTGTTGACTGTTTTGTTAGCAGGAGTCCCATATGTAGGGGCATTATCTGTTCACTTTGTATGGACCAAACATGGAGTCGCTTCAATTTTGCCATTTAGCTCTAATAGTAACAGAACCCAAAGTTTTTTTGATTGCAGACAAATAGTATGTTTGGCACAAGCCCTATTTAATCAACTGAAAGAAAACTAAAGGGTATACGGCCCCTGTCAGGGATGTCCATGGTCACATATGAACTCATTTAGCCTACCTCGAAAATACGAGATACAAAATCAGTACTGTCCCGTTGAAAAACAGGACAGTTGGTAGGTATGATTTAGAAGTGTTTCTGTCCATGGTACAGTTAAAAAGTTGTAATTGGTAAATGAATGTATTTGGCCTTGTAAATGTTATGAAGTGTAGCATTGAGCAGTATAGTTTTTAGGTTAGTAACCTGCTACTCCCTGCCTAAAAACAACAGTCTGATGATGCTTTATGGCCTTCCCCATACAACCCAATGATTTGCACTGTACATTGATCTCTATAGGGGAAAACCTGCCATTCTATTATATTAAACCCTAAATCAAAGCGCAGCCTTTAGAGATTCAAGCAGCAGAATGAGCGAGATAAGGAAAGTAAACACGGTCAATCAAGCAAGGATAAGGCAGTGAGAATAGAAAGCATTCTATCTTGCAGTTATTTAATAGAAAAGTATATACCATAGACTGTCTGAGAAAAGTCGTTTTTCCTTCCATTTAATTTCCTTCATTATATTAAGCTGGAAACACACTTTATCGTTATCAGTGAGCGCTACTTCAGAAGAAAATCGTGCTTTCTGTAGCACACGATAACTATGGTAACTAGATTCTCTGCGTACATAAAAGGAGTATTTCCAGGGTTGCCATCTTTCTTCTGTTATCTTTCTCTTCTATTAATAACATTGGCATAAAAAGTCATTTTTACTGCCTCTCCTAGTAATAATAACAGCCATGTAGCAGCCCTAATTAACCCAATCCTTGAAAAATAGGGCCCTAGACACCCATCTGAAACTGAGCTCAGTGTTATAGTGTCAGGTTATACGCTGGTGAGATCTATGGGAACTGCAGCATTGTATTCAAACCCAAGCTTCAAAGCCTCTGTTCACTCTGCTCCGACACCAGGCACAGCTGCAGTTGGTCAGTTTTACATGCCTTCTTCAATTGTTTGGAAGGCTCCCTGACGTTGTGTATGCTTTTACAGGCTAAACTTCAATTCACTGCAATATGAGTACAGGTTTTGGACCTGTTATCCAGCATGCTCAGGACCTGGGACTTTCTGGATAACGGATCTTTCCGTAATTTGGATCTCCATGCCTTAAGTCCACTAGAAAATCATATAAACATTAAATAAACCCAATAGGCTGGTTTTGGTTCCAATAAGGATTAATTATATGGTAGTTGGGATCAAGTACAAGCTACTGTCTCATTATTACTGAGAAAAAGGAAATCATTGTTTAAAATTTTAATTATTTAGATAAAATGAAGTCTATGGAAGATGGCCATTCTGTAATTCAGAGCTTTCTGGATAATGTGTTTCTGGATAACGGATCCCATACTTTGGAAATGCTCTTCAAAGTTAATATGAAGAAAAATAAATATTGACTGTCCGCTGGTGCAAACCATAACGTTACAATCGGTTTTCCCCTTGGGAAATGCTTTTCGCAGGTTAATAAAAGCATATTTTTTGCATAATTACGGAATTAAGGAAAAGCCATCTGCCACAGACTCAATTTTATCCAAATATATATTAAATGACTTCCCTTTTCTCTGTAAAAATAAAACAGATCCAAACTAAAGAACTAAGGAATGAATCCTTATTGGAAGCAAAACCAGCCTATTGGGTTTATTTAATATTTACATGATTCTCTAGTAGAATTAGGGGCAGATTTACTAAGGGTCAAATTCGAAGGTTTGAATGGATCGATTCGAACGATTTTAACCATTCGAGCAAATTTTTTTATTCGATCAAAATTTTTGAATCCCAATTCGGTAGCTTTGATCTGGCAAACTAGGCATTTTTACTAATTACAACATATATTTTCCCACTACAGTTTTGTAGGTTGCAGGTAGGTGATCCCTTATCCAGAAATCCGTTATACATAAAGCTCCAAATTAAGAGAAGATCGTTTCCCACAATCCTAATTTTTCAAACGGATAACCTTTTTCTCTGTGATAATAAAACAGTAGCTTGTACTTGATCCCTTATTTGGAAGCAAAACCAGCCTATTGAGTTTGTTTAATGTTTATATGATTTTCTAGTAGACTAAAGTCCAAATGACAGAAAGATCCATTATCTGGAAAACCCCAGGTCCCAGGCATTCTGGATAACAGGTCCCATACCTGTACAGTGACACCTCAATTTTCCACGGCCTAATTTTAGGTTTATCTGAATTTTGATTTGTTTTTTATGGGCCCACTAATTTATAACACATTTCAGTGGACAAGGGTTGCCTGACAATGGATTTTGGCCTGAGCTGGAGGGCTTGCAAAATCTAGCAGATTAGCTAAAGATTTACACCATTATATGTATTTTCCCTCTTTCTGTTAATATTATTCTTTCTTTTTTCATATTCAGTTTCCTTGGCATCCTCTGCCAGTACTATTGATGCAATTATGAGATTTACAGTAATACAACATACCGAGCGGAACTGTAAGATGTGTGTTACCAGCATTTTTCAACTACACACACACACACTTGTCCAGGGAGTACACAAATGCGCTGTGAAATAACCGGCACATTCCTGGAGTGCTCTTCTGCACGCTGTCATTAGAGGATTGAGCTGCTAACATTAAACTAAAAGCTGATATGTACCTTCAAATTAAAGTACATTTATATAAGGATTTATCCAGTCAGCTGCATTGATCGGGCACTGAACTCATGCCCAGTCTGGGAAGCAGCTGTTGTTATGAGCACTCCACAATATCATGCATCTGCTTAGCAAAATGTGGCCGACTGGATTAAATGACTTCATTAAACTTTCTGCTACCTTGAACCAAAACACTGATGATGTTTGATCCTTGTTAGTGAAAGCAGGAGATAACTCAGTGGCGGATTTTTATATTAGGGTGCCAATAGCAATTATTCCCATGTTCTGCCACCCTTAAAGGAACACTAGCACTTTACATATTATACATTGGCCAGGAATTCTGTGGTGCATACACTCTTGTTTTGGCACCCTAATGATGAATAGACTCACCGTACAGCTTTGATGTGCGTCCATTTGTTGGTGTTCACTCGGACCGTGGATCGTAGGATAACAGGCTTGGAGCCTAGATCATAAGTCATTTGGACGTAACCGTCAACCACAGCCAAGGCAATATAATGGGCACGTTCTGTCCCTTTTCCGCTCCACATAATGAGACCCTGAGTGGCTTCTGTCTTGATGCTCAGATCAAATTGGTTGACTAGCAGCACCTTCTCACTGTGAAGAGGAAGAACATGGACAGAAATGACTAAATGGTGCACCTAAAGGTCAGGGACATCATGGATACGGTTAGGATGTAATTATGTTAAACTATTTAAAGAGCAAGTCAGCCCCAAAATAAAAAAATCATTCTAAGCAACTTTGTAACACACATTAATTCTGTATCAGTACTTTTAACGTTATATATATATAAAAACAATTGCTATTGAAAGCATTATTTGGTTAATTCCTGGTTGTTACTTTTTAAACAATGTTGCAAAATTCTGGGTTTACCAGCAAAGTATCGACAGTCTGAGATATCAGGGCAGAGAACAGAAACGGACAAACACTGCTTTCAATCGCAATACATATACAAGTAACTTAAAAAGTATAGACAATTTGTAATGAATGTATATTGCAAAGTTGCTTAGAACTATATTTTCTTTTGTTAGGCACATTTTTACTTTGGAGTTGACTTGCCCTTTAAATGTCTCATGTGCAGTGAACTTAAAGGAGAATTCAACCCTAACGTAAAAAAAAACCCTACCCCCCACCCTATACAGACCCCCCCTCCTCCGCCCTGCCTAGCTGCTATCCTGGGAAAATGCCCCTAAGTCTTTACTTACCCCCTCGAAGCAGATTCTGTCCAGCGGAGTTCACGGACGTCATCTTCAGAATGAGACTGGCGCATCGACAATCTCCATGATATATGGTGCATGTGCAGTTGTCGCAAATCGAAGATCGCTCCAACTGCGCATGTGCCGATACGCATCTCTCATTCCGAAGATTACCGAAGATGGCTGCCGTGAACCCCGATGCCCTGAATCAGCAAAGGGGTACGTAAAAAGTTAGGTGTATTTACCCAGGGTAGCAGCTAGGCTGGGGGATCTGTGTAGGGTTTTTTTACTTTAGGGCAGATCCACTGCAAAATGGCATCCACTCTCTCGCTAGTCCTGTTGGAAATCCATTTATGTTACGGCTGCAAGCACCTTCCATGTTTTATGCCAGATAAATTGCTGTAATGATTTTAGACACAATCATGCACTTTACAGACTGTGTATTTAGGAGCACGTATGCCTCAACCACCCCGGTGTTCTATTAATCTGTTTAGAGGACCCCCTGATTAAAATACTGATTAAAATCTTTATTGCACACATTAGGGCTGTAATAAATCCCCCTGACCCATCTGGCATGCCTTTCTGTAGTGAATCCTTTATTTGAACAGGACAAGCTTATTTATAAGACATGTTCACACACACATTTAGAAACACTGACAATGTACACTGACAACAAGACAACACAAAACATCACAAACTGCTTCCACTTTCTACTTTTAGAATCTGAGCATATTGCCATATGGGCCCTGAAGTGAAAGAATGAGCAGAATGGGGATGATTACTCCTACACATCAGCAGCTGAGAGAAGGGGAACTTCCACAAGTGTCTGATGAAGCGGGGCAGTGGGAGAGAGAAAAGCTAGTCTGCTTCTCAGCTGTCAACTCCATTAGCGTGAATTGTACCCGGTCTCTCCTGGATAACCTTCATGCTTATTAATCTTATATGTTCAGTAACAGAATACAAAACCTCAGTAAAATAATGTCAGCAATATAATGGGCTGAATCCCAGATGCCATGTCCTTGTAATGGAACTGCAGTCCAACAAATATACTGTATAAACTTAAGGAATGGGGCAGACAGGCAGATTTCGGAAATCGAAGCGCCATGAGTGCATTAGCACAGGCAATTCTTCATTCAAGCAGACGGAAGGCAGGAAGAAGCCAGTTTGGGGAGACTGTCGCCCCGTAGAAGAGGCGATTAGTCGCCAGTCTCCCTGTCTGCCACAACCCTAAAGGAGAAGAAGAGGCTAAAAATAAGTAAGCTTTATGAGAAAGGTCTATATAAATACACCAGCAAACCCTTAAAGTAATACTGATCTGAGTCCTCTGTCAAAAGAAACACTGCATTTGTTCTATTGTGTACACATGGGCTTCTGTATCAGACTTCCTGCTTTCAGCTTAAAATTCCAGGGCTAGGGCTTGAGCATGCTCAGTTTGCTCCCCTCTCCCTCTTCTCCTCCCTGCTGTAATCTGAGCCCAGAACCATGAGTGAGCAGGGAGAGACTTGGGCAGGAAGTTATATAACACCAAGCTAATATGGCAGCTGCTATCCTAAACAAACAGAGAGAGCCTCTAGAGCGGTTTACTCAGGTATTGTAAAGCATTCTGCAGAATAAATATAGCGTTATAACTTGCACTATTGTGCCTAATCTATTGGAAATAAACTGCTTTGGTAGCTTTCCTTCTCCTTTAATGATATCAAAAGTAATAATAAAGGGTGCTGCATTTCACCTACATGCTAAGAGAAGTTGAAATCGTTTGTACTGTTTTTCTATAGGGTGGCATTTCTTGGCAAGCATGAGCACATACAGTGTCTGGGATAAGATATGGAAACCATTTTTATATTAGTTAATAATACAGGGTTCAGGTTTGGCTATAAATTTCAGAAACCTTTTAAGCTGGATGGGGAGGGGGGGTTGGGTAGTGTAACCACAACTGGAGGGTGGTAGGTTGGGTGTCCTTAGCTCTATAGAAAGTAGAAACAGCTTGTTTTTCAATGTATTTGTTGTTTAGAAGCTGTTTGGAAAACAACTGCATCTTCACAAAACCTTGATGACAAGCACTTTCTAATAAATATGAGATGAAAGCGGAAAAACTCACATTATGGAGAATTATCCGACACACTTATTGCTGCAATATGATCTGGAGGTGGCTCAGAAATACAATAAAAGCAAGCCATAAAGCAGGCAGCAGAGACTCACCTGGGATCATCTGGATTGTCCACAAGGCCAGTTC
Organism: Xenopus borealis; assembly: GCA_024363595.1. Lineage (NCBI taxonomy): Eukaryota > Metazoa > Chordata > Amphibia > Anura > Pipidae > Xenopus > Xenopus borealis. Next base: position 90,215,606 of record CM044443.1, read on the forward strand.
TTAGCGGCGGAAAGAAAGTGGGAGCATGCAGTAAGCAGCAGCAAATATATATATAGCACAAGAACCTCTACCAACCCAATCAAGCAGAATTTATATAAAGCCCTTTAACAGTCCCCAGGGTTCAAAAGCAATATTAGTAACTCTACATAGAAAAAAAAAAAAAATATATATATATATATATATATATATATGCTGCAAGTATTCTTTTGACTTCTCGCTAATGTTCTGAGATCAATGCCCAGGAGACCTGTAAGGGTGGAGAGACATGGGCAGATTCAGGGGCTGGTTCTTCTGGGCGACAACTGTCTTTACGTGTCTTCCCTGCCTCCGCCTTCCCTGTCGCCTTCATTTTCACAAAGCTACGTGTGCGCTTAGCGCAGGCGACTTTTCATTACAGAGGCAGGGAAGACACACAAAGGCAGTTCTGGGAGATTGTCACCCAGAAGAACCAGCAATTAGTAGCCAGGCGACTAAATCTCCCCTAATCTGCCCATGTGTCTCCTAACAGCTCAGGGATTATTTATCGAAGTCTGAATGCCAAAAACATTTTGAGTTTTTTTTTTACTATAAAATACAATTTTTTAGTGGAAAAATAACCAAAAATTTTTCAAGATTTATTATACCCCGAGTATGGGACAAGTCTCGACACAAAAATCCTACTGAGGTTGTATATCAGAGAGGTCCCAATCCTATTTGGAAGTTTCTGTGGTGTGTGCTGGAATTACCCTGAGAATCTGACTATTTTGGACTTTTTGAGCAAAATCTGAAAAATTCATGCTTTTCGGGAAAAAGCACGGAAAATTTTGCGATTTGGGAAAAAAATCTTATGATTCAGAGTTTGTTCCTGATGTGATTAATTTAGGGATGGGCTGAATCCAGGATTTGGTTAGAAATTCAGCCTTTTTCAGCAGGGTTCAGCCGAATCCTTGTGCTTGGCAGAATCAAATCTGAATTTACATATATTAATTAGGTGTGGGAAGGGAAATCATATAAATTTTGTCAAAAAAATGGACATAAACATTTGCCCCACCTTTTCCTTTCCTGCCCCTAGGATTCAGATTCGAAATTCAGCTGAATCTTGCACTAAGGATTCGGCCGAATCAAAAAAGTGGATTCGGTGCATCCCTATATTAAATCATAATTTTTTAAATAATAAAGTTCAATCATGGATTCTAGCTTGGTCGTACTTTTTTGATTAAAATACTCAGATAAATTCAGATTTTGAAAAATAAGTTTTAGCAAAAACTCAGATTTAACCCATATTTTGATTAAATCAAGTTCAATAAAACTCACATCCATGATCTTATATTGTCTTTCAATAAAAACAACTTAAAAGATTCAGAAAAAACTTAATATGATCGAACGAAAACCCGAATCGTACACATTTTTTAGACTTGACACCTGATTCGCTCAGTCTTTTGGGGTTATTGACCAAAAACCGTGCATTTTTCGAATTATCAGACAAAACCCAGTGCAAACCACAATATGTTTAAAATGTAAAAGGGACATCTCCCACTGACTTCTACATGACTTCGGCAGGTCTGAGATTGTGGATTGTCAGATTCCGACTTTCTGGAGCTTAGGGGTATAATAAATCGCGAAAATGTCTATTTTTTCCCCACAGAAATTCAAGTTTTTGGCCAGAAAACTCAGACCAGAAAGAATTGTGGTTTAGTAGCCTAAGAGTTGTAACTAGAGTATAGTTAAAATATATTGTTGCTCAATACAAATACAAAATGGCAGAGGAACTAAGAGAGAAAACACAGCTCCCTAACATGCTAAACTATAACTAGCAGTTTTCTCAGTCAGGTGTGGCAAGTATTCATGCTGCAGCTTTGACTTTGTCATTGAGGCAATATCACATATGCTAATCCTATTTGTTACACTGGACTTTAAGGAATAGCGGTAAATGGAGGTTCATAAAAGATCCATTTCTGGTATTACGTGAACCCTGTAATTGATAAATCCCAGAAAATGTCATCTGAAGCTGGCAGATGTAACAAATTCAAGCACAAATAAGCACTGCCAGCACAAGCTCTCAATTCGATTAGGTATGATAAAAATCTTTTATGTGATCTTCTCCATGCAATGGTTCATATGTTTCTTTCCAGCAAAATGCTTCTGGTATTGACTTTTCCAGTTTTTGCATTTGTATAAAAAACACAGATCAGCACATGCAGCAAAAATGTTTGTATCACCATCATTGAATAGAACGTCTGATGGATGCTGCTACCTGCAGTGTTTACTTTAGCTTATCTATAATAACTAATATACCAAATGTGACTCTGCTAGGAAAAGGCACAGCTACGGTCACACTTATGGCACTTGTGAAGCTATAGTGCTGGTACATTTGCTGGCTGGGATTTGGCCTCTTCTAGACACAAATGAGATTTCTGATTGTGGAGATATTCTTGCTCCCTCCTGCCAGTCTAATCCAGAAAGTCTTTGTTTGCCCAATTCATTTTATTTTACTTGCTCAACAGAATGGGGTCTTGCAGCATCTTAGGGCAGAGACACAAGCAGATTCAGGGAGATTAGTCGCCAGGAGACAAATCTCCTCTTCTTTGGGGTCGACTAATCTCCCTGAACTGCATTCCCGCCTGCTAGAATGTAAATTGCCAGCTGGATGGCACTCAGAGCAATTTGTTTTCCGAACTTGCCCAAAGTTGCCTCACAAGGAAACTTCGGGCGACTTTGTAAAACGAAGCACTCAGAGTGCAATCCCGCTGGTGATTTGCATTATAGCCGGCGGGAAGGCAGTTCAGGGAGATTAGTCGAAGAGGACGACTAATCTTCCTATATCTGCTTGTGTGTCTCTGCCCTAAAAAAGAAAACATAGTCAATTCCTTCTGGTTAATTAAAAGGCACTGCTTGCTTGGATGTCCGTTAACTTCTTGATCAGATCCCAAGCCAAGACCAAAGACAGAGGAAGAGGAAGCCAAGGGCAATAAAGGAACTAAGGTCCACAAACTTGAAGGAAAGGTAAGTTCAGCTTGTGATCCTCAACTGCAGAGAACTATTTTAATTGAACAGCAGGAAGACTACTGACTGGAGCTATCTGATATACATTTAGTATCTGGCAAACTGGCTCTGTACGTGGGCTGCCATAACAGCAGTGGACAATCAGCTATATTTGATGGGGTCTGAAAAATCAAAAATGGTCAAAAATAGGCATAATGCCTTGGGCAATGCTACCACTGTGCATTATCCGAGTTTACAGGTACCATTAAGTGAACTGTGTCCTGTAGAAGTGGCTATTGTTAATCCATTGCTATGTTCAACCTCATTCCCTATATTGGTTAATTTGCTTTTATATATACTAGATGGATGGGCATACTCTGATTAAATACTCAAACTCTGCAAGTGAGAATACCCTTGGGGCTTGTGTATTCGCTACTTGTAGGTTGACATTTTTGCCTTGCCTTTCTTTCAGGGGTATGTATACTATAACCTATGCTGTGATCTACCCAACATTTTTGTAATATATTTGTTTTGTAATTGTGAATATACCAAGTAAAGCATATGTTTTTACATTCACCCCTTGCAGAGTTTGAGTATTTAATCAGAGTGTGCACATCCATATAGTATATGTTGATGATTGGGGTCCCGTTGTAGGTGTACCCCTGGTTTGTTGCACCTCACTGTGTGCCTAAGTGCTTGATATTGAGAATATAGCAAAAAAAAAAAAAATTCGATTTTAGGAGTGCCCTCCATTAATGTACATTGTTAATTTGCTTTTACCCATAACCCTCAACCCTGTACATAAAATATTAAGGACAATGGGAAAAAAGGTTTTGTGGAGGAAGAACAAACATTGTTATATCATTATATTGCATTTCACTATTTCCAATATTGAATAAAATCCTTCATCTTGGAGACAGCCAGAACTGACATCTGAGCTTTATTTCTCTCAGTAAAGCAGAACTTCGACCATGGAACAACACTATTTGAAATGGCTTATTGGATATTTGCGATGCAAATTAAACCCTAGAGCCCCCTGCATGCAATCGTATGGTTTCCTCAGTTTTATATAAAAAAATATGAAAAGCTTCAGAAGCAAACATGGCATTTATCTAAGTGCAGACTAAAGCTACAATGAAATTTAAATGAATATGAAGACTTTGCTTTTTGATGTTACTAGCCCTTGAGGATTTTCAATTTGTCTAGAAAGCTATACTGATAAAAGCACTGGCAATTAAAGACCTTACTTTGTCATCGAGTCAGAAGCCTATAGCGCTGCTGCATGTATTTACCCCATTTTAGGTGGATTTATTATTGTTATGGGAATATACAGTAAACATTATATAAAATAGGGAACATGTCGATCACACCTAATTTGCTGTTTTAGCGCATTTCTTTCTTCTAATTTTACTAACATTCCCCATCCCCAGGGACTTATTTCTGGCCTATTTCATTTTACCTGGATATAGGATGTTTTCTGTATTAAGATGAGAAATAGAAATGCCCCAATAGTGAACTTCTAAATCAACTGCTCTAGTACCTGTCCTGTTCCTGTTTGCAGATGTTATTGGCCAGACTGGTTCCTACAGTGTGAAACATAATGTGCCACAGCAGGGCTTGTCTTCTCCTACTTCAGCCTGATTAGGAAATATTCCAAAGGCAAATAAATGATGCTATTTCTTTGTGCATATGGCAAGAAGAAGCTTGTCTTATTAACTGATATTGATCTCTATGCACCGGATGGCAAATCTGGCCTCATAATTCTCTGTAACATGCACTGCCGCTCAGCATTAGTTTTCCTTTATGACACATTCTGCCACCAATAAAGTGCTTATAATGTCACTGTAGAAAAAAAAAAACAAGAAAGAGGCTTTAGTGTGGCTTGCAACCACTTTAACTAGAGCCTACCGCAAGGTCAACTTTTACAAGTGACGTTTAGATTAAAAGGATTCTGTCATGATTTTTATGCTGTTTTTATTTCTAAATTACACTGTTTACACTGCAAATAATTCACTCTACAACATAAAATTTGATTCCTGAACCAAGTGGATTTTTTTTAGTTATTATATTGGTGTGTAGGCAGCTATCTCAGGACATTTTGCCTGATCGTGTGCTTTCAGAAAGAGCCAGCACTTTCTCCTACTCAATGTAACTGAATGTGTCTCAGTGGGACCTGGATTTTACTATTGAGTGCTGTTCTTAGATCTGGCAGGCAGCTGTTATCTTGTGTTATTGAGCTGATATCTGGTTACCTTTCCATTGTCCTTGCTGAGGGGAAAGGGAGGGGGTGATATCACTCTAACTTGCAGTGCAGCAGTAAAAAGTGACTGAAGTTTATCAGAGCACAATCACATGACTGGGGGCAGCTTGGAAACTGACAATATGTCTAGCCCCCATGTCAGATTTCAAAATTAATTATAAAAACATCTGTCTGCTCTTTTGAAGAACGGATTTCAGTGCAGAATTCTGCTGGAGCAGCTCGATTAATGTGTTTGAAAAACACATTTTTTCCCATGACAGCACCCCTTTAAGTATATCCTATATAGAATTTTGCAATCGTTTAATTGAGCATTATTGAAGGCCTGTTGAACAGCCCTGCATCTAGGCCAGGAACCAGGGGTAGTCAGAGTAGGCACGTGCCTAGGGTGCAAAGCTTGAAGGGTGCCAGGCACATACTTTTCACTGCTGCCTACCCCAGTCCGGTCTGCAGTCCTGCTTGTTGTAGCCATGTATGAGTACGCATAAGCTGGGAGATGACGCAGCCGGTCAGTGCGCATGGGCACACATGTATGGGTGCGCATGGGCTCATGTACGAGTGCACAGCGGAGGGGGCGATACGGCTGTCCGGGTGGCCAGGGGTGACTGGTGCTACTATTTGTAGGCCATAACTTTGTATGATTGCAGCCTGTCAATTAATGGCATAAGCATTGTGTGATTTGTTCTCTTTACATTAATCTGAATGGTTAGTTGCAGGTCGAAATGAAGGAGGTTCGTCCAATATAGCCTTATATCTTTTGATATGGTCAATCATACCCTGCACCTCTTTCTAAGCACCTGCAAAAACACATACATTAAGCCCTCCCCTGTATCACTCACATGTATATAAAGTGGCTTTTGGGCAATGCAAAATGCCTGCTATCTTCCGTAGGTGTCTCATACATCCTTCTATTTATGGGATCACTCTCTCATTCTAAGTATATATTGTAATTAGGGATACACCGAATCCACTGTTTGGCCAAATCCCCGAATCCTTTGTGAAAATGTGGCCAAAAACAGAACTGAATCCAAATTTCATATGCAAATTAGGGATGAGAAAGGAAAAGGTGGGAAAGGTTTTTTACTTCCTTATTTTGTAGCCAAAAAGTCACGTGATTTCCCTACCCACAGGCATATTAGGTTGAAAAACTGCTGAAAACAGGCCAAATCCCAAACCTAATCCTGGATTTGGTTCAGTGCATCTCTAACTGCTAAGAAAAATCACCTATCGAACACCGAAGAGGCACATTTATTAAAGGTCAAATTTCAAATTAATATGAGTTTTTAAAAACTCTATTAAATTTGAATATACTGAAAATTCGATTGGAGGGTTATTTATTAAAAAAAAAAAATCTAGAACTCACACTAATTTTACTGGCTCAAAAACTTGAATCAAATTCGAATCAAATTTGACTCGATTTGAGTTATTTCTCTGAAATGTCAGGAAGGCTAGTGATATGTCTAAATTGGTCCCTGGACCTCTCCCATTGACTTAAACATGAACTCAGCAGGTTTTAGGTGGTGAACAGTCAAATTAAAAATTTTAAACAGCCAGAGTTTGATAAATCTTGAAATACTAATTACAATTCTAATCGAGTTTAGATAATTCACTGTTCGAATTTGAGAGTTTTGTCCATAAAATGAGATGGAATCTGAATTTTCAATTCCACCCTTAATGAATCTGCCCCTGAATGATGACTCTTCTGAAACAGTAAAAATAATTAAAATGTAAGCATTTGGAAATTCTTTAGCTGATTTAACAGATTCATATTCCATGAAGTACAGTTTATATGTAGAGCAGATTACATATAGAAATTACACTGCCACTATGTATTGATTTAAGCTTGCAAGATGATGCCAAATGAACTTCACGTGCATGCTCCTGATAAATAAGTCCTATAAGTATCAGTCCCAAGCCTGGTAGGTATATGTTGCTTTACAATAAGAATACACATAGCACAGAGTGTAGAGATGACACGGCATATCAGATACACAAAATGTACATTAATGAGACACTGTGTACATGGATGCATTTGCCCTGAGGGACTAACTGTGATACCTGAGAGCATGTTTCATTAGGCGAGATCTGGTTACAACATTCCTTATGTCTCAGAAACATCATAAGCAATGAAGGCTATAATGGCAGTAATAATAGAGATATGATCTTATGATGTCTGATGGATATAGGATATTGCATCCACACTGGCAACAAGTGATATGGAGGAAATGTGGATGCCCCAGATGAGCAGATGGGTGGGAGTCAGGTGATGAGAGTTTTTGGAAAAACTATTTACTTACTCAGGTATCTCGTTAGTTAGTTGGCTTGAAAACAAGGAAATAACACAGACATATAAGACGGCAGACAAACGTATCACTGAGACACACTGACACAATAATGATCCAGATCAATAAAACAGACAAAGACACACAAGGTGGCAGCACATCTGTGTGTTATGTGTTGTTGTACTGCAAATGAAGTTGTACTTCATCTAAATTTTCTACTTAAATGGACTGGCATCACCAATGCAACAATATAATAATGAGCAGTATAAAGCTCAGACTCACATTTCCATTATATTCACAGTTACTGTTACAACACAATGCAGAATTGTAGTGAGTGGAACTCCAGACACAACTGTGTACACTCAATGCTCAATGCAAGTTTCACCTCACCTGAGATATACATTACCAATGATCTTTCTTTAGATGCTGGTTAAAGTCCTTGAATCATGTTTGGATAAAACATAATTCAAGCTCTTAAAAGCTATTGTAGTTCGTAAGCAACACATACAAGCATTTGCAGACCAAAAATGTTCCATGAATTTCACACCAGTTATTTTTCTAATATAAAGAAAATCATGGTACCCATCTCACTTAAGTCAGGCTATATGCTTCAAGTAGGAATATTAGAGCCATAAACCAACATATACAGGACAGGCAGGAATGTCATGTCAGTACATGATAAAACCTACCTTTTGGCTGCAGCGATGTGATATTCCAAGAAAGTCTTGCCATCAAATGATACTGCCTCAGATTCTCCTGCTGCTTTCTCAATGGTCACTGCACCAAAATAAATCCATCAGAAAGCCTGGTAAATGTGTGCTACAAAACAATAGAATCTATCCAGTAGTAATTGATCAACTGCTTGAAGTCGGTTTATATGGTCCTAACAATGAACGCATTATGGAGCTTTCTTGTATACAATTTAAACCTGGTACTCCATGAATTTTGTGAACTGCAACTCCCGCCACCCTCGGCCAGTATTTTAGTATGATGTCTGATCTAAGGGAAGTCAATTTCCTTTATTCATAAACTTCTATTTCATCCCTACTCACAACCACTACTCATTTCTACTCACATCTGAAAATGTTAAAAAAATAACTCTTTAAAAAGTGTCCAGAAGGCTTTAGGCAGAAACCATAATCATAAGAAAATGTATAGGAAGTCTTAACGACATAGGATCCAAGACTGCTGGGTTGTCCATTCTGGGGGGAATCTGGGGGGAGCTGCATCAGTGTATGGGGTAGAAAGGACATACTTCAAGTCATAGTCAAGTTTTCTTTATTTATTTTATGTCTGAGCCCAAATAATTATATTCTTGCTCTAGACCCAACATTTCTATGTATCCCCCTCACTCTCAAACTAAAAGTTTCCTCCAAATATGGGAAATAATCATAGTTAGAGTAGATAGTCAATGTGCCATCCAGTGTCTGTGTGTCCAAATCTGGGATACCAGGGGGCTACAATCATATTCTAATTTGGAAAAAAAGCTTTCAACACCAAGTCTGCACAATTTGAGAGTAAATTAATCTAACACTTCTAATTTTCTAAACTATACTGGCTTGGATTAAATACTGGCTTGGATTAAAGGGAGGAAGAAAGAGAAGACAAAGCAGAATCAGAAGCCAGATGGGGCTGATTCTTGGCCTGCATATACGTACAGGACAATAAATTGGTCTGAGTGGAGACATGCAAAGCAGATTTCGCCACAGAAATGCATCATAATGCATTTACATACCAAAATCGTTCCTTGTGTCTGCACCCTGGCTGAGGCAGCCCCTGACAAGAGGGCAGACCTGTGGGTGGCTGATTCTAGGCCTGTGTTTATTGTTACTGTTATTATTATTGTATTTAAACTCAGTCCAGGAATCAGTCTTGTCTGGAAGTAGCCTTAGCTCTAATCTAATCTAGTCTAGTGTATAGCCATAGAAGCAACGATCTTCGATCCGATTTTTGGGTCGTGTGTGGAGTGTCCCGACATTTATCTTGCCATGCTGATCGGTTGTTTGGTTGATCGGCCAGGTTAGAAAATTTCTGGCAATCAAATCTTTCCGCATATTGCAGATTGTACGATTTTCAGTGGGAGACCGTCACTAAGTTTTTATTGTACAACTTTGGTACGATCCCTGTCAGGGGCAGAACGTCGGCTGATCTGTGCTTTTACTACTTTATTTGATCTCAAAGTTAGTGGCAGGTCGGGAGATGGGGAAGTCTTTGTATCTATGGCCAGCATAACACTCCTGCCCCCTCCACCTGTTCATTCAGCAACACACTAAGAAATATTTTTATGCAGATCTCCAAATTCTACCGATAGCTTCAAAGCAGGCAATGCATTTGCTATAAATTTGACAAATTTTTCTCTATAATAATAAGACAGTACCCAGTATTTGATGGTAACAATGCTGCATAAATCAGTGCTAATGAAAAGACAATCTTTTAAATTAATGCCCGAATGTTTTTTAGTAGCCTTAAGGCTTGTGTGCCACATTATGTAAATATACCTTATCTGGAAACCTGAAATACAAAATGCTGACCTAGAAATTAAATATGAATGTAATGATTTTGCAAAACCTCTGCCTGCATTCATAAAAAAAAAATGTTTACACAACTGCTGTACAGCCATTGTGTCAATAACCTTACACAGAAGGCTGATATCTGTTCCAAACACCTTAGCAAACTGTTAGAAAGGGGAAAAAACATCCAGTCTGACAGTTTCACTGAGAGAAAAGTGATAATCACCTGCTACAAGTTCTCTCAAGGAACAAGTATGTGTGTTTTTTATGAAAAATGGCATAAGGCAGGTTTTCATGTCAGGCTTTTCATAAAAAAATGGTGGATTGGGTCTTTGACAGAGTCTGTATAGAAGAGGTGCAAAATAATAAAAATGTAGTAGAAAATGAGAAACTAAATTGCTGTACAGTTACACTGCTTTATTAACAATTAAAATGGTAGAAAGGGTAAATCCTGAAAAAGTTTAGCTGAGTACTTTGTAGTAGAGCTCTTGACAAAAAAGTATGGAGAAAAAGTAAAAAAGTACAAATCCCTTTTGTGCCCATCTGGCACTTAATCATAGGATACATAACTCTACACACACTAGATATTTAAAGCAGCAACAACCAATCAAAATATGCATTTTATTAACCAACAGAAGAAAAAAAAGGAACACAAGTTTAATAACAATACATCAATTAATCTTAATGATGAATGTGTTTCTGTTTGTTCCTATTTATTCCCTCCCTTCATCTTCTATTGGTTAATAAAAGGTACATTTTGATTGGTGGCTGTGGCTATATGCATCTATTGTGTGTATGATTAAATGCCAGATAGGCACAAAATGTGCAAGGCTGTTTTGGCACTTTATTTAAACAAATGCTTTGGTACTTTTGGTTCATATGTTTGGAGTTTTGTCAAGTGCAAGCCTATTTGCTACAACAGTGTTTCACTCCCCTTGGCTGATGGTTTGGGGATTGGCACTCAGACCCAATGTTTGTACTGTGAGCTTATACTACATCTAAACAGTTTGGTATTTCATTGGTGTCTATGAAGATTGAAGTTTGGGCAATTAAGGTATATACCTCTATAGGGTAGACTGCCTACTTACCTTTCTCACAATGGCTGCCTGAGAAACCCCTCTGGCAAACACATTCATAGTTGCCTTTCATAGGAGAACAAAGCCCTCCGTTCTGGCAAGGGGAGGGCTTCTGGGTACAAGGATGGCCACGGAAAGTAGAGATCTCAATAGCACTGCGAATGTTTTCTTCTCTCAGAATGGGCAGCCCCTTAATAGTAATCTGCAATAAGCAACAAAAAGCATTACAATTACAAAATATCATATGGTAGTAATATGGTAACATATGCAAAGTTGGCTAAGTCCTTGAATGCACAGATATATTATTATAACTGTTGTTTGATTGTAACTATAAGTAGCCTAGCTCAGACTAAACTTTACTGTAAGGCTGGTGGCACAAGTGCAGATTCCAGGGAGATTAGGTGTCCAGCGATAAATCTCTACTTCTTCAGGCAACTAATGTCCCAGAAATGACAGTGAGATGGCATACGTAGCGCTTCGTTTTCCAAAGTCGCCCAAAGTTGCCGCACAAGGAAACTTCGGGCGAATTCCAAGAGCCATCCCGCCAGCAATTTACACTCTAGCCGGCAGGGAGGCAGTTTGGGGAGATTAGTCGCCAAAGAAGAGGAGATTTGATGCCGGGCAACTAATCTCCCCGGAATCTGCACGTTTGCCACCACCTTAAATGATGGCAGAATTTATCTACTTACAACCTAGAGTAAAAAACACCCTTCTAAATGGGGAACCAACCTTCTGAATGGCTCCTTGAAAGCTTGATGAGGCAGCAGCCACCCTGGCTAGTTTGCTGAAATCTGGAGTTCCACCCACATATAGAGGCTCTTTCAGATTGAGAGCGGTATGGGGTGCCTGAGAGGGAGGCAGAAGGAGGAAGACAGAAAAGTTAAATTGGGTACAAACCATAACCCCTCATGATGTTACTTCTAATCATGGTTCCTATAATGAACAATGATCTACGACACACTTTACGATGTCTTACAACATTCAAATCTAGTGCTGCTCAAAGCACAGAACATCTGCATCATGACTCCAACAAACATATGTGCCACATAAATCAGAGAAAAATACCATACTAACAGGGATTATTAAATTATATTTAAAGGGGTTGTTCACCTTTAAATTTACTTTTAGTATGATACAGAGCAGAGGTCCCCAAACTTTAAGCTTGTGAGCCACATTCAAATCTAAAGTGTTGGGGAGCAACACAAGCATGAAAGAAGTTCCTGGGGGTGCCAAATCTGGCAGCACCTATGTGAGCTGGAACATTAAAGAAGGCTCTGTTTGTCAGTACACCTGTTTTTTATGCACCAAAACCTTCTTTCATGCCTGTAATTCAAAAATAAGCACCTGCTTTGATGCCACTGGGAGCAACATCCAAGGGGTTGGGGAGCAACATGTTGCTCACAAGCCTCCGGGTTGGGGATACCGGATGTAATGAGTGATATTCTGAGACAATTTGCAATTGGTTTTCATTTTTTATTATTGGAGTTTCTTTTTAGTTATTTAGCAGCTATCCAGTTTCAGAAATTTGGTTGTTAGGGTTACTCTAGCAACCATGCATTGATTTGAATAAAAGGCTTTGAAATATGAATAGGAGAGGGCCTGAATAGAAAGATGAGTAATAAAAAGTAGCAATAACTATACGTTTGTAGCCTTACAGAGCATTTGTTTTTTTGAAGGGGTCATTTGAAACCTAGAACGAGTCAGAAGAAGAAGGCAAATAATTCAAAAACTAAAAAAAAGTTAAATATTGTAGATTAATTGAAATTGCTTAGAATCAGCCATTCTAGAACATACTAAAAGTTAACTTAAAGGTGAACCATCCCATCCCTTTAATTAAAGGGGTTGTCCACCTTCAAACAACTAGTTGTTTTCAGATAGATCACTATAAATAACAACTTTTTCCAGTTACTGTCTATTTTCTATTTGTAGCTGTTTTTCTAATATTGAAGTGTAAAGTGTCATTTATCACCTTCTGGGAGGGGGGGGTCGCTAACCCCCCAACTGTTCTAAACTGATACATTTAATGGATACATTTCTTATGTTTGTCCCTGCTGAGCAGAATCTCTGGGTTTCATTACAGGCAGCTGATAGAATTGATACAATAGTTGCTAATACTCCAGAGATGTTGCTGTGAAATGTATCAATTAAATTTAGCAAAATTGTATCAGTTTAGAGTCTGCGCCTGAATTACTGAGCTGCCAGACTCAAACACCAGAGACACCAACATTCAACTTTACACTTAGATTTTGGAAAAACAGTAAAAAATAAATAATGGAAAGTAATTGAAAAAAGTCTTTATTTATGGAGAACAATCTGAAAACCACTGAACAGAAAAAAGTGTTTGGAAGGTGAACAATCCCTTTAATGGTCAGTATATATTGATGACTCCAGTGGGTCACCTGCTGCCACATATACAGACAATCTCCCCAAGGTTATGCACTGCCAATGGGTGCTCAGATCTGACAGTAAAAAGGCATTGTTCCCTGAATACAATGCAATGCCTGATGGACAGGTAGAGGATTCTAACACTGCAGCATTTTTAACTAAATATTGTTATTTTATTTCTTTTTGAATTTTTATGACTTTCTACTATTCCCTTGACCTGACCAAGAAGAATTAGTGAGCGCACAAAGGCAGTGCAAGTAAGAAATCCCTGCACACAGTACAGCCGGAGGAAAGGGGGGTCATCATATAAGAGGATGAGTTGGGGTCGCTACCAGTAAAGCTCACTGGTATTTTCTTTGTATAAATAAGCAGTTTTTTTGTAATGTAACCTGTGCCCCCCTCCACTATGTGACTAGGCCACAAAGAGGTATAGTATAGCCTGAACCCCGAGTTGTCTGTTCACTTTAAGTATCTATTTTCTTCTCTATATCTGTATGCATCTGTACCCATTTTGTAGGTACTAACAATGCTAAGTCATTTAAAATTTAATTTGGGTATGTTGTACTTTTTTTTTTTTTAAACAGATTGAGAAATTCTGAAATATATGTACTGTACCCCTGAAGTAACAGCTAAAATCTGATGAAAGAATCCCCACCATGGAGTGAATGTCCACTGTTAATGCTCCCATTTTGCAATGTATAGTTGGTGCCCTCTAGTGGAGTCAAATTCAAGCTTTATTCACAAATGCCATCACTCTGCTGTGCCTTCTAAATAACACCTTTGTCCTTGATCAAGGATCCTCTTTTCTCAAGAAGCTTGAGACATGTTTCTGCCTTGCTCCAGGACAATTGTTCTTATCAGTATCAAAATGCCTGATTAAATGAGGCTCCATCTTGCTCCTGCATAACTCTGTATAAGCAAGCTAGTGGCATCAGATTCAGAGCAAGTAATTATCTTCTATAATGGGTAAGCTGTGAAGGCACCGTGGGACTGCAGCATACAGACAAGATAGATTTACTTTTGTCTTTAGTGAGGGTTTCCCTAAATAACTCATTTTCACTAATACATACCACTTCCCGTCCCATCAATTAAAAAAAACAAAGTTAATTACTACTTGATGCTTGTAGGAGTTACACAGATGGATGGCTGAAAACTATTAAAAATTCTCTGGAAAATGTTAAATCTCAATCTGATGGAAAAATTAATTGGGAAGAACAAGTATAATTGAGGTAGAGATTTACAGTAAAATTAACTTTTAGTATGTCGATGGAAGACATTTGGTACTTCACACTGGTCTTTATATTTTCTTTTCTCTTGTGTTTTGGATTGCAGTATTGCATGTTCTGCATGGCTTCAGTTTGGGATTGTAAATGTGAACTGGTTTCTAGGGGCTCAATTACTAGGGATGCACCGAATCCAGGATCTGGTTCGATATTTGGCCAGGATTTGGCCATTTTCAGCAGGATTCTGATTCGGCTGAATCCTTGTGCCTGGCGGAACCAAATCCGATTATTAAAATCATGTGACAAACAAAACACAACCCAAAACAAGGAAGTAATTTTTTTTAACCGTGCACGAAGTGCACACTTCTCTTTTGCCCTCCCCCTCACTAATTTGCATATGCAAATTAGGGTTCGGATTCGGTATTTGGCTGAATCTTTCACAATGGATTTGGGGGGTTGACCGAATCCAAAATAGTGGATTCGGCCAAATCCAAAATAGTATATTCGGTGCTTCCCTATCAATTACCATAGCAACCAGACAGTGGAGTAGAGGGGCAGTTGAAAAACAGTAAAACATGGCAATCGCAACAGTTAATTTGCTTGCTTTCTGGCTCCTGAGGTCATTGTCAAGAACCAGGGAGCACTGCACACTGCACACTGCAACTGCATAGTTGCTTAGATAGTCTCATTCTGTAATATACTAAAAGTTAATTTTGGGAAAAGTTCTACTTCAAAAATATAATCTATTCTAATGGTGATTCCTTGATGGTGAGAATGGACGGTTCATATGGAATACAGCATGACACGGATGTGCATATTGTTACCTTACGGGATTTCTGATATCCAGAGAATGCAGTAATAGAAAAGGCAGAGAGAAAAGGGGGGAAAGGAGAAAAGAAGCCATCAGTGGATTGCAAAAGCGTTGGCATGCAGGGTGACATCATCCATCCAGATATCAAAGTTTTCAGTTCTTTTAAAAGGCACAGGCCAATTACACGGCATGAGTTTAGGAGAATCTCCACATCACTGCTTCGCTCAAACCAGGCCTGGCTGCATTTTATACTGAATGAGTATATTAAAAATGTGATAATTTGATGTCTCTGTTTCTAAACCATAAAGCCCATTGTTCCCTAGCATCTAAAGTCATCCAAAGGGATGCGGGTGTTGCACTTTAACAGCTGGCGTACCATACATCAGAAAGCTAAATAGCAAGCACAACAATATGAATTGGAAAAAATACTCAAAAAGTGTTATTTTATATTATTTTGAAGGCAAAATGTAGACCCTGTTGCCAGTAAGCAGCTACTTTCAGTATTTTATTAAAAAAAAAAGCAATGCAATTAGGAGTTTAAGCAAATGCCCCAACTATTTAACATCCAGTGATGTATTTAAGAGGTGGAAAATATCAATATAAGACAGAAGTCTAAAATTGTAGGTCTGTTTTTTTTTTGGTGTCACAGACTCCCAGCTAATGAGACTATTTGAGGCACACAAGGGAGTCACAATGCACTCTCTGATAAATCAGTGCTTCAGCTTTCACAAGAGCACTATTAGATGTGAATCATAGATGCCCTTTAGCCAACTTTTTCCTTCTTTTCTCTAAATGTGCTTCCATTGACAGTACTCACCGCTTAGCTGCTGTCAGTCAGCAATGTGTTTGTTAGTTGCTGGCCTTGGAGGAGGGAGATTAAACAGCTGCACTTGTTAAAAAAATGACAGCTAACCTTACATGGTTTACAAAAGCAGCATATCAGTGCTAATTAACTGGGCTCTTGTTAAAAACAGACAATGAAATAATTAGCAGTTAAAATAAGGCTTGAACGTATATAGGCAAAATCCGCTCTCGGCTTAGAAGGGAGCATCACTACTCTATAGGTGTCTAAAAATTCCCAGGTCTTACCGGTGATTCTCCAGTGACTTGTTCCATGTTATTGATCCGCATCAATCCCTTCCTGCCGCTTCGTTCAACTGAGACGCTGACCCATGTGTTCAAGGGAATCTTTTCTTTGCTCCTGGTATATGGAGAAGGAACAATGTTATGGATAGTTTTTCCACACATATAAGGGCATATAAGTAGCTCCTACTGAAGAAACAGCATATTATGGGCCATTGTGGGTCACAATGACTGACAGCTTTGCTTAACTGACAATCTGCATCAGCAGATGCCACTACATTCTATAAAATAATTTGGCTAAATAAACCAGGCTTATTTTAACATGTAGCTATATACAGTGTAATATACAGTTAATAACTTGATCAATGTCAGGTACATGCTAATATTACACTTCTTGTGTTAGTATTGAGATGTAGTACCGTGTTAGCCATTTGAAAAAAATGTATAAAATGTAAAGTTAGGTGATACCTTTTATTGGCTAACTTAGCCAAGTTAGCCAATAAAAGGTATCACCAAACTTTACATTTTATACTTCTTGTGTTAGGCAGCTTGGCAATCTATTGTGCTTAATGAGTGCTCAGCATTGTCCATATTACTGCAGTTTTGCTCTAAGTCTCACCCCTAACAATGTCCAGACTATTTCTCCTACCTGTTGGCACCATGTCATTTCAATAACACTGAGAACAAGAATATCTGTGCATGGAATGCCTATTAATCATACTTTTTGACTGAGTTCCTTTAGAAAATGATGCAAAAGGCATGAAAGGCTGTCAGAATATCACTCCCACGTCACTCAGAATTACTGAATACTTATATTCAAGGACTGTTTGCCTGTTGAGCAGAATGGAAGATTATTCGGTGCAGGGAACTTATTTTAGACACACTATGCCAATTATTATTGCCTTAGTTCTTGGCCTAATGAATAATACATTATAATAATTTTCATACCTATGTACAACAGCTAAAAACCATTTTTGTGGTTACATTCTTTAATGCCTTAATCTCTCACAGGCACTCTAAATTTCAGGAATGCAAGTTCCTATTTGCATGTACCATAAGGCCCAAACTGGTAGTAGGCTGTCTAGCTCTCATGGAATAGTGGGAGATTTAGTTCAGTAACAGCTGGAGAATCATAGGGCAGAAAAAACACACCTTCAAGTCTGTCAACAATCTAAAAATCCAAAGAAAAGCATAGAGATAATTGTCAGTTACGTACTTGATCACAGCAGCTCCCTTTCCGAGATCGTAACGGTATTCTAGATTGCCATCGTGAAGGGACAATGACACAAAATCTCCCTTTCCATCAGTTTTCTGCCCATTATAGAAGATGAGGCCATTGGGGTTGCTGGCTAGGAACACTACTTCCATGGCAAGCTTGTCCCTGTTACAGTACAAATAATGCAGTGAGCATACCTTTGAACATGTACTTATAAACAGTACCTCCATTACTCGTCTTTTTGTACCTACTGTTGCACGCATAATGGATGCAGAAGTTCAGATCTCTTATGTTATGTATACTTAACATATAACAAAAAGAACTGCATACTTTAGCTCTACATAAGTGAGGATGCAAGATAACTTGTTGGGTCTGACTAATGTACTGCAATCAGAACGTTATATCACACTCTGGGATCTGCTTTATTACTGCAGGTACTTAATATAATTTATGCAGTCATATATAACTAGAAAGGTGTATGTGGCTGCTGGTGCCATCTGCAATAAATATCCCATACTATTTGTTCTCTCTCCTCAGCTTTCCTCAGATTCACTTACTGTAGGTCAGTGGCAAATGTCTGCAGTCCCTTCAGTTCCAAGTAAGAGTATCCATTGAACTGAGGTAAGAAAGGCAAATTCAGATCCTGGTTGGTCACTGAGGAGAAAGGGAAAGCAAAATAATGTCAATCACCAATATTGTTCTTTAGGTTTATCATATCTAGAGGTAACTTAACCTGCATGCTATGCTTACTGTACAAACCTGTGTTGACTGCACTACAGTTACACTGGAAATTACATAGTTACCCAGTTAAATCGGGTTGAAAAAAGACAAAGTCCATCAAGTTCAACCCCTCCAAATGAAAACCCAGCATCCATACACACACCCCTCCATACCCACATATAAAAATGATATTTCAATATCTGTACTAACTATAGAGTTATACAATAGGTTTACTGGCTTATTAAACAAGTATTTCGAAATGTTACCATCTGCATGCTTACTGAGATTTGCATACAGTAACATCGCTGAAAGGGAAGAAAGCAACATTAAAGATAATTTATTAAATAAATATCTTTATTCAATCACAGCAAATAAGTGACAATCAGAGGCCTGCAGGTTAAATTTAGCCATCAAAATGTATTGTTTTAGCCCTCAGGTTGACTGAGCATATCTGGCCCAAAACATTTCCTACTGTGCATAATAATTTCCCCTTTGGAAACTTGTACAGTACTCATGAGGAAAATCCACTTGGAACAACTGAAAAACCATATTGGACACATCCTGAACAATCCAAGAAAGTGTATCAATCTGCTACAAAGAAGCTGAACAGTTATTTTCATACCTTTCTCACAGAACTCTCCCTCTCTGCCCATTGGGCATTCACATTTGGCACCACCCTCAGGTAGAACCAGACAGGTAGCAGAAACATGGCAGGGGTTGGGGTCACATGGGTTGCGCTCATCTGCACAGGTTGGCCCTGCAATGATAAGTGATGAAGGATGAATTATACCTGCAATATCTCCTTATGAAGAGCAGGTTTGAATTCTTTAGCCCTGTCCTCTTAAATCAGAATAACATTTTTAGGTACACATTACACAAATTGGTTGGCAACTGCAATATTCCAAATACAAGCAAAAGAGTAGGGTCATTTTATATTTATTCTCTGTCCTGCTCATACCTAGGGTTGCCACCTTTTATTGAAAAAAAAATACCGGCCTTCCTATATATTTATCTTTTTTTCCTATTAATAACATTGGCACCAAACATCAAAAATACCGGCCAGGCTGGTAAAATACCAGCCAGGTGGCAACCCTACTCATACCATACCTGCTTCTGTGCATTAGTGAGGTAGAACTAACCTGTATAACCACTGGGACACTGGCAGTGGAACATTTCAGCCTCCTTTACTTGGCATACAGCACCATTATGGCATGGGTTGGGTTGGCATGGGTTGTTTCCACACTCTCCCACCCCACTTCCATACAAAACATCAGCTCCACCCTCTTGTAGGTTGTATAGTTGGTTGTTCACATCTAGTTGACGGATGCAGCCTTTGAGACCAACAGAGACAGAGGTCCTTTCTGATACCCTGTGCAAAACAAAAACTCATTACTGTGGTGTATACCCCTTCTCACATAGACTTCTAACTGTAACAGCTTTAGGTATACAGGAAATGACAAATTGTTGGTTAAAATGTTGCAACCTCTTTGTACACATGTTCCGTGCAACCCAATGGTAGGCTAATAAAGCAATGCCTGGTAGAAATTAAATTAAGGATAGGCTGAATGCAATGGCCTTATGTTAACTAAATTTTACACATTCCAAGTTTTTTAATGTTTTTTTTTAAGGTTACAACTTATTGCTGTGGCACTTTGGACACTACAGAATTGTGGAAGAATACCATTATTGGATTTTGAGAGACTATGGATAAGCAACAAGGACCCACTGTCACTTAATGAACAATGACTTACTGTTGCTTTAAGAGGTGGTTGGGGGAGAGCTGTTTTCGGTCACAAGGGTATATAATTCTATGATCACTCCATGTGTTTTACACTTGATAAAGGGCTCAGCCCAAAACATGAAGTGTGTAACCACTGCTTAGATAAATCCACTTTGCAGTTTGAGATTACTGCCGTATGCTGTCTGATAATTCTCTTTAATGGTTTACTATGCCAGATTCAGCAGAAATTTACTTGATTTCAGATGATTTTACCAGTTCTGTACTCACTCCTTTGCAGCCACAACTCTGTTTTATTTTAGCTTTTACATGGCAAGGTGCTGTGTAAAATAAATGTTTTTATTCACTGCTTTTTAAACAGTTTTAATAATATGACCCTTACAGATTGTGCCCCTGTGTTAATTTCTCAGTAATGATTTTCAAGTTTTCAAAATCCTGTAGCTAAGACGGGAGTGCTGCTTGAAATTATAGTGGAGGATCCAAATTCCATTTTGGAGAACCTTGGTATTGCTAAGCACATAGCCAAGTGTGAGCAATCCATATCAGTTATTCTAGTTTAACTAGTTGGTAATGCACCAGATTGGGCTCAGCTGTATAGTGTATAATGGAATACCATAATACTATTGTTTTTTTTTGCATCTGTAAATTACCAGCTGATACTTACACAGCCATCTGGTCCTCAGGGGCTCCTCCTATAAACAGGTCTGTGTCTAGGTTGAGGCCATCCGTTCCAGACGGGCTTTCACCATTGACATGCGATTCACCATCTACAGACAACATGCCACTGCGCCTGTTACGGGTCACTACTAATTGATGCCACTTGCCAGGTTCAATGGGCACTTTACTGGTTATTATTCCAGTTCCAGATCCAGTATTAAACCTGCAATAAATTAAAAGTTATTGGATATTTTCTAGTGTATATATATGTTTGTTAGTAAGTATAGACTTTAAACACAAAGAAAGATAACTAAAAGGAACAGAGCAATCTCAAAATCAAAGCAACCAGTAACATAAGGCCAAACTAAATATAACATCTTATTCACGTTTAATGGAATAAGTAATGCAAATTAATAAAAGGGGGAATAAAAAGATGAGATGTAATACAAACCTGAGTTCTACAAATCCATTAATAACTGCAAGCGAGATGAAGTCCTTTCCAAGCGACTGACCATTGTATAGGAGAAGCCCGTTCTGCTCAGAGGATCTGAACTCCATGGCAATGCGCACTGTATGATACGCCTTCATCATTTTGAATGCCAGGTAGGATTTACCCCCAAACCCAGGAATAAAATACTTAATACCTGCAAGAACAAGACAGAGGGAGAATAATAAGATGCATGGTAGAAGGCTATGTGCTAGCCATTTGTGAGTGATGTGTTGTTCAAAGGTTACTGCAGATAAAACTTCTTGTGTATAGTGTATAGATCATTCATTTCAGCCCACAGAGGTGCAAACAGTTTGCTCTGCAGGTACAATTCTGATGCCATGGACTAATATTTGAACAAAGGACAAATATCAGCAATGTTAAAATGTAAATGTTTTCAGAAAATGTGATATTACCTATGTGTCAGTCAAGAATATTGTCCCTTGGAAGTTCAGCCTAATATTGATGCATGTTTGTTTCACTAAATGTATTAATACAACAATCGAAACAGGAAACAATTGCAAAGATTAAGCTTAATTCATGTGTAACCCTTCCAAGTGGATAATAGGACCTTTTCTCTATTAAGAAAATATTCTGTGCTTATCGAGATAAGGTTGCCATGGGGATGGGATTTTGGCGCTGATCTTCAAATCCAAGAAGTGCAAACAAACGCTGTGACATCTCAGCAGGCAAATGTCTTTAGGAAGTCTGCTTGCTGTATGGTGATTACGTCTTGCGCATTTTAATAAAGCGCGTATTTCACGATTAATTCCCATGATTGTCCGCTTCTTTATGGATTTATACAAAACAATGCTTAAACTATTGTTGTCTGCAGATTAGATGAGCACGTACCCACTAACTGGTTATTTGCATGCTTTGTGCATACATATTTAGTTCTGTCATTCATATTTAAGCTAATGCACATTTATACGAACTTTTATTTGAGGCACATGCATCAAAGCCTGACTGAGACAACTATATGGAAAATTCATGTGCCAATCATTTGCAAAGAAATGCACAAAAAAAAATCCACCTCACAGGAACACAATTAAAACACGAAAATCTGAAAATGAGCCAAAGTGATTGATATCTGAGTACTAGTGTAATATAACCTCAGGTGAGGTTCTCTGGTGGGCCCAGGTACCGCAGTCCGACACTGTAAATAAGGCGCAACTGCACTGAATTGACTGCAGCTCCATGCATTTTAGGGTTAGTAGGTGACCCAACACACAATGCACTCCCCATTAAACACGCAAGGAAATCTTGCTTGCATCGATCCTGTGTGCCTTTGGATTTCTTTCTATGGACCAACACACAAACCAGGGCTGTGGATTCCTTTCATATATTCTTTGACTCCAAAAACTGAACAAAGTAATTATATTATAATGTTCTGTTGCTCTGCACTGTTAAAAGCAGTATGTTTGCTTCAGAAAGACTACTATAGGAAAAAAAGCACAGGTTACATAGCAGATAACAGATAAAACACCACTGTATTGGAGAGGGCTTATCTGTAATCTGTGCCTTTTCTATTTTTTACAGCTTGAATGGCTGCCCCAAGGCTTCACAGCAGCTTGTTTTTATAAACTACAGTAGAACCCCCATTTTACAATTTCAGGGGACCAGAAAAAACTGTCGTAAAATCCAGGAAAATGTAACATCAGGGAAATGTGTTAGACATAAAATATTGGTGGGACCAGAAAAAAACAGTGTAAGATGAGGGAAAACTGAAAATCAGGGGATGTAAAATTGAGGATACGCTGTATAGAAGTCTTTCTAAACCAAACACACAGCTTTTACCAGTGCATGCTGACAGTTATGTTATATGTTTATTACTTTAAAATGCTTTGATTTTTTGGTGTTACTATTCTTTTAAAATACTAATGTATTTTCCATGTTGATTGAAAGAAGTTAAGTACACAACAAAGCATTTTATCACCGCCAAAGCTCAAAACTATTAACAGCATCCATTGGTAATTCTAAACCAAAATCAAAGTTAAACTACATAAACCAAAAACAATTGGAAAACCTTGAACCACTTATATATGAATTGAACGTGGCACATAGCTGTAGAGTAGCTGCTAAAGACAATCCAAAATTAACTAAAGTATTGTTCTTAGAAACAGAATTGATTCTGCCATTTCCTCCTACATAGAAGCTGTTAAATCTGGTCTATTTATTTTTAAAGCTCGTATTTATCAGGAGTTGGTACATTTTTGCAACTCTGACTCCAGATACACAAAATTGACCCCGACTACATTTTATTTGGAACCCAAATAGAAGAAAATGTGGTAGCTTGGTACTTACTTTTCTCACACACAGCTCCTCCTCTGCCAGCTGGGCAGCTACACGTGAAATCTTTCCCATTATCCTCACAAGTACCTCCATGTAAACAAGGGTGTGATTCGCATGGTCGTGGGGGCTTTTTGGTAGGTATACGTGGTGGCTTTCTCCTGGTGGTAGCTGGAATAGTGGTCATTGGTCTTTTTGTAGTCACTGGTCGTCTTGTTGTCATTCTTAGAGTGGTGTGTTGAACAACTGGCACTGGGGTGGTCTTGACTGCAACTATTCTTCTGGGTGGTGGAGTTGTTGCTACGGTTGTGGTGGTACTGACCACAGGTGTTATGATGGTGGCAATTCCAGTTGTAGCTACCATATTAGTGGTTGCTGCTGTTGTAGTTGTGGTTGTAACCATAAGAGGCACCCAATCTGAGAAGAAAACAAATAAAAGATCATTTAAACATGTTGCCTTTATCTAAAGCATTTCCTCACAAAATGGGTGAATGATGCTCAGGGCCATTACAGAGAGAGCAAATGGAGCACAGTGATTATGAAGAATCTGTGCTTGTAAGCCATCTATAGGAATTTTCCATACACCATAACACTTATTTCAGTTCAGTTACTTTCAGATTCACCAGAAATAACTTTTTCCAGTTACTTTTTATTTTCTATGTGTGACAGTTTTTCTAATATTGAAGTGTAACGTTTCATTTTTAACCTTCTAAAGCAGCTCTCAGGGGGGTTGCCAGCCCTGTAAACTGCTGAGCTGAATCCCTGAATTTCATTACAGCCAGCCGTTGGAATTGAAACAATAGTTGCTAATACTCAAGAGATGCTGCTGAAAAATGTATCAACTGAATGTTGAAAACTGTAACAGTTTAGTCTGTGAATTACTGAGCTGTCAGACTCAGAGACAGGGACATTAAACTTTAAGAAACAGTAAAAAATGCAAAGTAATTGGAAAAAAGTCTTTATTTCTGGGGAACAATCTGAAAACAATCGAACTGAAAAAAATGTATGGAAGGTGAACAACCTGTTAAATATTATCTGCTCTGCTGGTTTCGACTTCTGAAGCAATGCAGCAGAAGAATAAAAGGAATTGAATGAGAGTCCAAACTTGGAATGAGTGCAGAGAACAGAAAGGGACAAACACTTATTGCTTTCAGTTGCTACAACCGCTACTACATTGACACTTAATTAGGGTATTCTGGAAACTTGCTCATTTTCTTTCATTATTCAAAACAGGTTTCTGGTGGAGATCTTCTTTGAGTGGGGCCTCTCCAGGATGAGCTAAACAGATGTTTTATTTTTTTGCAATGCATAGCTAAATATAATGCAGCATACAAGAAATTGCATGTTTTTCTACACTGTAGATCTTTTACAAATGGACCCTATAAAGTGCATATAGATATGCTATTACTCTGTATTGTTTACTGGAAAACAGTGTGATCTGATCACAACTGCTAACCTGTTTACCAGAAAAAAAAAGCCAGTTATTTATTTACAATGCCCCAGGCCTGTCTGACAGGCAGGTCTAATGGTTCATTAGCAACCTATTCATTACATATATTATATTCACAGGGTCAAAGGTCTGTTTTCTTCTATATCAACATGGGGGGTTGCAGCCATCTCCATAGACGCCACAAGGGCTTTTGCTTAAAGGCTGCTGTTTTGCTCAATAGTGGCTTAATGTTTACAGAAGGGTTTTTATGTAGAATTGGAGCAATGGAGAAATCTGCTAGCCTGGCCATTTTACTGTTCCCAAGGTGCTTTTGTATCGCTCCCTAGGCACCAGAATCTGACCTTTAATTCTGTACTCATTCCAGCCTATATCAGCAAACAGCAGATGAGTGAGATTAATGGCACTTTATGTGCGTATGCCTTAGAGTCGGCAGGATAAATGTACTGCTCAAAAGCAAAATTAACAACGAAAGAAATAAAAAATACACAATAAATACATTTACAAGGCAGAGTTGAGAATTAAACAGGAATGTACCA
Source organism: Xenopus borealis (assembly GCA_024363595.1). NCBI lineage: Eukaryota > Metazoa > Chordata > Amphibia > Anura > Pipidae > Xenopus > Xenopus borealis. The sequence continues at coordinate 90,241,287 of CM044443.1, forward strand.
GGGATCTCACCAAAGTCCAGAAACTTGACATTATCCTGAACGGGCTTCTTTATGGTTATTGCTTTCTTCTTGGAGCTCTTGAGCTGACGCAGCAATGCTCTCTGCACATCCATGGCAGACATGGTGGTAGCTGGGAGAATAAGAAAAAAAAAGTCCAGTTTCTCTTAACTTAAAGTAATCAGATGAATCCCAAGACATGACCGAATGTTAAGGCAGGGCATTAAGAGCCAGTTTTAAACGCAACAAGATTAAAAAGGCACCTGACACTCTTTTTTATACTGGCCCTGGTGGAAATAAGGTTAGACAGGAGCTCTGGTGGGCCATTTACACCTTGGTTATGGTACCACAGTTATGGTATCATAGAAACCTTCCTTTAGCAAATAACTCCAGAGAAGCTCTTTATAACAGATTCTTCATACATATGCTTCACTACTAATTCTACACTGCCGCTTATACAAAACTGTGTAGTCACAACATTGACATGTTGTATTAACTGTGTAAGTATTTGTGATTAAATGAAGACTGGACATCTGACAATAAAAAGATGTACATTAATAAGCAGAGATTGTTGTCTCTTAGGACCTGTGCACTCAAGGGTTTCATTATAAAGTCCATGTACATTTCTTAGACCCACAGTATTTGCAGACCTGGATCAAAATGTGCTTCCACAATGGTCCTGATGGAATTGCTTGGTCCAAGGTCCCTCACACGGATGCTCTTGAAATCCCTCTTGACGTCTGAATTTCGAAGTAGATTATCCAGCTGAAGGACAGGGGCACAACAGGTCATTTAGAACAGAACTAATGAAAGTGGTTCCTGTAGATGGTACATGACAAGTCAGAATATCTGAAGCACAAGCAAGACCGGAGCTAGCATCACCGGGTCTGTGTTCTACAAGCAGTACAAGCAGGGGGCAAAGGCAGAACTTTTCTATGTACTTTTCTGCTTCCCTGAGGCACAAAGAAAAAGCAGCTTCTATTGAAAACAAAGACAATCAAAGGAAGTTATTTCCTAAAGGGTATTGCAGCAAGATTGTCTGTTACATTTAGCCCTTTGGCTTTTCAAAAATGATACACAACTGATTACTGATCAAACAAATAAATAGGTAGGGATTAGTGATGTGCGGGTCAGGTTTTACCCGACCCTCCCTCCACCCGTGCCCGACTTCCATTTATAGACCCACCCCATGAGCAGGTGCATTCTATAATAAAAGAGACTGGAAGTTGGAAGCCGGCACTATAAGGTGGCGGGTGGGGAGAGCAGGAGGAAGAGGTCGACCCGCAAAGGGGGGGTACAAGGTTGGCCCGAACACTCCTGACCGGTGGGTATTGGGAAGACCCACACCTCACTAGTAGGGATGCACCGAATCCAGGATCCGGTTCAATGATTCGGCCAGTATTCGGCTTTTTCAGTAGGATTTGGATTCACCTGAATCCTTGTGCTTGGCCGAACTGAATCCAAATTTGCATAATTATATTAGGGACAGGAAGGGAAATGGCTTGACTTTTCATCACAAAACAAGGACCCACAAATCGGCGTGAGGTTGGTCCGAACCTGCCTGACCCGTGGGTCCCAGGGGTATTGGGAAGGGCATGCACATCACTACTACTGAAATAGGAATTATTTACTAATAATGTAAACGTAAAAGTAGGCTATATGTGTTGCTCCAAAGGCCATGCTCACTTTTCTGCCAAGCCTTGGGTTGC
>CM044443.1:90243818-90298233 GCA_024363595.1 Xenopus borealis
CTAGTAGATTTAAGGTACGAAGATCCAAATTACGGAAAGATCCAATTTCCGAAATACCCCAGGTCGCAAGCATTCTGGAAAACAAGTCCCATTCCATAACATAAGTGCATTTATGAATTACGCCTGTGGCAGATGAATAAGGTACAGTACTCCCACAACATGCCACCTATTTGAAAAACAGGCATTGTCATTAAACAAGGGTGATGCCATGCAACACTCACTCACATATGAGCTTGAGAAAAGATTTATATTTTATCTGGGTTATGCACAGACACGGGGAAAAGCTTGCCCTGTAACCCATAGCAACCAAACACGTAACGGCGCGGTGCAGCCATAATTGAGAATGCAAACATCTGACTGGTTGCTATGGTGACAGGGCTAGGGCAAACATTGCATGTGTTTGTGCATAACCCTGTATGCATCCAGCAACTTGTATTAATGACTTTAATGAGTTGGTCAGAAAAACAGCATCATGTTTTTTTTTTTAATGACAGCTAGATTCTTATAAATACAGGACAAAAATATCAAAATGGCAAATAAAGGTTTTTTTTTTACTCCAAAGCACATTACCCAGCAAATATAACATTTCAATTTCCCGAATAAAAAATACATTGCTAATAGGAGCGAGAACAGAGATTTGCAGCTATTCTTTCTGCTGTGCCACTGGCTGCCTCCCTGCTTCATAGTCAGGCAGATAAGGGCTATCTCTACTTTCCATCTCTCTCTGGCTCACAAATGCCATCCCTGAGAACAATACTGCTACTAATTCTTCTCAGACAGAGCTTCGCCAGATAATACTCTCCATCTGCAGTGGCACGGATTGCTGTCATGCAAGTCACACAGCCACTGAATGTTTTATAAGGGAGAAAAGCTAATCGTAAGGAATTGATATTAGGGAAGGGACCCTACCCGCCGTCTCATCGGACTGTTTGCTACTGCCAGGCAGTAGCTGTCATTTTCATATCCACAGATCATTTTTTAAATGATGTCACACCATGTCAGAAAAAATGAAGGTATTTTGTTTTATCATGTATTAGGTGCCATAATGTTATTCTGATAAGCAAATATATCCCATCCATGAGTTCAAATCACACAGATATCGAAATCTTGTAGCTCATAATAAAAAGTTAAGAAGCCCATGGCAACAAGAGCCAGTCACACAGTCCAAAACCGAGACTTCTAAATAGGCATTGGCAAAATTATCATGACTATATCTATCAAAATGAATCAGATGTTTCTTTTACTATATAAGACCAATACAAGCTGACTGTTTACTAGGAAATACTAGACTTAAAGGGGTAGTTCACCTTTATGGCAGAGACACACGTTCAGATTCATGAAGATTTAGTCACCCAGCAATTAAAGGCAGGGTCGGACCTGGGGAGTCAGGGCCCACCGGGACTGACACATAAGGGCCCCAATGCCACCACCAGTAGAAGGGCACCCACTGCTCCACCCCAGTGGCAGGGCCCCAGCTACCCCAGTCACCAGGCTCCCTCTGTCCCTCTCCCCCCACCGCGCTAGCGCATACCTGCTTTGTGTATATCGCGCGATCGGGTGGGAGGAGGGAAGGATTGGCTGGCACTTACAATCCTGCAGAACCCGACACTGCGTACCTGCTACATGTGTAAGCGATCGGGAAGGGGGGAGGACCAGAGTGCCATCTATATCTATCGGGTCTGGGCCAGTGGGGCCCACCGGGTTTTTTCCCGGTGTCCCGCCAGCCCAGTCTGACGCTGACTAAAGCTGACCATAGACGCAAGGATTTGATCATAAGAATCATTGTATGATCGGACATCCTCATCTACCTTCAGATTAAATAAAGTAGTAAAAAAACAGATCAGCCGATGTTCTGCCCCTACAGCAATCGTATGAAAGTTTATGTCTGACAAAGCTGGTGACAGTCTTCAACTGAAGATCGTCAGGTCAACAATAAATGCATCAATATCATCATCAACAGACTGAAATCTTTTAACCTGCCTGACTGAACGACCGATCGGCATGGCAAGACAAATGTCGGGACACTCCACATACGATTTATTCTAGCTGGTGGGAAGGAAGGGGAAAGCAGTTCTGGAGATAGATCGCCCAAAGAAGAGAGGATAAAGCTGGCCATAGACCCAACAATCGTGTGTGTCTTGCCCTGCAATATTTTGGATAGTTGCACTCGGAGCGATTCTGTTTCCGAAGTTGCCTGAAGTTTACTTGTGAGGCAACTTCAGAAAACAAAGCGCTCCAATTGCCATCGCACCAGTGTTTTAGGATTCTAGCCGGCGGGGAGGCAGTTCGGGGAGATTAGTCACTGAAGCAGAGGAGATTTATCGCCAGGTGACTTACCTCCCTGAATCTCGTCGTGTGTCTCTGCCCTTAAAGGAAAACTATACCCCCAAAATGAATACTTGAGCAACAGGTAGTTTATATCATATTAAGTGGCATATTAAAGAATCTTACCAAACTGGTATATATATTTAAGTAAATATTGCCCTTTTACATCTCTTGCCTTGAACCACCATTTCGTGATGGTCTGTGTGCTGCCTCAGAGATCACCTGACCAGAAATATCCGGTATCCATGTATTTGGCTTTTCCTTATGACTCTTTCCAGCTTTCAAATGGAGGTCACTGACCCCATCTAACAACAAATGCTGTGTAAGGCTACAAATGTATTGCTATTGCTACTTTTTATTAATCATCTTTCTATTCAATTCCTCTCCTACTCATATTCCAGTCACTTATTCAAACCAATGCATGGTTGCTATGGGAATCTGGACCCTACCAACGGGATTGGTGAAACTGCAAACTGGAGAGCTGCTCACTAAAATAGTAAATAACTCAAAAACCACAAATAATAAAAAATGAAAACCAATTGGAAATTGTCTCAGACTATCACCCTCTACATTCTGCTAAAAGTTAACTCAAAGGTGAACAATGCCATCAAAGGGGTTGTTCACCTTTGAGTTAACTTTCAGTAGAGAGTGATATTCTGAGACAATTTGCAATTGGTTTTCATTTTTCATTATTTGTGGTTTTCGAGCTATTTTATTCAGCAGCTCTCCAGTTTGCACTTTTAACCGTCTGGTTGCTATGATCCAATTTATCATAGCAACCATGTATTGATTTGAAAAAGAGACTGGAATAGGAGAGGCCCTGAAGAGAAAGATGAGTCATAACAAGCAGCAATAACAAAACATTGGTTTCTTTACAGAGCATTTGTTCAGTGACCCCATTTAAAAGCTGGAAAGAGTCAGAAGAAAAGACAAATCATTCAAAAATTATAAAAAAAATAATAATAAAGGCCAATTGAAAAGTTGCTTAGAATTGGCCATTCTATAACATACTAAAGTAAGGTGAACCACCCCTCTAAGTCAAACGCTGCTCATGTTGCTGCATTGTACATGTACACTTGTGTAAGTGTATCCTTGGGTAAGCAATTGAATGTTTGCAATATTTTGTTCAGGAACGGAGGCACAGTATTTTTTAAATTGTATACATAGGAGGGATGAATCAGAGGGGGGTAGACAAAACATACAATGCAGTGTGAAAGCACAGATAGTTCTGCAGAAAATTACAATTTGTATTCAAAGCTACCACAAAGCAAACTGCTGCACAAGGAATGTACTTGTAAAGAGAAAGCCAAAAGAAGGGAAGCTGAAAACAAACAAAAAGCCAACAAAGGCAAGCAGATGGGAGATAAGCCTAAAGAGATATTTTAGCTATCGCTTTCCGCGCTGTCATTTCTAAACCTAATTCAAAAACATCCTCTCCACATTAATACTCTAGTGACCATAGAGCTGAAAGTCTCTTATAAAGTTGTTGATATGTCAAAAGCTCTTGTTGCTTGTTCATTTTCTTTGTTCTCTATTTAAATAGGTATACGGGTAACGTCACATAGGGCACCTGTGATTACTTCCTGCAGCTCGCATGCATTAAAATACAATTATAATGAAAATTATAGATCATCTGACAAGATACCTTGCTGTTCAAAACTCAAATTCTGGCCTTTTACATTGTCAGTATATTTCTCTGTGTTTCTAATATCCATGAAATTTGCAGAGGGCATTCATTATGCCTTATTATGCAAAGCTAATACTCTGCATTTCCTGACTTGTTTAACAGCCTGTTGAACCAAACTCATCGACCACTGCAAATATATTTGTTTGTACATGATTAAGTATATATGAATGTTCAGACAACCATTACACCAGTCTCAGGACAGTCTGCGCTTTACTGTTCTGCATTTAAATATCTAATACACAAACCATTAAAGTATATTACAGAAATGTTAATTATAGATTCAAATGTCATTAGGTGAATTACCCTACCTCTTACTTCTGCCACAGTTTTCCAGCTTTAACAACGCGTTATTTAAATTATGCCCTTTACAAACAGACAAGGCTGCAGGTTGAGAGACTGTTTCATTATCAGACCGTAGTCAGTGGCCTTTACCTTGTAAACGTGTTTGCAGTGAAGTCATTTTCATCATAATTGAAACATAGATTGACTATTAAGTGGCCTTATAATTCAGTAGAATATTTACCCAGTGTGAGACACAGCACTTTCTTCCAAGACATTTAATTAAACTGAGATATATATGTATTATATTTATAATTTTGCTTGTCCTTTTGCTAAAACAGTGCTACTTCAGTCTCTTGAATAACGAGAAACAGGCAGGATAAGGAGAAAAGTCACATGACAGGTAGGCAATATGCCTCAGCATATACTAATGATCCATTTAAAGACAGAATAGTCTAGTCAGAACAGTGAACAGCATTTTACAATATAGAATGTGTCTGTCAAAACCCATGTATTATGACACAACCAAATGTTTTATGAAAAGGACATGTTAACTGTTCCATGTTAGGGTGTGCTGTTTTCTAAGACTCAATGAAAATTATAGCTAGGTGCCAAACTGAAAGTGTTTTGATTACTTACTGCGTTCTCAATGCTTCTGGCGGTTTCTCCAAACAGCTCAGACTTGTAATCTGACATCTCCGGTGTGTAGAACACCTCTTGTCCTTCCAACTCTTCAACAATGAGAACACCTTGGAAAATTTTTGTTTCTGCAGTTGGGAGACAAAAATAAACAAGTGTCAGTGTTGGCTATCAAAAACAACACAAAGTTGCTCAACAGCTGCCTAATTGTCTCCCCTATTCCCTTTTGGGTGGTGAGTGGCATCATGGGCAGTGCCTGGTATAAGGTTAGTAGCATGGTGCAGGTCTGAACTATGAAAGGTTAGTAATTGGGTGCAAGTGATTCTGAGTGGATATAGCTCCATCCAGTGGCTGGAGGACCAAGTAGCACAGCACTTTACCAGGTACAGTAATTCCTCATGAGAGGCGGCTTAGATGGAAGCCTATACTAGCTGGGCAACAAGAAAGACAAATTAGCCAAAAACAGGTAGACAAACAGAGAGGAAACAAACAGACATACATATGCACTGAGAAACTGGAAACCACTGGCCTTTCATTTTCAATTATAAATGCTCCATTTCTAAGATGGATGCATTATTGTTTTAGGCTGGTCACACAAAGAAAAACCATGTTATCCATTTCAGACATTTGCAAACAGCAGACCATAGATCCACAAATTATCGTTCCATTGAATAAAGGTTGCTCCAACCTAAAGGCAAAAATAGTAAGGAAAATGAATCCACAGTCCCTTTCCACCTGGCAGTGAAACACAGCTCTGAATCATGGCCACTTTAAGGTTCTAAAGAACCTAGGGCTAAGATTTGTAGGCCCTTTCCCTCATCAGACCAGAGGCAAAACTACCTTCAGACCTGCCAGCTAAGGATTTTGTAATTGTGATTATGTAATTGTGAATTATTACTATTTATAGCATTATCTTGGAATTATTATTTCATTTTATGAATCTGTAATATTTTCTTCTCAGATCCCAAAACATCTGATCTTGGTGGAGAGAATATTTAATTTGATCCATCCGTAGCGTGTGCATTTTCTAAGCCTGAGAATTAACTCTATTTAGCCTGTGCACTCTCTATTTATAATGTGTGCCATGGGTTGCCTGTAACTTTCTACTGCTTTGAAATTCATTATACATTATTTTTATGAAAAATATATTTACATGCTGTCAGGGGTACTACAATCTGCCACTGGCTAGAATGATTAAATACTTTGGTAGTTCCTTCACCAAGGATTAAAAGAGTCTGCATTCTCATTTACTTGTGATTAGTGTTGGTTATTGCTCAAGCAGAACCTCCCAACCCACCTTTACATGGTACAACACAATAAAAATAAAGCCTTCATGCCTTATAAACTATTGTTAAATGAAACTGTTAAAGTAATAGAAATAATGAATTGAGGTTTTCTTGTAGCACTGTTTTAGATTTTTAAAAATAGTTAGTCCTTTCTGGAAAAAATACTCATTCCAAAGATAAAGAAGCACATCTAACATGGAATTATATAAGGTTATATTAAGTAACTTGGACTTCTACTATGGCCATTTTCTGTAAGGGTTCCTGCTGAAACAACAAATTTCTACCTTACCATGCCCAAAAACTGACTTTACTGATAATTATTAGTCTTTCCTTTTATCTTCACATTTAAAAAAAATATTTAACATTAATAAATAATAGACATGTTTGTTTCCTTTGTACCTCAATTAACTATAACTATTCATTGCTGGTTTTATAGAAACAGGGAAGCCAGGTATTTGGTGAACTTTCTTTCCAGCACTTTGCCAAACATAAAGCATGGAACATAAATAACTGTCTGGAACCAAATAATTTAGTTTACAACGAATAACATAACAATTCCATAGGTGAATTGCTTACTTGGGCAATTTGTTCCTTCGGCATCATTAGCTGGGGTCTTTCCATCGGAGCAGCAGCCTAGAGGTGTGTTATAGCAGCTGGCTCTTTCTATGAATGTGGTGGCTGCAAAATCTCTCTTCTCTTCAGCTTCTTCCTGCTGTTCATTCTCCACATCAAATGACTCTACCAAAGAATAAAAGCAACCAGGTACTTACAAGCATGAAACAAAACAGACACGTGCTGCCTTTCTGTCTTTCAAGCTTCTTTTGTTTGTGAAAAAAAGCTGAACATCATCTAATTGTTTGTAAAGGAGATACATTTTTCAAAGAGAAGGAATTCCAGTGATATGTGCTCTGCACAATGAAGAGTTCATACAGACTGTTAAGCCTACCTTTTCAGTTTTAAAGGTTGGATAGCATGTTCTATATTAAGGAATAGGTCAGTTTAATTAACCAAAAAAAATCTTATTTGGGACAATAATTGTGACAGTCCAAAACTAAACTTTTTCAAATGCAAAAAAAAAATTGAAAATTTGACCAGGGAATAGTAGGTGATTAAAAAAATTCGAATTTCAAATTTTTTTTAGCGCAATTTGATTGTTCGAACTAACAATCGAATAGGGATGATCCCCATTTCGGTAGGTTTAATCTGAGGAAGTAGGTGATCGAATTTAAAGGGGAAGTATTCGACCATCGAATTTTCGAATAAAATTAAATTCGAGTATTCGAATCATTCGAATTCAAATATTCGATGGTCGAATTTGCCTAATTTGCATATTCAAAGTCGAACTCGATTCTTTTTGAATATTCAAATCCCTCATGTGAATTTAGTAAATCTGCCCCTTAGTGTAATTATACAATTATTTATTTTTATGATGCAGAGAAGAAGAGTCAGCATTGACATTTTGTTTTAAGGGGAAATAGTTACACAAAATTAAAATTTATCAATTATACAAACAGTGTTTTGCTTTGCAGTGATACATATTATCTCGTGTGTTTTATATTATAACACACATTATAACAAATGACTGCAGTGAAAGCATTGCTTATGTTTCTTTCACTTTTCCTTATATTGACAGAAAATGAAGAGTTAAGTCTATACACCAAATATTCCTCTTCTGTATATCTGAGTTATACATATATATGAGAGGTAACCCACAGTAGCTGTATACTGTTTTTTTGGCACATACTTGTGAGTCAGCTTAACTGAGTGAAACAAACTACAAGTAGCTGCCATAGGCAGTATGCTTCCCATTCAGGTAACTAGAAAGCAGCAGCTAGTGTTGAAGGGCTAATTGACTGGTTAACCCCGAGAGGGGTAAAGTGTCTTCTGTGCAGACCTTATAAACAGTTTGACTGATGGCAGATAGAGAAATTTTCTTCTGGCATATTACAGCAGTTGGGGAAGCCCCAAACCCTTGAATAGGAGGTGGCAGTGCCAGTTAAGGTCGCTTCTCTTCCATCTGAAATATTACAATTATATGTAAATAAATAAATCTGCCTGCAAACGTGTTTTTGCCTGCAATCCAGCTTACTTACCTGCCTCTTTTTGGAAAGAAATAGTATCTTTGAATAAACACTTTCTCTGTAACAAATTTTTCACTTTCAAAAATACAGTTCCTTCTGCAGGTTGATTATTCACAACCATTCATAATCAACCAAGGGGTATTAATACACTCACCTTTGGGTTCAACGCCACTTAAATCCTGATCACCGCTAGTTTCCAGCTCCTCATCCCCACTGCCACTTCCCGATTCATCATAACTCTGAGACACAGTGGGGTGGACTGTGGGAATGGTGACAGCTGGCCTAACGGTAGAAGTGTGAGCTTTATGCGTCTGAGTCACTGTTCTCATTGTGCTGCTGGAAAATGGACTGAGTGATGTAGCCTCAAAGACTAACTGGAAGGAATCTGTCTTTTTCTTGGACTTTGCTGTCTTTGTGGTTCCTGGGGTTGGCAGAGTCCGAACTATAGGTGGAGAGGGTGTTCCTGTTGGACTCAATGTCTGAAGGTTGGCATGAGTAACAGTCTCTGCAATAAAAGTGAACAATGTATGTCAAATCTACCCAGTAATCATTTTTGAAAGCTTAAGGGCAAGGCTATACTAGCGACTAAATCACTAACAATTCAATGAAATTAGAATTCAGTATAAGATAAAAGCGGGATGGTGTTTCAGTGACTGATATCTGCAGCCTGGACACACCCCAAACATATGGCCAAAACATATGAATAAAACTGGCTTCAATCAGCAAGTCACAAATCACAATGACCCTGCTGAGAAGTTGCCCACGTTAACAGTAACATCAAAATATGAAAGTGTTTTAAAGGAATGACAATATAATGTAATGTTGCCCTGCACTGGTAAAACTGGTGTGTTTGCTTCAGAATCACAACTATAGTTGTATATAAACAAGCTGCTGTGTGGACATGGGTGCAGCCATTTAAGCACAGGATACACAGTAGATAACAGATAACTTCTGAATAATCCTATTGTATGCTACACAGCTTATCTGTCACCTGCTGTGTATCCTGTGCCTTTTCTCCTTCTTCAGCTTTGAATGGCTGAATATCTACACAGCAGCTTGTTTATATAAATCATAGTAGAGTTTCTGAAGCAAACATGTCAGTTTTAACAGAGTAGCACAACAGTACATTATATTTTCATTTTTTTGGTGCTACTGTTCCTTGACTTATGCTGTAATGGCATAACTTTATCCCATGTAACACTTGCCTTCTATGGAGGATAACCGAGAATTTCTACAAAAATTCAATTAGGATGTCACAAGGATTGAGGTTTTTAAATCTGTTATTTGATAAAAAGATTACTAAGAGTTCATAGAAACACTAAAAAAGTGTTTTTTTTACAGTTGCATATTACATTACATGCATATTACAGTTGTAGCAAGGTGATTGAGAAGTTCTGTAAAATATATGACAGTTTGCAGTAATACTTACAGGACACTATCAGGAATTTCAGTTTCAGAAGGGTGTGTTAGATAAGTACTGAATAATAACCTTCTCACAAAATACTGACCTTGGCACGGTCCAGTGTGTTTAACTGTGATAGTGCGGCCCTGACGGCAAGCAATGGTTTTCAATTGGCACCAGTCTCCGTATGTCACACCGTCAGAACCACAGACCTAAGAGATGTAAAGTGGAGAAATGGAAATATTACATTTGTCTTGCCAAATCCCTAAGATAAATTGGTCTGTGAGAAAAGTCAAGGATAAGTGTTTGCTGCAGGTTTAGGAACTAATAGGGACCAATCAGAGATTTGGTTTCAACAAACAGAGTAGTAAAGCTTACTTTCTTGCTGCAGTGAGATTCTAAAACTGACACAATGTTTGCACTAATAACTACCTTTTACACCCACTTGTAGCTTAATAGCAATCACACTGAAAAAACAGGTTACAGTACCATAAATAAATAGGTGTAATTTCTAATCAAGTCACTTATAAAAAATAAGTCAGTAAATAAATACTCTACTTTACAAAGCAGTCCTGATAATGAAGCATGCTTTTCTTTTTCACCAGTTGTCAATTGTACGCCTAATTTTAATGTATATATGGGAATATATAAATAGCAATGATTTAAATGTTTTGACAGTACCAGCTAATTTTCATTATTTATGGCACTGTGTGAGTTAACATATTTATTTCGCTACACATAGACTCTAAACATGGCACATCCAATTTACTTCCGTGAGTACTACCTGCAGTTAAATATGGGCCAACACAATTTTAATTGGTGTTGCCATGGTTACATCACAAAAATAGCCTGTCACTGCAAAAAAAAAAAACATTGCTGTGCAAGCTTTTTCATATGCAATATGGTATTTGATATAATCAGTTTATGACTCTGCTTAAAAGCATTGCTATGAAATCTGATTTACTGCCCTACTACAACGCAGGTAATGGAAATAAAAATAACATCAACATGTCAATCAATTTAGCAGCTGTAGGGTGATTTTTATTTATTTTAAAATGCAATGTATACATTTATGGGGTGTTGACAAAGTATTGAGACCCCCAAGCAAATAATTTTCCTAAATAAAAAAATCTTTCACTGAAAGCTTGGTCTCTCTGATATCTCTAATTCAAAGTACTGAAACTCAAAATACATTTTTAATGTGACAGCAATGTAATATGCTGTTTGTATAGATAATCAGTCCACACAATTGAAAATGTCATAGGCAGCCTTTTCCAGCTTTAGCTCTTTTATAGTACAGGTATAGGATCCTTTATCTGGAAACCTGTTATCCAGAAAGCTTTTAATTAAAGGTCATCTCCCACAGACTCCATTTTAAGCAAATAATTAAAATGTGTAAAACTGATTGCAATTTTGTCTGTAATGAAACAGTATGTTGTACTTGATCCCAACTAAGATCTAATGAATCCTTATTAGAGGCAAAACAATCCTATTGGGTTTATTTAATGTTTACATTATTTTTTAGCAGACTATTCAGGTATGGAGATCCAAATTATGGAAAGACATCTTATCTGGAAAACCCCAGGTGCTGAGCGCTCTGGATACAGGTATGGAATCCAGTATCCAGAATGCTTGGGACCTGGGATCATAATTTGGATCTCAATACTTTTTTATTTTTTACTAAAAAAATATTTTAAACATTAATCAAACCCAATGTGATTCTTTTGCCTCAAGTAACGATTAATTACAGTATATCTCAGCTGGGGACAAGTACAAGATACTGTTTTATTATTATAGAGATGTAATGTATCTCATTTTTAAAAGTTTGAATAATATTATTAAAAATTGTCAGGTTTCCAGATTATAGATTTATGAACACTGCTCAGGAGTGCCTTTGGTCAATTCATACAAACAGATTTGCTCCAGGTATTTAGGTTAACCAGGTGACTTGTGCCACAGATTATCATATTATAAGTATTGATTGCATTGTATAAAGACAACCATACACACTTTATCTCAAAACCTCTATCCCATAGAAGTAGGACATAAAAGGAAGCAGGCAGCTGAAATTCTGCAACAGTAGACAAGTACTAAAAGCAGTTTATCCCCAATCTAAGGAAATATCATGAGGAGTTTGGTGGGTGCTACAATCCTACCTTTGTGAGATTAGCCTCAGCGCACAGGGGAGATGGGCATTCGCAGTGAGCAAATCCTCCAACTATCACACAAGTTGCCCCAAACTGGCATTTGATGGCATTACAAGATTTAGGAGCTGAAGGATCTGGAAAACAGTTGAAAATATTATCTATATACATATAGACGTGACCTTATGGCAGTCTCCTACAGCAGCAGAAAGAAGACAGAATATAACTCCTACTTGCATTTAATGCAAAATGTCTTGGAAGGCATAACTAGAAGCATGTGATAGCAACTCCTGCACCCAGGAACAAACCAACCTACAGTTTCCCAGTCCATGAAAGTGCACAGCATTTGTGGCAGGGAGTAAAGCAGAAGATGTTACTTACTAAATCTTGGCAAATGAAGTGTGCATGCCATTCATTTATTTTAAACATAGTATTGAAATTGGCAGCATTTCAGCTTGGCTGCATGGAATATCTACTGCTACAGATCTCCATTTGTAATGAACTTAGCCAATTAACAGTCACCAGAGATTAGAATTCGCAACAGCAAAAAACACTGATGAATTTGGCATCTCAGAGCTAGGATTTCTAGATTAACATTTTATGTCCAAGTTCAGCTTGCAGGGCTGCTCAACTACCATACAGCGGAGTTTAAAAACAATAATTTGTTATTCAACGGAATTTCATATGTAATTGACTACTGAGTACAAGGAAGGAAAATAGCTATTGATCTTGGCAGGAATGGATAAATAAAGCAGTGACAATGTTTCTGAATGCGGCTCCTATTTTCAGTTTGCTTGGGGCATAGATTCTATATAAATTTTATTTTCCAAAGTACAGTGACTGGCAGCCTATGGCTCTCCTGGTGAGAATGATGGCAGCTGTAGTTTGTTCGAGTGTTTGCCACATAGTTTTATGTCACATAAATTGCTTTCATTAGCCAAAGTGTTGTGTCAGTTCTTCAGAAGCTAAATGCAAACATTTTGCAGCTCTCCCAGCACTTATTTACCTTTCTCACAGCCTGTAAGACCAGGCTTGCGTCCATCAGGGCACTGGCTGCACTTTAAGCCGGAGATTCCTGTTTTGCAAGAACAAAGTCCTGTCATCTGCTCACAGTCATCTCGAACGGCACCAACTGGGTCACAATTACATGCTAGTGGAAAGCAGAGATAGAGAATACCCATTACAACTCAACAGCAAGGTGACATCAAGCTTTGATATGGCCTCATGCCTTATGGAATGACTTATGCTCAGCACATAATTTCACATAAGCAAAATATAAATGAGAATCAACTGGTTTATTTTTACTTCCATTACTCTAAGTCAAGTATCAAAAACAAACGAAACAAAACAATGTGTTTTCTTTAGGAATACGTGACCACAGCAGATGCATTATATTTAAGGGAAATAAACTCATTATATGCTATGGTTTTTTTCTATTTACTTTCCCATTACTACAGAGTAAAGTATAGTGGATAGTGCATAGCTTACAGTGTTCATGTTACATTATTTCCCCACACATCTGCGCACATATTTGAGCCATTGGTGCATGATTTGAATGAAGCATGTTTTAGACATCATGAGAACAGGGACAGATCAGTTGTCAAAAATAAATTGTTCTGTTTCTCTGAAGTCTATAGAGAGTGCCTTTGAGGAACAGAACCTAATAGTTCCTGCATTTATACTGTAGCTCTTTTTTATAGGAAAGAGAGATTTCTGCTCATGACATGCTATGACAATGGCACTCCCATGCAGTTACACATCTTGTACATGCTACAATGAGTTCTGCTGTGTCTTTTAGTCACAAATCTTTGGGCTTCTTTGAGCCTGAACTATTCTTTGCCTCAGGCACTCCAATCCAGTGGGACACTGAAATGCAGAACTACTCTTCTAATAAACATTTCTTTGTCCTTAAATCCTGTTACAGCAAAGCTATAGCAAGATATATTTTATCTTTCAACACTAATAATTCATTATATATTAGGAATTAGATTTACTTTACCATTAAAGAGTAAAAAGATGCAGTGGCTTGGAAAAAAATATCTAATCAGAGCCAAGAGGCAAACAGATTTTTAAACTTCAAAGTTGCTTTTATATCAGAGCCAACTATCGGAAAGAACTGATAAGAGTATCACAGTATATCATAAAGCCAGTGATGATTATGTATGCAAAAAGCATCGCTGAAAAACAGAACCCTTCACTAGGACTGTTTTCTACAACTCGCCGGATAAATGGCACACGAATATTTGTGTGTTTAAATGATAACTTTATTGCTTTCTTGTATTATCGGACTCTTAAAAGTGTCGTGGAATCTTCTGAGGAAGTGGCGAGAAGCTACGAAATGCATAAAGCGGATGGTCTGCATTGTGATCCAGTCTTGTATGCAGGGCCTGCTGTCATTTGTCTTCCCTGTCCCCTCCCTTTTATTTCATCAAATTTTCTTCATTGGGACTGAGCAATTTGAATTGACACACAGGAAATTTACATTTCTGAACCAATGTGGGTGTGGTTGGGCAGCATGCCGCCCCCTAAGATCCTGCCGCCCTAGGCCCGGGCCTAGGTGGCCTCTCCACAAATCCAGGCCTGCCTGTATGCTGAAATGGTTTTAACTTTTGGAAATAAATTGTGACTTCTAAGTAACTGATGGCCTCTTTGGTGCTCCATGAAGTATATTGCACGCAACAAGGCAACTGCAGGGGATCACAGCATACTTGTAGAATGAAAATACTATTTTAGCTGGTAAGTGTTCCCACCAAGGTTGTGTATTTGAACTCTATGTAAAATGTTTGTAACTGTATATCCTGATAATGTTGGATACCTAAGCAGTCTTAAAATCTTGCAGTTTAGCCTCAGTTAGCCAAATACCAAAATACCAAATAATCTGATTTTTTACCATAGTGGAGCCCTCCATCACCTGTGTCTTATTAGAGAGAATTAAAAACATTATATGATCATTTAAAATATTTATAATTTAATAGGAATATGAGTTGCTTATATTTTAATACAAGTTAAATTAAGTTAAATTACATTACAATTTGCCTTTTTCTCCCTTAAATATATCTATATGTATATATTGACTTGACAATTAATAAATATAATGTCCATTGCACACTGCAAAAGTGGTGCTTAGAAGCTCTGAAGAATACTCACGAGTGCAGCCGCTCTTCTTATCTGTAACAATGCCGCGGAAGTTCCAGAACCCAGGCTCACATCGGTCGCACTTCAGTCCTCCTACGCCAGGTTTACAAGAACACTGACCAGTAGTGGGATCACAGGTTCCTCCATAGGAGCCATATTGGTGGCACTGACAGCTGCCTGGAAGAAAGAAATACTTTTATGAACTACACTTTTTTCACGTCAGTTTAATTATCCTCTGCTAAAAGGCACATGCAGCAAGTAGCCAAATATAGAAGGACACAGTAAGTGATGGTTTGTGCCAGCAGATCTTAAATTTAGATTTTAATTTAGATTTTAAAAGGCTCTACATCGCTAAAAGTCCTTTTAGGAACTTTTTACAAGTTTTTTTTATGAATGCTCTGCAATGGAAATGTATAGACACTCCCATTAGCCTGCATTAAAGAGGCATCCCACATACTGTACCTTATGACCTCTTTTGGTTTGATCTGCCCACAAACTTCCCCTCCATGTTTTACTTCAGAAGCGCAATGAATTGACAAGCACTTTTGGTAGCATAATTGTAATAGTCCATATTGATATTAAGTGTGGGGATACTGCCCCTTTTCATAGAATTTGTGTCAAATAAGTGTAATAAATCTCAGTACAGCACGAATAAAGTCATTAACTGCTCCCACTTTCAGTAAGGGTCACTCCACACAAGGAGATTCTGGGAAATTAGTTGCCCCAGCGACAAATCGCCTCTTCTTTTGGGTGATTAATCTCCCCAAACCGCTTCCCCCATCTTGTGCCAGCTAAAATGAAAATCGCATGTGGCAATTCACATGCGGCGCTTTGTTTTCCGAAAACGCCTGAAGTTTCCTCGTTGCTGGGGCAACTAATCTCCCCCAATCTCCTCATGTGGACTGCATTTTTGCCGCCCCTGGTACCCAGTGTTTCTCAACTTGTCTCATTGGTGGAGCGCCCCTACCCGTACATGACTTTTCACGCGATAAATCATTTCTACACTAAATTGAATCTGGCCCATTAGGGGCGCTATATCCAAGCTGCTAAGTAGAATCGAGCTACTAGTAATAACACTGACACAGGAATATAGCAGGTGACAGCAAGGTGTAAAAGAATAGTTGGCATGAGTGGAATTGTAACTGTTGGGATGAGTGGCTGGCATTGTAAGTACAATCTTTATTTTTACTGATGATAATCAATTGTGTAGGACCATGCGGGATGTGGCTACTTTGCAGAGAGATTTGTCCTACATTGAAGAACTGGGCAGCAAACTGCTAAATGAGGTTCAGTCTTGATAAATGCAGATTTATATACATTTATGTATATTTATATATACATTTTATAACATAAATGCTAGTTATGGTATTGTGATGGGGGCCTCTTTACTTGAGAAGGACTTGTACAAGTATGTTAAAGGACATTACAGTCAGATATCGGATATTTTTTTTCCTATAGGAAAGTTCAAAGAAGGAGAAATCACCATTTTAGAACTTTCATTTGTAGCATTGCAGGGGTTCTTTACAGCAAGGTTGTTGAATGCACTGCCAGGTGATGTTGGCAGAATCTAGTAATGCATTTAAAAGGGGCTTTGATGATTTCTTGAACAATCATACTATCAAAGGCTATTGGGATCAAAAGATTTACAGTTAGTTTAGTATAGATGTGTATTTATTTAGTTGATATATGTGAGTGTATGGATGATAGATCTGTATTGGTGTATGTATCTGTATACATTTGGAAGGGTTGAACTTGATAGACTTTTGTCCTTTTTCAACCCAAACTAACCATGTAACTGTTTGAATTCATAAAGGTGTTCTTCTAGGAAGAACTCTAGTTTAGAATGAATGAATCTTTAGCTTGCGTCAGGAAGCACGTGCCCAGGGGCTGCTTCTCAATGTGCACTCACAGAGACGTGATCTGATTCCGCTCAGCAAAGCAGATTAATAAATAAAAATGATGTGAATTACTCATGCCACACTGCTCATTGTATACATGTGGGGAGAGCAGCTGTGCCTTCTCTAACAGGTGCCAGGTACTTTGGCTGACATTTAAAAGACAGCGTCCATGGGAGAGATTAGTCAGGAAAATTAAGATTTCTTATTTTCCTATTGACTTGCATTTGCAAGAGAGCAATTGTATCCGTAAATGCACATTTGTGATAAGCTTGGCTTGGCAATCCATTGACTCAGATATTGACTATCTATTGACTATCTCAGATAAGCAGCATGATTAACCCTTTCTCTGGTGGGCCACATAGCAGTGCTTCACAGGAAAATGGGGTGATTAAATGTGAGTACCCTTTGTATATCTGACTTCCTATAACAAGCATTACTACATAAATGTTGCCTTACAGAAGCACTCTATAACCTACATCAGAGCTGTCCAACTGGTGGCCCGCGACCCCCCCATTCTGTGGCCCCTACTTGCTGTGCTTGCTTACCATGTGTAAGCTTTAAATGGTATCACTACAGAGATAAACTGGCCCCTGCATTGTTTAAACCTCAAATACAGACAAATCCCCTGTATTGTTCACACCTATGACCCCCCTGCATTGTTTACACTTGTAACAACTCTACTGTTCACACCTGAGGCCCAGACTTAAACTGCCCACATTGTTCACCTGTTCACACTTTATACAAAATGCTAATGGGGCACCAGCACTGTGTCACTGTATGTAATACATCTTAGAGTGGTCCTAATGGGTTTCTCTGTCTCCTGCTCTATTCTGCCTTCCCTATGCTCCCTGTGTGTGTCCTGCTCTGCCTGTGTATGCCCTGCTAAGTCTTTGTGTGCCCTATCTTGTCTGTGTGTGCCTTACCCTGCCTGTGTGTGCCCCGCTCTGCCTGTGTGTGCCCTACTCTGCCTGTGTGTGCCCTACTCTGCCTGTGTGTCCTACTCTGCCTGTGTGTGTCCTACTCTGCCTGTGTGTGCCCTACTCTGCCTGTCTGTGACCTACTCTGCCTGTCTGTGACCTACTCTGCCTGTCTGTGACCTACTCTGCCTGTCTGTTATCTACTCTGCCTGTCTGTTATCTACTCTGCCTGTGTGTGTGTGACCTACTCTGGCTGTATGTGCCCTGCTGTGCCTGTGGAACATAAGCTTAGTATTTGTTCTGGGGGTTTGTAAGCATTTTAAAATAAATTATTGTTAGGAGCCCCTAAGATGTTTAATCATGTGCTGGGGGTGCTGTTTTATCCACAGGGGAAGAGGTGGCATATGGATTTAAGGTTATGACAACTTTTTTCACATATGACTGATATCTCTGCAGTGAGCACAAACCACAGGGAGTGGTCAAAACTGGCTTCCATTATTGGCCCTCCACTATGTAGGCGACAAAAATTTCAGCCCTCGGTAACACAGAAGTTGGACAGCACTGATCTACATAATTCTGCATACCTTTCTGTGTTTAATATATGAATTGCTGGTGCAGGTTCCTAAATTGCTGTTTTATGCAGTTGTGCCTTACCCAGATAAATGTACCAACAATGCTAATGACACGAGCAACAAAATCTAGCAATTCCTAATATGTCAAAATCTTGACTAACAAAATGATTGAATAACTTCTGGGCTTTGGGCATCATTATGAATTATTAGTGAAACAAAATTAGAAAAAAAAAATCTTACTTGGGCATCCAGCCAGGCCAACGCCAAGGGCAGCTGTGAAATTGTCAGGACAGCAGCCATACACAGTATGACTACAGTGTGGCACCAAAGGAGGAGAGCTGGTGGTGGCAGCTGTTAAAGAAAAAAGCCATAGCATGAGGTTGAAGGCACCACATTCCATAATAAACAGTCTATTCCCCATAGTGGCACTAAGCATGAAATCATGAAGCAAATTCTGTGCTGAAATCCATTTCTCAAAAGAGCAAACTGATTTTTTTATATTTCATTTTGAAATCTGACATGGGGCTAGACATATTGTCAATTTCCCAGCTGCCCCAAGTCATGTGACTTGTGCTCTGATAAACTTCAATCACTCTTTACTGCTGTACTGCAAGTTGGAGTGATATCACCCCCTCCCTTTCCTCTACCCAGCAGCCTAACAAAAGAACAATGAGAAGGTAACCAGATAACAGCTCCCTAAAGCTGGCCATAGACGTAACAATTACGATCTTTCTCGGAAAAGATCTTTCCAAGAAAGATCGTTCGTTTCAACACACACGTGTAGAGCTGAATCGTCAAATATACAGGTAGAAACAATAGAATTCTACTTGTATCTGACGATTCAGCACTAACAAGATAACAGCTGCCTGGTAGATCTAAGAACAGCACTCAATAGTAAAACCCATGTCCCACTGCATACTATTGAGAAGGAAAAACAACAGCCTGCCAGAAAGCAGTTCCCTCCTAAAGTGCTGGCACAAGTCACATGACATGGGGCAGCTGGGAAATTGACAAAATGGCCAGCCCCATGTCAGATTTCAAAACTGAATATAAAAAAATCTGTTTGCTCTTTTGAGAAATGGATTTCAGTGCAGAAGTCTACTGGAGCAGCACTATTAACTCATGCGTTTAAAAAAAAATTTGTTTTCCCATGACAGTTTCCCTTTAACATTATTCTTTTTAGACTTTAGTTGCCCTTTAAAGAGATTCATGCTCCCTATTTAAAAAAAGAAATCTTCTTGCACCGCTTCTTATGATATAAACCAAAATGGATAAAAAAAACTTGCAAACATCTGTGCTAAGCAAATCTTCTTCTTGAATTTAGTTGAGTAAAACAGCACCTTGTACTAAAAAATCGAGTTCTTTCCATTTGATATTTTGTTTCATGATAGGTTGTTGGAGGGGGGTCAGATAAGGAAAGACAAGCCGCCTTGCTGTAGAGATGACAGGGGACATGAACACTAGATACAGAAAGAGGCAGCTGCAGACGTTCCTACTGAGCAATACTCACATTTACTCTGCAGGACTCCTAAACAATACAGCATCAACTACTCATAAAAATACAATGGAAATAGAATGTTTACACCTAAGCCTGTGCCATTAATAGTGAGGATCAAATCTGATGCAGTCTATATCACGCTGTTTCGTGAAGCCAGTTCAACCCCACTTGATCCAAAATTATACTATTTGAATTGTTGCAAACAAAAATGCTCTTGATTTGCTTTTATCAGCTTTTTAATAGGTTTTATAATGAACTGGGCTTTTGAGTATGTGCCCATTGTACTTTCAATAGATCTTAATATCAGCAGCCAGGTCCCACTTTAGGTAATAATTAAGGAGAACAACATAAATGTTGTACAGCACTTTATAAGAAAATGTTCAATTGATTATAGTGTGCAACCCATCTCAATTTTGCACACTATAATGCCCCTTTTGTATCCTTGCTATTAGGTAGTACAATCACTGTAATGTTGTGGGGGGGTTTTGTACGTGTATATGGCTGGCTGCATGTGTTCTGGAAGATTCCATTATTGGTAATGCCAATAGTCATATAATGAAAGTCATTGCTCGTGTGCAATGGATGATTAAACACGTGCATGTAGCAGCCATATTATTCTATATTCTGTAAGGTATACACACATTTCACAGAGAGATAGAAAAAGATAGAATGCAGAGTCCTGCTTCTGTTATTAGCTGCTAGATAGAGTTAAATGATACATGTTTTTATGTAAGACTTTTCCTACAGACATAAACCTCTCATCTGTGTTCTACCATTCGTCAACTGTGTGACAATAATCCAAATACTGCAGTGAATTATTTTGCCATGAGATTCCGCTCAGGAATCTGCAAGGCTTATAAATGGCCAAAGACGCTATCACAGATCATAGCAAATCATGGGGAAAAAACAGCCCCCATGAGAGAATGGATTAGAGGAGACAGTAAAATATGTAATAATCCTGTCTCTCACCTCGACAGGGACCCTGTCCAGCCAAATACAGGTCCTGACGTCTCTCACAGCGGGTTTTCTTTAGCTCACACTCATTAGAGTACGTAATGCCATCCGATCCACAGACCTAAGAAAAACACAGTGTGGCAGAAATATATGAGCAGAATATACAATACAATTTATACATTGTGATTTTGGCATTTTGGTAAGCTCTATTAGCAGCCACAATTTAGTATGACCATTAGCATTATGAGAACGCCAAACAACATTGCAACACTGCAGTTCCCCAGTGTTGTCTTTTTTGACTATACAGAGAGTTAAATGAATTGTTCAGTATAAGAATAAAAATGTTTCTAATACAGTTAGTTAGCCAAAAATGTAATGTATAAATGCTGGAGTGACTGGATGTCTAACATAAATAGCCAGAACACTACTTCCTGCTTTCCAGCTCTCTTGGTTTCCACTGATTGGTTACCAGGCAGTAACCAGTCAGCGACTTGAGGGGGGGCACATTGGACATAACTGTTTGCTTCTGAATCTGAGCTGAATGCTGAGGATCAATTGCAAATTCACTGAACAGTTATGTCCTAAGTGACCCCCCTTCAAGTCGCTGACGAACTCAGAGTTAAAGACCTGAAAAACAGGAAGTTGTGTTCAGTTCTGTTATATTAGCTATCCTTTCACTCCAGACTTTATACATTACATTTCTGGCTAACTAACTAAATAAGAAATATTTTTTTATTTTACACATCCTATTTACCCAGTTTTTATTTTTATACTGAACTGTTCCTTTAAGGGTCACAACTACTGGCCACAAAAATGTAATAACACAGTTTAAGCAGCAGAATATGATAGATGGGCATTATACAAAGAACTTACCAGGTTTCGCAGCACAGCATGACAGGTAAAGTCGCAGACGCAACGATCGTCCTCTGCATCTTCATCCCATGAACCACCATAACGCCTGCATCGATCTTGCTCACACTCGCTATCCTCCCCTGAACCAGAACCATCAGTGCCAGAGCCGCATTCTGTCACAGAGAAGTCAACAAGGTACAGCTGACACAATAGAAAATAAAGCATGGCAACATACAAAGAAGTATCTATTTTTGTTGTCGGCTTCTCCTTAAGGCAGGGATCCCCAACCTTTTGAACATGTGAGCAACATTCAGAAGGAAAAGGTGTTGGGGAGCGATGCAAAACTGAAAAATGTTGTTGGGGTGCCAAATTAGTGCTGTGATTGGCCATTTGGTAGCCGCTATGTTGATTATCAACCTACACTGAGGCTCTGTTTGGCAGTGCACCTGGTTTTTCTGCAACCAAAACTTGTCTCCAAGCCTGGAATTCAAAAATAAGATCTGCTTTGAGGCCACTGAGAGCAACATCCAAGGGGTTGGAGAGCAACATGTTGCTCATGAGCTACTGTTTGGGGATCACTGCCTTAAGGTAATTCACTACCAGGAACTTGTAAAAGGATTTGCCTGGAACACGGAAGTCTCCACTTCATAGAGATCAATCATTTGTGTCAGCATAATAAAACATAGCAATGTTACTGACTGAGCTTACTTGTTTCAAAAGTATTTACAAATGTCATGGCAGCATTGTGTGATAAATAATATATACAAAGAGAACTAGTGCAATTTACTTCAGAAGGCACACATACTCCAAAAGTACTTGACGTTAAACACACCTTCATTTTGTAATTCTTTAGAGCAGTCATTCCCAGGTTGCTTGGTTGTCAGCCCTAGTTGGAGCACACAGGATTGGACAGGGCAGTCCAGCCTAAAGGCTATTTTGGATAAAGGATGGGGTTGAATGTATATTTTTTACTTAGATAACCCTGGAACTCCCTGGATATGCAGTGTATTCATTTATATTATACTAAAGGGCAGATTTACTAAGGGTCGAATTTGAGGGAATACTGTGGGAAGTAAAATCCTTCGAATTTGAATATCGAATTTGAAGGATTTTACAGCAATTCGATTGGTCGAATAGAAAATATTTGATCGATACAAACGATTTTAACCATTCGATCGGATGTTTTTATTCGATCAAAAATAATGAAACCCAATTCGGTAGCTTTGATCTGGCGAACTAGGCAGTTGAATACAAATTTAAAGGGGAAGTATTCTGACAGTTGAATAGTCGAATATTCGAATAGATTTTTAATCGAATCATTTGAATCATTAGATTCGATCGAATTTTCAAAATTCACTGGTCGAAGTGGTCTACAAAAACAATTCAATTTGAATCTTTTTGAAAATCTGATCGAACTTCGAATCCTTCAAGTGAATTTAGTAAATCTGCCCCTAAGTTTATGATCTAGGTGGGGTTTGATCAAAAACGGGGCTTGAACCCAAATGTCTGGAGACCTCTGCTTTAGACAGATTTAACAGTTTGTCCTCTTGTCCCTTACTTTTCTATCAATTGTCCTTTTTTATTTCCCCTTTAAAGTCTACTACATATTTACAAGTACAGTACCATCTGCCTCAAAGGTACCCAAACTCCTGGCTTAGAATCCAGACTTTAAAACATTGATTGTGAGACACACACTGTAGAGCAGTGATTTTCAACCTTGTGCCTCCAGCTGTTAAGGAACTACAAGTCCCACAATGCAATGAAGGAGTCTGACAGCCACAGTCAGGCAAATGCATTGTGGGACTTGTAGTTTCTTAACAGCTGGAGGCACAAGGTTGAAAATCACTGCTGTAGAGTGTTTTATCCTTGTCATTTGACTCCCCAACTCCCTCACTAGTGTACTATTAAAGGAAGAGTGGTTGGAAGTGCAGGGCAACAGTACATTATATTGCCATTCCATTAAAACACTTTTTCATTTTTTTGTGTTACTGTTCCTTTAATGATCTGTTTCTGCATCTCAGTGGAATCAGTGAGTGAATGATTCATTGCGGCACATCCACATGAACCGCTGATCACAATACCTTTGTTTTGTGAGGATATTTAGAATATGTAGGTCCTGTGGTGGGGATTATTAGTCACTTTTCTAACACATGCTGATTCTTACAGCTCCATCTTGTGGTTTATGTTGAGTCATGCTCCTTTAGCACTATATGGGGCTAATTTGCACATCTAGGCACAGTGAGCAAAAATATGCCTCAATCTGCATGTTTTCACACTTTGCACACTGTGCCTGGGTGTGCACAGATAGCCGCAGACCTATGTGGTTCATTTTGGAAGGCAGAGAACTGTGGACTGTGCTCTATTAGAAAATAATGGGTGGGGGGAGGCGCATAGGTATCATTATGAGGTGTAAGGTAGTAGCAGAAAAACAAAACAAAATGTGGGTCCTGTCTTGACTGAAGCTGCCCTCTGTACAGTGATTTTTAATGGGCACAGAGGAGAGCAGAAAAGCTTCTTGAATAAGCACTAAGGGGGGCACTCATGCACTTGCTCCCCAATTGTTTAAGAAGCCAAAAGTAGTAACGAGAATATAATTAGGCAGATATTTGCAAATTATAACCATATGATTACATATAATAAACATGTATTTAAAAAAAATGCCTTCTTTTAATTATGAAGTAAAAAAAGTTATTGGGTGGGCACAGGACTGGACTGAGAATCAAAATAGGCCCTGGCATTTCAGGTACACAGAGGCCCAATCAGCTCACATAGAGGCCCAAACAGTCCCCACCAGCCCACTAAATACTGACTTTCTATGGCACCTTATAGCAGCCCATCTGGCATTTGCCCTAACCCACAGATTGCCAGTCCGGGCCTGGCGTGGGCATCCGCTTGAGTAGTTTTAATCGGTCGTTTAGTTTGATGCTGGGTGCAAGAACAAAAGCACTAAGGGGAACAAAAGCATTGCCATCACTCTGGCAATAGCTATAGAAGCACCTTAACTTGCACGTCTGAATGACAAGTAATTATAAACACAACATTGCTTATTTTGTCCCTTATGATTTTGAAATAAAGCATTTTTTTCTTTTATATACCTGCCTGTGGGATCTGAGTGCCTGCTCTTCCCTAGCATTGCGAGTGTCTGCTGTTCCTAAGAATCAATTATCTTCTTCAGGTCTGGGGAATGTGCACTGGACCCAACCTTTCTAAAGATGAGCCTGAATATTATTGATTCTAGCACTATACATCCTTCTTTGATACCACAGACTTTGCTCAGAGCCAGCAAGAAGCTGACTAAACAGTGATGGGGTCCGGATTTGCCTTTCAGCTTGGGCAAGGAGTTTGTCTGTTCTTCCAGTGTCTGTGTGAATTTCCTTCCACACTCCAAAAATCTACAAGCTTGTGAAATTACTGTGATTGTGATTCACACAACAACCTTAGATTGTAAGCTCCACTGGGGAGGGGATTCATGTAAATGATAGATAATATCTGTAAAGTGTTGTGGCAATGTGTCAGTACTATATAAATACTGGGGGGGCATGAATAGCAGTTAGTTGCAAACTTTTATTCAACACGTTCCACAAAAATTAATTCTACGAGTGTATTTTATGCAAAAGTAAAGATACCCAAGACAAGGCCTATGTGATCAGGATCTAAAGTGTGAAATGAAAGCACCAATATATGAATCCTCTCCTGTCTACTTCTGTAAAACGATCACCAGTTATCATTTGATAAAAGTCACAGAAGCAGAGGAAGTCTCTCTTTCAAGTCAATGTAGATTTGACACCTTCCCTCCGCGTCTTCCCTCCTCACTTCATTCCCACATATTTCCCCCAAGCCCGATCTGAACCATGCTGTGTTAATGAACTCATGGTAATTACACTTGTGCTGAATACGAGACGGGATATTAAAGGCTCTGCTCATAAATGATCACCCAAATGCTGGAATAACCCCCCCCGGCGTTGCTAGGAGACTAGTCAAATATACCCTTATTATCTGGCACTGTGCAGCTCCCCAGAGAAACGCAGTGCTGTGCAACAGGACAGAAATGCTCATCTCCATGCACTTTCAATTGACACACAGAACAGCATAGGGATGAAGCCTAAGCATGCATAATACAGTAACCTATTGGCCACTGTTAAGAGTGGTGGCACACGCAACTATTTGGGGAGGATAATCGCCCAGCAAAAAATTGCTTCTTCTTTTCTCCCCAAACTACCTTCTGGCAGGCTAGAATGTAAGTCACCAGAGGGATGGTATTCGGAATTCTTCGGTTTCCGAAGTTGCCCAAAATTTCTTCATGAGGCACCTTTGGAAAAACAAAGCTATCTGAGTACCATTCCACCAGCGATTTACATTCTAGCTGGTGGGGAAGCAATTCGGGGAACAAATAGCAGCGTGTGCCATTACCCTAAGAATAAGCATCAATGGTAACTTCAGATATTCTTTAAAAAGACCAAATGCATGTGCATAAGGTGACGCTTAGATTTGGAAAATATTATCCTGCCAGACCCTCCATTAAACGCAAATATCCTAAACTTAGTCAAAAAACCATAGAAAAACTGTAGAGACTGAATAGACAGAAACTATGGGGCAGATTCACTGAAGGGCGAAGTGGCCGGCGCTATCGACAATTCGCCAGCATTCTCATCCACAGGAACATCGCCAATTCACTAACAGGCACAGAGGACTATTCGCTAGCAAACGAGGCCATCACTAGAGGTTGTTCGCACCCTATCGCCAGGCACCATTTCGCTCTGGCGAATGGTCATTACACTACAAACTCAAAATTTTTTAGGACAATACTTACTGACATATATACAGATGAAGCCACTTTGGATTGTGTGTTTGACACAGAATAACTAAACTCAGATATCACACTTTTCCCATTTAACACAGAAAATTGCGTCACAGCATCACATCTAATTAAAGTGTTCATCATTGTGAACAATGTTGCTTTGTAGTGATGGGCGAATAAATTTGCCCTAGGTGAATTCGTGGCGAATTTCCAACATTCGCCGATGGCAAAAGTTTCAGCGAAACGCTCACGCGTCGAGTTCGCCGCTTCACTTCAAAACAGCACAATCTGTGCAGTGAAAAATATTTTTAAAAATAAATGAATATATATTAAAATATGCCTTTTTAATGT
Organism: Xenopus borealis; assembly: GCA_024363595.1. NCBI lineage: Eukaryota > Metazoa > Chordata > Amphibia > Anura > Pipidae > Xenopus > Xenopus borealis. The sequence continues at coordinate 90,270,637 of CM044443.1, forward strand.
TTCGCTATTTTAAATAATAATCACAGATGTTTTTAAGAAGCTGGCAAAATGGGAGGCCTTTTTTTCTTTTGAAAAGATAAGAGTCCAGTAACAATGCAGGGCATGTGTTATACTAAGTGAAACACGCGTGTAAATTGCTCTTCTCATTGACTCCAATGCTATTCAGCACATTCATACACAAAGCAAAAGATGCCATTTTTAACAATTTTTTTCACATTTCCATACCTCCCAACATTTTGGAAGTAAAAAGAGGGAGAGAATTTTTTTTTTCCATATGTAGCGCTTCAACATTTTGACCACACCCATTTTTGTGGTCACACCCACTAATTAACATGTTCGTTTTACCAAATTTGGCAGGTTATGAAAGTTTGAAAATATTTCTCCTTATCTAAACTGTTACAAATACAATCAATTACTTATTTTATTATATCAAAATTGTTAAAAAGCATCTTTTTTGCGCCTGTTAGCTGTTCTTCTAGGCTCTCTGCCAAAAGCCAGTTACTTTGTTTCTTTTTCTGGCTATTCCGTGCAGAGAAAAGAGGGACTTTCCAATACAAATGAGGGACTGCAGGTTGCGCTGTCAAAAGAGGGAACGTCCCTCCAAAAAAAGGGACCATTGGGGGTATGTATTTCACCTGGCAGTTTTATCACATTGCACTGTGCGGCAAAACTATTCTGACGCGCGTCAATAAGTGTGCGTCAACTTGGGCGAGCGACAAAACATCAGCGCGACTCGTTTCGCTATTTTTTCAGCGAAATTCGCAAATTTTTCGGCAAAGCGAAACACCACATCTTCGCCCATCACTAGTGCTTTGGTATGCTAATGAAATGGTTAAATGCATTAATCGGTTAAGATGACTTTAGACAACACAGTTTCTTCAATTAGTCCAGAGTCATGAAGGATTTAACACACACATCCAAGTGGCTTCCTCTGTATTACACAAAAGCCGTGAATATCTTGTAAATTATATCCTTATAAACTGTGAGTTCTGATGTCATCTCTGTCACATGACTCACTGAAACGTGTGTATTATAATAAATAACCTACCTGAGTTGCAAAATATGAGCATGTTATAAATTACCTCGGATTTCCATAACCTGTATATGGTCATGAAACTCCTCAGTAACTTATAATATCACTTATTTATTAATACAATTTATTCACTACATATTCCAGGTTGGTAAGATGCTATAATAGGCCACTTAATATCATATAAACTGCAGGTATGTCACCTGTTATCCAGAATGCTCGGAATCTGTTATGCAGAATGCTCGGGACTTGCGGTTTTCCAGATAATTGACGTTTTTGATATATTTAGTTCTCCATGCTCCAGTCTACTTGAAAATCATGTAAACCCTGAATAAACCCAGTAAGGTGGTTTTGCTTCCAATAAGGATTAATTATATCTTAATTTGGATCAAGTACAGGCTACTGTTTTATTATTACACAGAAAAGGGACATCATTTTTTAAAATGTCAATTATTTGGATAAAATCGAGTCTATGGGAGACAGCCCTTCCTGCATCTGTTGGTTAGGTATTCATTCTAGGGGTATCGTTTACCTTTAAGTGATTTTTAGATTAAGTTGTCTTGAATATAAAATATAGCTGTGGAATGTTTATCAAATAAACATGTAATCCTCCAATTAGCCACTGCTTAAATATTCCACTACCTAAATGAAGTGTGGCTTACTTATTATAGAAATACCTACATTTGAAGTAGCATTCAGATCACTTTGGTCTCCACTCACTCACTCCCTCTCACTATCTGTATTTACAGTTTCTATATTGGCACTTAGGAGCCGGAAAATGTGGAAAATCAAGAGCTATTGACAAACAGTCAGTGACACTGCACATGTAGTCAATAAAACGATCCTCTTCTGTTTTTGCAGGACCTAACCAGTTCTCCCATTTCTGACATATCCAGATTCCCTTTCCATGGATCATTAATCTCAGAAGAATAAATCCAGCCCACAGAGACCTGAGAAAGATTTTCTTGCAGTTAAATACTCTACCATCTGCTGAGACAATAGCACCTGGGATATTTCCTGCACTGCTATTCATATTACTATACATGTTAAATATATCATTCTGCTAGACAAGGGAAAAGGCATTTTGCTGCACACTCCTTAGCTTAAGGATAACGTGTGTTCTATAAGGCATCACATACGGTAACAAGCACAAGGAAAGTGTGCCCTCCTTGGCCTGAAATCTAGAAAGTGAAGAATTAAAACATTTTATTTTCCATTAAGACTAAGGTAAGAAATTTGTACACATATAACTGGTAGTATTTCGTCATCAATGTGGAGACTGAGAAATACTATTTATGCTTTATCCAAGACTCCCCCTTCTTGTGAAGAACCAAGCCGCAGGCAAAAGATTCACACTGGAGAATGGTTTAATGGCCATATCTCTGCATAACTAAGAAATAGTTTCAGCGTACTGATAATATATTCATAATATAAAGTTGCAAAATGTACACCTGAGTAAGGCTAAGTATAATTCATGGTAATTTAAACCTATATGTGCCATAGGCACCTCCACTTAATGGCTAATTGTTAATAATATTAAGTATAAATAGCGAGCCTTTCTAGGCACAGATACACAGGCTGGGTGTGTGGCAGTGATGTAAAGTGACTCTGCTCATATCCTTACCATGTTTTTCTAATACAGGTTTAGGACCTGTTATCCAGAATGCATGGGACTTGGGGTTTTCTGTACTTAGGATTGTCATACCTTAAGGGGGTTAGTTATCAAAGGTCAGAGTTTTAGAGGTTTTTTTTTAATACTTTCAATGAACTCACAACTCAAATGTTTTCTGATTTAAGAAAAAATAGAATGGAAAAAACTTAAATCAGTAATTCAGGGTGAAAAACCAGAAAACTCAAATTAATTGAATTTTCAAGGAAAAAAAAGTCGCTAAAATTAATCAAGGTTTCCAGCAAAGCCTGAACATCATAAAGTCTAAAAACATCTTCAAATGGTTAAGGGGACCACTGACACTGACTTCTACATGAGCTTGACAGGTTTTAGCTGGAGTATTATTGAATTTGAGCAATTTCCAGTTTTGGGGCATACTAAATCCTGAAAAAATAGAGTTTCTTTAAAAAAAATCTTTTTGTAACCCAAAATTCAAGTTTTGATGGAAAAAAAACTTTTTTTGCGTAAAAATTTATAAATAACCCCCTAAATCTGCTAGAAAAGCATTTAAACATTAAATAAACTCAACATTAAATAAACTCAACAGACCGGGGAAAAGGAAAAATGTTTCTGATTATTTGGATAAAGTGTGGTCTAAGGGAGATGGCCATCCTGTAATTCTGGCTAACAGGTTTCTGGATAATGAATCCCATACCTATGCTGCTTTCTACAAAAGAACTAGGAGATTCATATAATGAACAATAAAATACTTTTATAATTTTTCCAGCACTCTAGGAGCTCCCTGTAGTAATTCTTTTCTATACTGCAGATGATTTTAAGCTTTATATACTTGAAGCAAGAATGAGTTGTTTGGTATGTGTTAGTGGGTGCTTGTGCTTGTAAGAGGTTTGGGTGCTGGTAATGATAGAGAGAGAATCTTCTGCATGTATAAGTCATGCCCTTGCAACTGATTCATACACAGGTGCTGGGTAACAGGTGCAGAGTCAGAATTAGCTGTCCAAGCCTTCTCCAGTCTGCACACACCTTGCCTTGCTAAACAAGTGCATTATAAATGGCCTCTTGAACAGGAGAGAAGGGGACAATGTGACTTTTAAAGCCAGTGCCAACACAATTACCGAGAGCCATGTCTTCACTGAATAGAAGAAGGCTAACATTTAAGCCAGAGCTGAGCATGACGGAGCAATTTTGATGGGCTAATGTGCAATTTCCAAACAGGAAAGAGGCAAGTGACAAGGTATATTCTTGGGTTTTCTGTAGACAAAGCTCTGATTAACAGTAGTTCCAGTAGCAGGTGCATTGCTCTTGGCAGGTCTATTGTGTTTAAAGAACCTAACAAGAATGTTTTGGTAGATTAAAGATCTGTAAAAGCATTTTTGAGCTGGAGTTCTTTTTTTTTTTTAGCAATATATATTATCCTTTTTCTCTGTACATCTTCATGAAAACACAAAACCATTATGGGAGCACTATAATAAGGTAAATAAACTTAATGTGGTGATGGCTGACTCATATACTGTTATTAATATTAATTAGCATATATTCATTTGTCTTCTGTATTAATGCAGCATTGTGCTACACATCAAAAATGACAGGAGCTGGGAAAATCATGATCATAACATAGAAAGTTCAGTAGTAAGGATATCTTATAACCACATTCATAGGGAGTGTTAATCATCCAGTAACTGTCTTTTGAATACACAAGAAAGAATGAGGACATATCTCTGATGGGTTTTACAGCAAAACTGCAGGGGTTATAATGATCTTACATTAACAAATATGTCAAATAACCCCCAGTCATGAGGTATCCTGTCCTGGATTTTTTTAAACCCAATTCCTATTCACTCTAAACGATAACATTTTTAGAGCCAGATTCAATTCAGTGAGGAAAACGTTTATCACGTGAAATCTCAAGGGTAAGGTTCCATTTATAATGCTGTTGGATTCAGAAAAACGTATCTCACTGTTTATCATGGGAAAACTCTATTGCAGTCTATGGGGAAAAAACTGGGACTGAATAAGAAGAAATCTTTTTTTCTCCTCAAATTGAATCTCATCCATAAGCTTTCATGAGATTATTTCTCACTGAATTGAATCTGGCTCATAATATCTAAAAAAAAATACCCAGGAGTGAGTCAGTATCACTCGCACTACATGTGGTTACTTGGCATTTTGTATCTGCATGAAGCTTTTACCTCACCTGTTTCTATGTATGTAGTGATAACTAATAGGAAAAGTAGAAAAATTGACTTTAACGTCTACGAATTTTCCATGGGATGTAAAAATACAAACATCCAATTCATTACTGAATAAAGTGATTCTTTTTCTGACACAGCAGAAGCCAAATGCTTTAATTTAGGGTCAAGGCATTGGTACTGAAGTTCTGAGAACTGACACCCACCCTAGCCCTACAAATACTAAGAACGTACTAATCACTGCTCTTGACACAGACATTTTTACTAGGGTCCAAATATTTAACAATAGGCACGGGAAGCATGAAGCAGTTAAGTTAGAGGTGTATGAAAACAGTGTTGTAGAAGATATCCAGCAAGAGTACTAAGAATATCTCAGGCAATTTTATACAAACTAGCCTTTAACTTGGCCTTCCAAGAACATTTAGGAAAAAACTCATCTTAACTAGCATTTTAGGGAGGGTCCTCATGCAACTGCTTTGGGACCTCTGTTCTTCTGATTGTGATACACCCAAGTGGATGCCCATTGTGTTAAAGGATAATATCTATGTAGGGGTGTTGCTAGTGTTAACTTTAATACCCACAATAAATGATATAAAAATATACATATTCTTTAATATTGCACTTTCCATTTACACAAAATAATTCAAAGCATAGTTTTGGGAAATGTTGCATGTCAGTCTTTTCTGTTTTATCAGTGTCCTGCATTAACGAGCATAACTATACACCTTATCATCAGTAAAGCCAAACTTTGTAAAGCAAAAATAAATTAGTAAACTAAACCCAAATCCCTCTGAGGAATAAGCCCAGCTGGCACAGCTGTCTGCCTCAAATCACCTCCAGCAAGAGCAAAGAAACTCCCACTGAGGAATTGGATTCTCCTGTTGTGGTTTGGTGAGAAGTGCACAGCACCACATTAGCATTTCAGGCATTTGACTAATTTAGATTCCCTTAATCCTTTTAACAACAGACACTAACAAATTTCGGTTCTAACAACTGTGAAAGTTAAAAAGACTCCAGGGAAGTAAAAAGAAAATCATCATAAAAAAGAACATAAGAGCACTTGCCTTACAGGCGCAGTGCTAATAGTGTGCGTACCTCTGATCTACGTGTACACGTCTGGAAGACTTTATTGTGCTTGGCACAAGGAGCCCAAGTTTGTTCGGTAGCATGCCAGTGTCAAGCTGCAAAGTACAGTTAAAGGGAAAAAGCTCCTACAATTAAGTGTCTCTCTATTAAGTTTCTACTTATTGGACTTGTCAGGCACCTACTTACTGTAATCTCATTTAAATACTCCAAAAAAGTAATGGAAATTAATATAGGTAGTGTCACTCTAGAGGAGGCACCCCCTGTGGCTGCTAGGAGCCCGGTAAAGGGAACCCAGCAAAGCCTTAAAGTGATACTGACATGTATTTTAAAATATGATCATGTTGATGATTTTTTTGCTGAGAGGTTTGTTTTGGTATATAATTGTTAACTGAAGTTCCTAAGCCTGACTCTCTGACACTCTGTCCCATCTCAGTCTGTTAGTTACAATTTCTAATGCTAACGGACTCCTGCTGCACAAATATGGCAGCCCCCTCATACAGGAACATGGGGGATCAGACAGGTAATATAAAAGCATCATGCAAATACTTTATGGCAAAGTTAGAAGCAGCTTTAAAAGCCAATATTATAATAGATGTAAAAAAAAGAGTTTCATTTCAGGTGTCAGTATCTCTTTAAAGAGATACTGACACCAGACAATAACATTTATTTATATCTATCATAACACTACTTTGAATGTTATTTATAATTTTGCCATTAAAGTATTTGCCTGATGTTTTACATTGCATTACCTTTATTAACCCCCATGTCCCTCTATGAGGGGGATGCCATATTTGTGCAGCAGGAGTCCGTTAGCATTAGAAACGCTGACAGATTGAGATGGGACAGTCAGGTTGGCAAAACAGTCAGGTTTAGGAATATCAAGTAACAATTCCTTACAAAAACAGATCTGTGAAAAACGGTCAACGTGAGCTACAGTTAACTTTTAATGTAGAATAATTTTTTGAAACTGGGACACGCGCGGCAATGCAATATCATCATATCTAATTTAATTCTACGCTTCTGTCATTATTGTCTTGTGCCGATGCGTAAAAAACACTGAGACTTTCTTGATCGATGGCATTGCTAAGCGTTTGCTTTGGAGAGAATTATGCAGGCTATTCATTGTCACTAAAGTGGGGTTTTACTATGGTTCACATTGCAGCCTAGCAGCATGTTTTTTTATAATTCAGGTCTCATATCAGCCTTCCACTGATAGATTATATGAATAACGTGTGTTGTCATTAATATGCATATTAAACAAACAGGACAACTTCCCACAATAAATATTATACAGGATTCTGTTCCACAGGTCCCTTACTTCACACATAAGAAAAGACTTTAAAACAACACAAACCAAAATGGCAGTCACAAATTCTACTTATAGTTAGATTTCCAGTTTCTGACATAAGTGGCTTCTTAGAGAATCATACAAGAGCTGGTGGGACCAGTGACTCTTTATTGATATACACATCAGTTTCACAAAAGCTCTATATCAAATGGGCAAACATGTAGCAAAGCTAAAACTCTCAGTATTCCTTCTACAGGTTTTGGATGTCTGGAGAGCCTTTGATCCCTATTGTATAGTATCTTTATTTTCATGTGACAAATAATGAAGGCTATTTACCGATAGGAGAGTACAGCAGTTATCACACTGTGAATATTAATTGTAAGAAGGGGTCCCACTAATAAATCAGATCTATAGTTCACAAGGACTAAAGCCACCCAGATGACTTTTGTTGACTGTGTCAGCCAATGTAGCTTGCTTCAGTGAGCAATTGAGTAGGTTCTAAATAGGCAGGCAGGTACAGTAGATAAGCCTCCCTAGAATACTGCTAATGTAAGTGACTACATAACAGCTGCCACACTTGTAGTTTAATGTTTATGAGGCTAAACTGCAGTGCTGAGTCTGCAGTAAAAAAACCTTCCTAAACTAATAAAATAATAAGATATTTTTTGTGAACATATAATGAAATTGCTTAAGTGGTGGCTTCTCTGATGATTAAAGAGTAAGTACAAAATGTCTCCTGTGTGCTGCTGTCCTTAGAAGTGTAACTGTATTTAGAATTACTCTGAGTACCTGAAAACAATGTAGGAGGCATTTAATGAAGCTGCTACATCTGATGAAGGCCATCAGCCACTGACAATTACCATTGCTGAATAGGAAAGGAAACAATTATGTTTGCTTTTAGTTGTCATGCTTAAAATCTTATAGAGAAATATTGCATTAAAATCACATTCTGTGTATAACAGTTTATCGTTTCTGAGGTACCTTTATTAGGCAACAACCAAACACAAGAACTACCTGTTAAATGATATTTATCTGGTTCCACTACCCAAACTTTCGAACTCACTTTGATATTTATCAAACTCCTCAATGTTCATTAAACTCCAGCACCCAATGCCTGGAACTCCTAGATCCTCATCAGTCATCACACTACAGCACCCAAAAGTTACAACTCCTCAGTATTCATTTAACTGCAGCGACCACACTCTAGAACTGTTAGCCCACCAAGGAAAAGATCTGTCAATAACATCTGTCAATAGACGTGTGTTTAGTTCTGATGGATTTAGTCTTTAGTTCGAATATAAGTCAAATTAGTACACTGGACAGGAATAGATTTCTAAAAAATAAAAAAGTAGACTGGTGATTTACCATCTTCACAAGATCCTGCTCGAGATACTTCAATCCTCTTCATCTGCTTACAGGATTCAGCTTTCAGTTCACATTGGTTATCATAGGTGACGCCATTGCTGCCACACACTGGAAGGTAGGGTTGCCGTTCACATGTTGGGCACACACACTGGTTGTTCATACATTTGGCACCAAAAATGCAAAGAGTATTGCCACAGGTTTCTAGACAGAATAAGGGAGACAAATCAGTCAAGTAAAAAGCAAATAGATTTAATAATAGGCTACAATGGCAAACAAATGAAACCTGCCCCTTCTGGAAACAAAAGTGGCTCAGCTAGAGAATAGCTTCGTATCTAGGTGCTCGTCAAACGTCTTCACCAGCCTAATAGTATCAAGTCACACAAAAAAAGATGTGCGTGTGGGTGTGAATTGTTTTATGACAACATATGGATAGACATTTGCAGAGAAATGTCTTGTAGATGCATATGCAATTCATGCCTTTGGCAAAGCACATTAGAATACCATACATCAGTTACCTATCAATACTAATCTTGCAATTTAAATTGTAAACCTCTATAAATGATATTGTAATTTTATATTATTCAAACAAATAAAAAAGACTGGACTATATATAATCTACATACTAGTTTCTGGCCAATTAAATATCTGCATAAATGTGTATGTTACAGACCAGCCTATTGGTTGAACAATCAGATCACAAAAATGGGCATATCTGTATAGATTTAAAGATATCCAGAAAAGTGAGGCGGTAATTGTTTAAAGCTATGTTGTAATAATAGCAATCTAGACATGACTGAAATGCAGGCTCTTCTATCTAATGTTCCAATGTGCTTTTCAAAGCCGGGGGCAATCCAAAGCAGAAAAAAGCAAGGTCACTTACAGGGACACTGGATATGCTTTTTCCCCCTTACATTCATCATGAAATACTTTCATAATCTGAAAAGTGCTCAGCTTCATTCTTACCATAGTATTAATAATGTGAGCAAAATAGGGCAAATTTTCTGCATATTTATTTTTAAATCAGCTACATGAGAGGAAACACGTGGAAGTAGCAAATAAAAGCACCATATTATCAATTTTGAAAACACCAATGAAAATGCTTTCCGTGCTCAAAATAGGATTAATCGTATATTGTACATCAAAGAGCTGCTTGACTTTGTCACATCTAAATTATGCTGGTTTCTTGATTCACCAGTTGTAGTGTGCATAGCAATGAAATCCAAAGGGCTCTAAAAAGCAGCTATAAAGACTTGTAATTTCCCTTCTTTATGCATATAAAAAAGTGTTATGTGTATTCCGTCACTTGCCGTATAATGGAAATTTTACTTCTTGTTAGAAAGCTACAAGTAATCATTTGTAAGGTCCCTTGCTATCAATACACACAATACACACACACTCAGTATAATAAAAATAAAACTGACCCTATGCAGGTTATCTAGAATGGCTAAAAGACACATTCACCAGGGGCTGCAGTGAAAACCTTTTAGCTTTTTCCTCAAGTATGTTCTCTGAAACAAACCACAAACAAAGATTCTTCAGCTTTGCCTGCAGAGAGAACCATTTGCCTTGCCTATAATGGCCTGGAGTTGGCAGTGAGTCACACATCTAGCAGCAGCTTCGCAAGTGAAACTCTTAGAAGTGTTTGAAAGCCACAGAAAACACCTGCCATCGGTTTTATGTACAGTATAACCTCTGGATAACAGCAGGGCGCTTACAGAAAATGAATCCTTCGTCCTGGTGTAATTTATATGTTGTGTGTGAAATAAAACACTAAGGTCAATTGATGATGGTTTTCATACTTGAATCCAGCTTAACATTATCAAACGTCAGCAGATCGTTGTATTGCCAGTGCTGAAGGCATCAGTATTTGTTTTTGACTACTGGAACAAATGCAGGTGCAGATTCCACGGCAAGACCAAAACTGGTACGTTGCCTAGCTGATTCAAACAGTCTGCAGTGATTCGGGCATTCAGTAAAACAGCCACAGGCATCATAAATGTGAGAAACACTTTGCTAAGGGCAGGGGAATTTATGGTGACTGTGTAGGATTAAATTAATATAACTGCGAAGAACCACAAGGGAACAGGAGAAATTAATTGTCCATCTGCAGCAATGGTCTGCGATTCTCTACTTATTCTGAGAGAACTTTATGAGCATATGCAGGCTTCTACATTGCTATCCTTTTATCAGAACAGAGGCTAAATGTTATAAAATCTGCAGATAAAACCAATATGAACCTGTCGTGTGTGTGTTTTATAAACCTATGCTCAAAGAGCTTTAACAACCTAACAATAAACAACTCAATGGAAATTTCACCCAAGACATTGCCTTGGAGCCTACCCACCTTCACATACTGCCCACTAATCATTTTATGCTACAATGTGTCTTCCAACCCCCAAATGTTGTTTTTAGATATTTACACAACTCCACAGTGTCATTTGTCTCTTATCATGTATGATACAATTTCATTTCTCAATATTCTTGTTCTGAAGATCACAAAATATCTCAGCAGCTCTTCTGAGAATGGTTTATTTATACCCTTGTGCAGATTGAGTTTCCAAAACAGATAATATACAAGATGAGGTCTCATGAATGTTTTATAAAATGGCATACACATAAACATCTGTGCAGTATTTATTCCACACTCTATATACTGATGTGGAGCTGAAAAGTAGGTTAGTGTCAAAGATAGCTCTATTCAGGCATTTTTAGATATTGTTCTTCCATGTGAAATATGTTTTTTTCTTATCTAAAGGAGAACTAAAGCTTAACTAAGGAATCAGACTAGAAATGTTGAACATTACGTTTTGGGTTTCTGTACCAGCCCAAGGCAACCATTGCCATTTAGCAGTAAAGATCTGTGTCTCCAAAGATGCCCCAGTAGCTCCCCATCTTTTTTTCTACTGATACACTGATTCACATGCTCTGTGCTGCTGTCACTTACTGAGCTTAGGGACCCACTCACAAAATACAGTACACATAGAATAGAAATGTTACAATATAAGGCTGATTAATAGTTAATACAGATAATTACTACATGGCTTAGAAACCAGTGTATATTACAGGCCAACTTTATTCTCTGCTAGATAATTTGAGACAACCCTTAAGCTTAGCTTCTAAACAGCTGCTCAGAGCCCACTGAGACCCCGTGTGACAAGTTTAAAGACCTGGATCATAGCTGCTATTGAGGAGCTGAAACTTTATACTGGTGAAATTCATGGTATAAATTATGGCATTTTTAGCCATATTCATTTTTAGGGTTTAGTTCTCCTTTAAACACAGCATGGCTTGCCAGTCTCTATTACTGAGTGAAGCCACAGAAAAAAACCAGAAAGCTCTAAAGAACAACTGAGTACTTACTGCAGTCTCCTTGGGCGGCTACTTGTAGATTAATCTGCTGAGTGCATGCTCGTACATGGAGCTCACACTCGCTTTCATATGTATTTCCATCAGTGCCACAAACAGGCTGCGCTGAGGGCACACATTCTGTTGGACATACACAGCGGCCAGTCTCTGCTTCACAGATGGCTCCAAACTGGCATTTCCCACAGCGGTCTGCAAGAAAAATTGAAAAAATAAGTTGATATGGATTAATGAAGCAAGATAAGGAGAGCTTGACAATTCCCCACAATACCTCCCTGATGCAATTTCCAGAAGCCTTTGCTTTTAGCCAGTGATAGTGCACCTGCACCCATTATTAATTAACTGACCCGCCACCCTGATATAATACATCACATGCCATTAAATCCAAGCCTTGCACTTGGCATCTGAGACAAGGTCAGAGGGTAAGAAGGGGGCATGTGGATGAAAACAGTCTACTCTGCTTCAGAAGTAACTGGTTTATTTTAGCCATTCCCCCATTTCATGTAAATCTTTTAAAGAACGGTGAAAGATAATTAATAAGGAAGCCCTCTCTTTGCATTTGACAGCTCAGGGCATTTGCAGTCAAAAGGCATCCTGTACAGAATACATCTGGGTTTAGAAGCACTGGCTTTATACAGATTTTAGCCATACACGTGCACGTACAGGATTATAGTGCTGCTTGCTTTATAAAAATATTCATTCATTCACCCAGCAGCATGAGCAAATACACTTGAGGTAAATACATAAAAAGGAAAATCAAATAAAGCCAACATCATTTAGCACTGGTGGTATCAAGCAGAAACCAGCGATGCAGATGTCCAAGCTTTACAGTTAGAGGGAAAATAAACACTATTTCTAAATGATGTTATAATACTCCTTTTATATATTTATTTAAAAAGCCATAGCTGAGGGCTTCTATTAAAGGAAAACTATACCCCTCAAACAATGTAGATCTCTATAACAATATATTGCATAAAACAGCTCATATATAAAACCCTGCTTCATGATAATATACTTTTATAGTAGTATGTGCTAGAGTCCTGCACAGGGCACCGGAAGTGACATCATCGGACGTAGCCATGATCAGGAAAAAAAGGAGTAAAACAGTGCTGTCATTGTAAACTGAAAGTGACATCATCAAAGTACGTGGTCAGAAAAAAGGGGTATAAAACTGCTATGGAGAAGATCCGCAGCCTGACCCTCAACCCGCAGAACCATCGACCCGCTTCTATACCTGCGTCCGGAACTTCTACAAGCAACCCGCAGGATACTGCAGGATTTTGCGAGTACCCGACCCGCTGCAGGCCTCTAGTATGTGCCATTAGGTAATCATAAATAGAAAACTGCCATTTTAAAAAATATGGGCCGTGCCCTGGGATTGTATGATTCACAGTGCACACAAACATACCAAACAAGCTATACTTGTTAGGTCACATGAGCCAATTAACAGACAGCGTTCTGTCTTTTTCTTCCACACTTCTTCCTGTTACAGTTAGATGATCTCTGAGGAAGTACAGAAGTACAGGAAGTATATTATATACAAAGTTATGTTTTTGTGGAGTTCCCCCTTAAATATATATTCCAGTTTCATAAGATCCTTTAATATGCCACTTAATATGATATAAGCTATCTGTTGCTGAAGTATTCATTTTGGGGGTATAGTTTTCCTTCAACTTTAGCTTTTTTACAACAGCTGCTGCCATGTGGAGTACCATAGTTGATGCATTCAATATACATCATCAGATACCAACATCCCTAATAACCATAAGCATATAGCACCGTCCTATAGCAACTCTCAACTGTCAAAGGATGAAAATACAATGCTCTGTCTATCCTACACAAGAAAATCAAGTTTGAAAGTATTTCATACAAAATTACAGGTACAGGAGGGATTGTGTTTTCATATACATATGCCCCTTAGGGTTTATAAATAATGAACATATTTCTATTAGTTCTCTGAGACGCATGACTCACCTCAGAGCCAGCAATATTCATACATGCCAATGAGAATATGCACAGAAAGATCATTTTGTACATGTACGTCAACCTGCTCAATATCTTGACACTACACATTAAAATAATAATGGAGCTTAATTCTTAAAGGAACAGTTAACACCGAAAAACTCTACGTGTACCAAAGTAATTCAAATATAATGTACTGTTGTTTTGCACTGGTAAAACTGATGCGTTTGATTCAGAAACTCTACTATAGTTCATATAAACAAGCTGCTGAATAGCCATGGGGACAAAGCTGAAAAAGGAGAAAAGGCACAGGATACACAGCAGATAACAGATAATTTCTGTAGTATACAATGAGATTCAGAACTTATCTGTTATTGAATGAGTGTCCTGTGCTTGAATGGCTGCTCCCATGGCTATAAACTATCGCTGTGTTTCTGAAGCAAATACACCAGTTGTACCTGTGCAGGGCAGTAATACATTCTTTAAAAAAATAATTTTTTGGTGTTACTGGAAAATACATTTCTGCTCTGCAGTGTAGGGAATGTTTTATAGTCATAGGGGATTATATAATAAAAGGCACTAAGTTTACCCAGGTGCAGTAACCTATAATGACCAATCAGCAGGTACAGTTTAATGGCGACCTGTTTAAATGCAAAGATCTTATTGTTTGCAATGGGTTACTGCTACTGGGCAAACTTTATTACATTTAGGGTTGGGGCAGACAGGCATATTCGGGGAGATTTAGTTGCCTGGCGACTCCAAACTGCCTTCCGTGCTTGAATGAAGAATCGGCTGCGCTAATGCGCTTGCTGTGCGAATTCGGAAGTCGTCCCAAAGATTTCTTGTGAGTCAACTTCGGGCGACTTTGGAAATCGAAGCACTGCGAGTGCATTAGCGCATCTTAATTCAAGCAGCATTCAAACGACTAAATCGCCCTGAATCTGCCCCAACCCTGAGGGGTAATGTTTCTGTACTATATATACCAGTATGCAGACAGAAGCTGGCAGTATTAGATGGCATCAATGCTTTTATAGCCACCAACATATAAAAATTAAATCAGGTTGGGTGTAAATAATATGTCAGCTCTCTACCACTACCACAGACTCTAATTGTTCAGAAGGCACCTTTGGAGCCAGTGTTGTGCAATGACATTATAACACTGAGTGGGCTCAAGGGATGTCTGCTGGGTCTGAACAAAGGAAAAAGCGGATAATGGTACAGGACTCCTGCATACATAATTCATACGATACTCAGTCTTGATAGAAGGGGGAAAATGCATATTAATAATGACTGCCAATGTTTGAGGAAACAAGCTACAGCTCTAATATATAGTTGAAATTTAGACATGTAGACAAAAAGCTCTCCATACACATAAAGTACTCAGTCACTCTTCATCCAGCACAGGATATATTACTCATAATATTTTGAGGGCTCATACAAGGCCGCGCTTTTGTGTATAAGAAATAGGAGCACCAGATCAGATAGATTGGAAATGATTGTTAGGTAATGAGCATAGACAGGCAATATAAATGTGAATAAATTGCTTCCCAGAAAGGGAAATTCTCTGACACTCGCAACAAGCACACGATCGCATGCACACACTGTAGGCGTACAAGATAAACAGACAGCTCTGCAGACACACAGCACTAAAAGGGCAGAGAATGATACTTCTGCCTGAGAAAGAGGAGAAAAACCCAAGCTCAGATTTTACCGGTACTGCAGTTCTGACCTCTCGATGCCTGCTGTTGAGCATTTTCATTACTCAGAGGGCAGGCACTGTAAAACCTCATCAATTTACCTGCACCCAGACTCCATTCTGGCAGTAAAACCATTCAATGTTGGAAATAAACTGTTAACCTATTTAATCTGATGGACCTAAATGCAATAGTTCGTCTGTTTCTGGTCTGTACTTCAATGCATACAGCAGGTGTCTTTTTTACACATTAGGGGGCAGATTTATCACTGGTCGAATTGAAAATTAAAAATTTTTAATGGTCAAAACTGTCAAATTCGATTAGGGAGTTATTTAAATTTGATTTGAGCTTTTTTAAAAATTCAATTTTTGAGTTTTATTATACTCTGGCCCTTTAATAAGAATTCATATTAGACTATTCGCCACCTAAAACCTTCTGAATTGCTGTTTTAGTCAATGTAATTTGGAGTTGTTTGCAGCCTTCCTAACTAGGGTTGCCCTTTTTTGAAGGGCTGCCTGGGTCAAAACTGCTCCTATTTGATGGCCAATTGGAGCATCATAGCCCCACCCCTGATGTCAAGGACTGCCCTGTAAGTTCACTGTCAAATCCCAGCTGCGTCACGGCCCCATCCCCTGCCAGAATACCACAGGCCAAAAAGCTGGCAACCCTATTCCTTTTTTAGAGGAAAAACTGGAACTGTGTTTTTAAAACTCAAAACGAATTCAATTTGAGGTTTTGGGTCGATCTTATTCACCCAAGTTTAGGAAATTAGAATTTTTAAATAAATTTGATTGGCCGACTCTCACGTTCAAGGAAGTTTTTAAAAACGTACATGAATTAGAAATTTGACCTTTAATAAATGTGCCTCTAGATGTTCCCTGTTGTTATTGTCTAGATACATTCTTATTAGCCGCCATTTTTATCTGCAAGGCTGCATTTCCAGCTGAAATGACTTTATGCATTATCCTGTTACATAGGAATATCATGTTAATTGGTTCTTACCGCAAGGCCCCTTGTGTAAAACGGTTATTTCTTTTTTAAGTGTGCAGGCTGTTGACTGGAGCTCACATGGGTTGCCATAAGTGCGCTTATCACTGCCGCACACCGGGTCATACACTGCCTGGCACACCTGTTGGCATTCGCATACTGCCTTCTTGTTTTTCACTACACATGCTGCTCCAAAACTGCACGTTGTGTTCAGGCATGGGCTAGGGGAATGGAGATCTGTAAAAGAGAAAACAAAGCAAATTCACAGCGGTGTTACCTATGTGGCTCCATTAATATGCCTCCCTGAGCAGCAAGCAGAGCAAGCGGGGAGAGAACTGCATGCTAGTCACACACTGCCCCCTGGTGGAGGAAGGGAATGCCAAACTTGTGTGCAAGTGAACCTTCCAGATCTGCTTTTAGAAAGCAATCACTTTGCTTCTGTATTAAACTGAATGTTGTCATGTTTATTTATTTTAGGGCCAAATGCAGTTTACAGACAAAGTAGGGCCAAGGTTGACTCGGGAATGACTAAAATCTAAAAGCAGCCCTGGTTCTCTAACACAGTAAGCAAGCTAAAGGGCAAACAAAAAGTCCATAATTCCAAGAACAATCATTTGGCTCCAGATATTGAAAGGCTACCTTCCATTACTTCCATCATCCATATGCCAGCTGTGACAGGGGGAACCCATCTCACTGTTGTTACACAAAGATTCAATGAAACATGTTAAAGCGAGACTGGACAGTGCAAACATTATGGTCATTATGGGACTGCAGATCTGAGAGAGAGGATCGAGCCCTTGTGATTTGCCCCATTAAAGAACCCATTCACAGTGTATTTGATAACAATATTGAATTAAATCAAAGGGGTTAAAAGGAGGGATCTCCTTATAATTATAAGATCTGTGACTGTTACGTTCTTCACGTTGACAAAAAAATCCCTGTTCCTATAACTAGCAAAATGTAGACTGAAATTAAAGCTATTGTGAGTTTTTATCCACGGAGATCCTGGTTTCCATGGCAATATTAGTGGTTTAAGGCCTTTGCTGCTCAATGTAAATTTAAAGCGCTTAGAAATTGAAATATAGCAGATCAAAAAGCTGCATAATGTAACGCTGTGCAAAATGTGCTTCTTAAAAGTTTTTTTTTTCCATTTCATTCTTTTTAATTCTGTGTTTTCATTATGCAGAACCCGATGCTATTTCTAAACGTAAAATATTTTCCTCTTTCCTTTGAAAAATGCATTGCTATGTATATTTTTTTGCATAGGAAAATAAAAGTAATTTTCTTAGATTTTGATTTCATCTTATGATCTCATTTGCTAACTTTAAGCACATCACAGACACAAGCATCCCTGCTGGGAGGGGTCTATCCAAGAGGCCCGCATGAGTCTTTTTTACAAGATCCTCTATTAATCCACCCACATGCATTTCACCCACTGCAGAATTGTCTTTAACTCTTTGACGACCAATGGAGTGCCTGGTGAGGCTTTTCTTTCCATGGGAGTTACACTCAAGATACCTGCATTCATTGTGCATCTGCCTTAAGGCAGAGAAATCTGGGCTGCAAAGGTGGACTTAAAGGTAAACCTTCAAATAAAATTGATGCATGTGCTATTCTAAGAACATTTGCAATGAACACTCATTATTTATTCTATTTTAATTCCAAGCTATTAAGGGATACATGTACTGTTAATATGAATTAATCATGTTATAACAGCGCCACCTGCTGGTTATTTTCCCAACAGTCCGACCACCAAGTAGCCAAGGAGGTTGTCAGAGAGAAAGAAAGAGGCTGCTCTCATGGAAAGATTTGGGAAAGGTTTCTAATTACTTTAGAAGAACATCAGAGCAGCCTCTTTCTTTTTCCTGACAACTTCCTTGACTAATTGGTGGTCAGACTGGTGGGAAAATGACCAGCAGGTGGTGCTGTTATAACAAAATTAATTCATATTAACGGTATATATATCCTTTAATATCTTGGAATTAAAATAAATAATGTACATTGCAAAAGTGCTTAGAATATCACCCTCTTCAATTTTACATTCACTTATTTTACGGTTTACTTATCCTTTTAGGGGACCTGTCACCCAGACATAAAAAGCTATATAATAAAAGTCTTTTACAAATTAAACATGAAATACAAATTCTTTTTTTTATTATTATTATTAAGCATTCATAGATGTAAACTCATTTAAAAATCTCAGCTGTCAATCAAATATGCCAAAAAGCGGGGCAGGTAGTTACTTTCACTTTCCATTTAGCACTTACTAGATGTCACTGCACTCGTCAAGTTCTTTACCATTTAATTGTGTATTCAGTACATGGGGATGGACATCAGGTCCCCCATTCTGGTGCACAAACAAGATTTTGAGATGACACAAAGCTTGTCTTAAAAACAGTGTTTACAAAATGGCTCCTGCCTGCTTGTTATAATTATGAATTCCCAGACCAAAGGAAACAAGATTCAAATAATGTATATAGTGTAATTAAAGTGTATTTTGCTTGACTAACTTGATAAAAATAGGATTTGGAGTCATTATTTTCGGTTGACAGGTCTCCATTGAAGTGGGCCAATCCCCATATAACTGCTTATTTTGCCAATTACGTTCTATTGCGTATATAGACCAATTATAAACTTTTTCAGTGCAACCCAAAATTTATGATTGTGAATATATATATGCAGTTTATGGTACACATGCACTGCAACTTTCATTTGCACTCTATGTACACCGATAATATGTATGAGGCACAAGCACAGAGGATTTATTAGGTGTTATTTCTTATGGTATTAAAGCAATATTTCTTCTGCTACAAAGGGCTGTGTGCAACTTATTTAAAAAAAAAAAAAGTGTACAGAAAAATCATAGAAGCCAGGAAACTGGGGAGCTTTCACTGTAACCACTGAAAATATTCTGCCATTCTTAATTATATAAATAACACACAATAATATCTTGAATTTAAATGTGTTTATGTTCCCCTCCTCTATCTATCTATATCGATCTCTCTAGTCAATCTATCGAATCCATCTATCTATCTAATCTACTGATTACAAGTCAGCAGCAACAATTTGAAACTATTCTGTTAAATTACTGAACAGTGAACACGTGCAACTTCATTTTGCTATAAGAGCACTTAGTATTTTCAAGACATATTCCCATTTCTGCTAGGCTGCATTCCTAGTTACAGCTAATTAGGTTATGTTTCTATCCAGACACAGACCTTTAGAAGAAGCTAGTGTTCAGACATAAATATCAACCTAATATGACATCATTCGAGTACCTATCTATTTATCTAGAATTCATCCAGCAAACAAATTAGCTGCAATTAACATGTTTCTTGATTGAAGTACTTCAACAAGGTGCCTAGAATCTCTTTCAGTCTAGGTTTCTGTGCAGTCCCTCATTACACAAAATCCTAATACACCCTAGATCACAGCTGCATATAAAAAGGTCACTTTTGCCACTGAATTAGGATGCACTGAACAGCCACAAAGATGTAAAACCAACCATTCAAATGAGACAGAACCTTTCCTTACTAATACAGTCAAGATCAGATTTCCACTGTAACTGTTTTAAAGGATTAGACCACCTTTCTTTACTGACATATGGTGCACAATTGACAGTAATGGACAGAGTCAGCTTTTTGAACACAAGCGCTAAATGCAGACAGACTGTATATATTTATAGAGAAGCAGACAGGTCTAGTTGGAAAGACAATTTTGAATGGTTACCTCCCCCCACCAGCTGCTCTACAGGAACATATCAATATAACATTGTATAGCAATTTGCTTTGTCCAGGAAAAAGCACAAATGGCAATTAAATGGACTGAAGATGGGTGCTGACTTCTGCCTCTCAGGGCAAAAGCAGTGTGACCACCTGTAACGAATGGGATCATATTAGAATCTCTTTCTTCTTCTACAAGTGTTTGAGATGAACAGAACATTCTATACAGCACATACTCCTGGACACAATAGATAAAAGAAAGGCTCTTTTCCAGCGTAATTGGCTCTTGCCATTCAAGTTGGCACACTGGTCTGCAATTACAGTACCTGGAGGTTCAGAGATAGGCGTGAATACCTACTGGCTAAAAAGAGGACCATCGTATTTTCCCTTAAATTAATAAGAGACAGGCAAGAGAGAAAAAAACAAGATTAGGGGGTGTACATTTAATGGTATTTTTTTCACATCTCTTTAAAATGGGCATTTGTTATTTGCTGTAACTTGAAGCAGAACCGATCGTTACAGTTTTTAATATGATGTAATAACGCAGTGACGAACCTTACTTGTTACCACAATGCACTGTTTTGAAGTTTCTCACCCTGTATGCATTTATGATTGTGTTCTGTTTTGGTTCACTGCTTGTAGTACAGGAACATATATCCATTGACAGCACTCCAGTTTCCATAAAACCGCCTTTATTGTTTGCAAAAGTTTGCACAGCAGAAGGGCAACACAATGCAACGTTTCCAGTGGCTCTCCACTATTTATCTCTTTATGCTTGATAAAGAGTTGAGAGCCACTCAAAATGTTGCATCGTGTTGCCCTTCTGCTGTGCAAACTTTTGCAAAAAATAATGGTGGTTTTA
Organism: Xenopus borealis; assembly: GCA_024363595.1. Classification (NCBI taxonomy): domain Eukaryota; kingdom Metazoa; phylum Chordata; class Amphibia; order Anura; family Pipidae; genus Xenopus; species Xenopus borealis. The sequence continues at coordinate 90,291,815 of CM044443.1, forward strand.
TGGAAACTGGAGTGCTGTCAATGGATATATGTTCCTGTACTACAATGGAGCCTTTGTGAACAAGCTCAAGGACGTGCACCCAGAAAAAGAGAGTGGGCTATGAAAGTAAGTGCGGTTTGATTGGAATCACTCATGGTTCACTGCTTGTAAACATGACTAATGGTACACAGCACAGGCAGGTGTATATCAATGTGTCTCCCAATCTCTCGCTCTGATACCTGAGGGGGGTTTACAGGTTTGTGGAGGACCTCTCATAGGCTCATAGAAATATCCCTAGTGAACTGGTCTGATTGATGCCACCTAGTCTGACCAAAATGTTCAATGTATTGGATAAAGCTTGGGGCTCTACATTAATTCTCAAATGGCTTCATATAGGAAAGGGAATTTTTTTTTCTGTTCAAAGCAGTGCATTCTGTAAGCAATGGGTGAACTACAGTAGAACCCCAATTTTACTTTCGTCAGAAGACCTGGCACACATAAAATTGATATTCTACTACATTTCAGTCTCCATCTAAAGGTGGAAACAAATTTTTGTACGATATTCGGGGCGTGTATGGTAGGAAACGAGCCGCCCAATATCGGCAGAAGACTTGGCTCGTTGATCGGGCTGGACAGAAAACCCGAACATCGGCCACTGTTTAGAGCTGAATTGTCAGATTCAGGTAGAATTCTATTGTTTCTACCTGTATATCCGACAATTCAGCTCTATGCGTGTGTATTGTAATGAATGATCATAATCGTTACGTCTATGGACAGCCTAAGACCTTTATCAGGTCTTGATAAAGCTCTTAGATGGAGTCTGAAACCTCGGCCTGTTTTTAAAGATGACATAAAATTATGTTTTTTTTTAACTTTCAAAAATATCCGGTGTGCTCCTATTTTTTGTATAATATATGATTGATAACATATGATTGAGAGCATTAAGGAAGCACCTGGTTTTCTAAAATGGTGAACGGAGAGGAAGAGGCTTTTGGAACAATTAGCAGATCAATTATATGGCATTGATGAAGTCAAAGACAGCAGTAGGAAGGAATTTTAGATTTAGCTTGCATTTAGATTGTAAGCTATAATAGGAGGCTCCTTTTAATCAGTTTTGGAATACAGTAGGGATGCACCGAATCCAGGATTCAGTTCGGGATTCGGCCTTTTTCAGCAGGATTCGGATTCGGCCAAATTCTTTTACCCAGCCAAACCGAATCTGAACACTAATTTGCATATGCAAATTAGGGGTGGGAGGGAAATTGCATGACTTTTTTTCCCAGAACAAGGAAGTAAAAAATGTTTTACCCTTCCCACCCCTAATTTACATATGCAAATTAGTGTTCGGATTCGGGGGTTCGGCCAGATCCAAAATAGTGGATTCGGTGCATCCCTAGAATACAGTGATGAATACAGTCTCTTGTTAAACACTGCTGAATATTATTGTGCTTTATTAATAATAGTACAGGTATGGCATTTGTTATCCAGAAAGCTCTAAATTATTGAAAGGTCGTCTCACATAGACTCTATTTTATCCAAATAATACAAATTAAAAATGATTTCCTTTTTCTCTGTAATAATAAAACAGTACCTTGTACTTGATCCAAAATAAGTTACAGTTATGGGGTTTATTTAATGTTTAAATTATTTTCTAGTAGACTTAAGATTTAAAGATCCAAATTACAGAAAGATCCATTATTCGGAAAAACACAGGTCTTGAGCATTCTGGATTACAGGTCTCATACAGTCTCATACTAATAATAATCCGTTTGCATTGTGTTGCTTGTATTAATGATTACAGCTACCTGGACATATACACAACGCTATGCTTGCCTTATTAATATCCATTGCACAAGATTACAGTAAGGATAAAATCAAGGTTAAATGTAGTACAGTCAGTACTATTACACAATACTTAAGGTTTATTAGCACAGATTATACCAGGGACTACTGAATGCACCAATGACCAGGCCAAGAAGGATAGGATAGGATTATTTATTCAGTTTTTGCTCAATTCCTTAAATCCAGCTTCATTCGTGTATTTGGTATACTTCTCCTCAAATATGCCAAGGCATGATTTGCAGTATATTGTGCTGTGTGATTCTGGGAAACACATTTGGTGTGCATTAATTCTGCATTTTTTGAAGTGCAAGGAAACTATGTATGCTTTAAACAAACACAAATGATTTGGAAGAGGTGGAGTTACCATTTAGAGAATTAGGAATGCTAAAATGAATGGCACAATATTTCAATGAATAAGAGTGACATCTAAAAAGTTTGATAGCCTGTTTAGGTGTGGCCACAACTCTTGTCAATGCAACCAGTAGGTTTTTTTCAGGCACAGAACTCTAGGGATCTCAAGCACATAGCTCTCAAGCTCATGTTAGCTACAAATGGGGGATGCTGAGATTTGTAGCTCATAGGAGATTGATGGCTGACCGCTTGACATCCTTGCCTTAGGCCATATAGATGATAAAACATTCTGACTTTCTGACTGAACAGTATAAACTATGAAGCCCAACATAGATAGTATAATATAATAAAGTACTGAGAGTTGTGTGGCCTAATTCCAGCTTTTTAATAAATCAATCAAAAGATTAAAGATTGCCAATACGTGCCAATACATAAACAGGCAACAAGCACTGAAAGAGTGTCAGCACAAACAAGTGGAGCTAAATGGATGGTGGGAGCCCAAGATGCAACAGCTAAGACACGAAGTCCACAAGCCTGGAAGCCAGCTCAGAGAAGCACAAGGATTTTCATCCTCACCCACACACTAATAAATGGGAGCAAGCAGTGAATGGAAAGGAGTGGGGACATAAGTGAGTGTCCAGAGGGAGGAGAGCAGACCTCAGACTGAAGACCTCACAGACAGAGATGAGAAAGCAAACAGGGGGGTCATCTATCCTGATCCTTACTCCACAGAGCCAGAGCTGGAAAGAAAGACACAAAATACAAGAAGGTATGGGGTGGGGGTGAACAGGAAAAAATCATTCATAAGGGAGCATTGACAACTGATATCCCATCTGCTAGCTCTACAGAGCTATCCCACAATCCAAGTGGTACAAGGGTTGCACAGACTCCATGAAGAGTGTGAAAGAGGAGCAGCAGCCGCAAGTCTAAAAGTAAAAAAGGGCAGTGTGGGAAAGAAGGGTGAATCCAGGAAAGCAGAGAGAAGAAAAGGACGATTGCTCATTAGCAGGAGAAATAACAATACAATCCTCTGATTAATCCAAACCTTATTTGGTCAGCGGCAGAAAATTACACAGTGTACACCTTCTCTATGAGGAAGAGATAGAGACAGAGAGAGAGAGAAAAAGCAATATATTAGGAGGAAAGAGAGAAGACGAACATTTATTGAAAAGGTTATTCTTATGAGCTAAATGGTTGAGGAACCAGGAGTTTTTGACTCAAGGCAAAGGGTCTCACAATTAAGGTAAATGGAGGTAGATATGGAAAGCAATGTATTGGATGACTCACCCACCACCCTTTCCCCCACTAAAGCTCATAGACCGGTAATCAAGATAAGAATCAACTGGTAACTGGTTAATAAAAATAAATATCCTTACCTTTTGTCAGTTGAGAAAAAAAGACAGCAAGAGCACATATGCTATCACCTTAATTCAAGACATATTTGAGAAGAACCAGCTTTCATACATACCGCATGGGCCTTTGTGTTTGACTGGGATGGAAGCTTTCTGAAAGCACTCTGCCTTTTGTCTCTCGCAGTCATTGGCGTATGTGCGACTGTCCCCACCGCAGACTGGTTTGTAAGTGCCGTCGCAAGTAACGCGGTCGCAAGAACAACGGGTCACACCTCGGCGGTTAAGGCACACAGAATTGTGCTTACAGTCTTCCTTGCATTTGTCTAGTGAGAAAGCAAGAGAAAGTAATCGACACAAGACACATTAGTAGCAATCAAGAGTGCAGCAGATATACTATGTACACAGCTGAGAAAATCTTCACCAATGAAATACCTAAAATGTTGGTTGCTGTTGGTGTTTACCATACACATTTGTGGATGTGGGCTGTTTTGCAGGTACACTGAAAAGCTCTATATCAGAACTTTCTAGGCAAGAATATCAGGTCTGCTGATCATGAGCTGAAAGTGGGTCAGACAGCAAGCTCAGACATTCAGAAAGAACTGAATAAAAGATCTGTGCAGGAATTCAGTTAACAGATATGAAAAGAGAGTATGAGATGTAGCATTTATAGCCGAGATACAACTGGAACAGAGTTGCTTTACATGCTAAATAGATGCACTGAAAAATTCTGCATTCTTTAAAAAGTTTCTCCCATCTATATGCTCCATGGACTTGGCAGCTCCCTTGAATTGGAGTTCAGTAAATAACAGGTTATGGTACCAGGTATTGGCAGTGTTTTGTACCCAACTGTCAGGGCATAGAGGGAAATTCTGAGGTACGTATGACACTGCAGAAAAGGGAATTCTTCTGATAGGAAACATTTGCTTATTATACATACAGTATATGTGAAAGGGTTAGTGTCCACATATATTTTCCATGTCTGTATGTATAAAGAGCCTAACAATGAACTTACTGTATATTGTTAGCTGAGAAACAGATGTTTTATGCCTGGGAATTAAGGGAATGCATGGCATTTTTAGAAAGCATCTTCAGTTCTTTTGTTTCACACCACTAAAAGCATACTTACTATCACAAACATCAGCAGTAAGGTGCGGGCACAGACCCTCTTTTGTATATTTCCTGACCACATAAGTGCCATTTTATTTTACAGATGCCTTTTTCATTGCGTTAGCCATTCAGACGCTGACAGCTTGAGAAAGGTATTGATCTACTGGTTGAATCTTTAGATATATATCTGTGCTGTACAGTGTAAGAATGTAGGCTAATGCTCTAAATTTCACACTTGTCAATGTCTTTCCCCCTACAGTAGAACTACTTCCTGAATGGTTTGGCCTACTTTTGGGCCCCAGAGAAAAACTGAGGAAAGAACCATGACACTAACTGCCTGACGTAAGGCATGCTTTTTGTATTATTTCTAAACAACACTACACATGGTGCTGCAATTGTAATTCTTGCAATGCCTATGTAATTATACTTCCCACAATGGGCCAGGCACTATTCTATAATAAAGTCACATATAAAGTGAAATAAGGAAGCAAATAGCATGCTACATTGCACCAGTGCAGTTTTTCACAGTAGCCGATCAGTTGATTGTTTTTATTTTCTAGTTTGTATTTGATTGTAGTTTGCTGTATTAGAAAATTTGCACAATGGATCTCTTACAGAGATTTTCACTTTCTAGGGTCAATTTTTTATTTTTTTTTTAAACTGTGCCGTTTGAAAGGACCTGGCCACGCGCAGTTATTTTAAGTTGTGTCCCTTATCTCTGCCCCACTCAATATATAAATTATATAAATCCAGGTGACTTGGATAGCAACAAATGTCCTTGAAGAACTCAACAGATATAGCTGACCATCCCTTCTCTACAGAACATAGTCTTGTTGCAGAAATAGGTTGGTGTCACAATACAAAACTTTAGCATTTAAATTACCACATTTTTAATTTTTCCTTTGTATCTGACATTTCTGGCACAATTCAGAATGTGGCTAGCCAAAGTTAACTGAAACGGAACCCTTTATAGCAGGAAGAAGCTCTACAGAGCAATACTTGAGATCAGGTCTGACTATCCAGTATGCAAAATGTCAAATAATGGGCCAACCACAAGTAAAAATTTGCAAAGCACTGCTTTAGTTCCATGCCATCATATACAGTATATGCCCCTATACTAAGCATGATTCTGGGAACATTTAATGGTACAGAGATAAAGGGTTCATAAAGGCAAGATATGATGACACTAAAACCGATCATTGGTTAAATATAATACTTTTTCTTCATGTTCAAAAGGATCAATGCAAACAAGCTGCTGCTCTTTGAAATGCAATGTTATATTTCAGCTACGCAGCATTATGTGCACTGCCATCCAACATATAGGGTGAACTAGCGAGCACTGCTTCCTTTCTGTTCTGCCAGAAAATGCCACAGATTGTAACTGCTGTACTATGCTCTTTCAAATAAGAGCAAGCTGTCTCTTTTCTTTTAACAAGTATCAAACCCCTGTTTCTGTTCTGTTCCACTGACAGAGTGGGGAAAAAATAGAAATCTGCTTGATAATCATGTAACTTGCAGATCAGAATAAAAAAAAAAAGTCAGCAAGTGCTCTAAACTTAATTCAGCTGAATTCAACTGAAGTTGACTATGTCAAAAAGAAGAAAGCTCCAAAATAATACCCTTTGTAATATATATATATATATATTAAAAAAAAAAGTTTTTTCCTCCCTATAATTCCATATAGCATGAACATTCTAAACTTTCTATACTTGAAATATTTTGTCCAGCAGCTGGTGACACCTTAGTGTGTGTGTGTGTGTGTGTGTGTATATATATATATATATATAT
>CM044443.1:90298438-90311842 GCA_024363595.1 Xenopus borealis
GGTCATTACACAATCATTGTCGTAAGTCACACCATCATCTGCACAAACGGGATCTCTGCGGACTGGGCAGTACTCTGGCCGGTATTGCATCTCCAGTTGTCGACTGCGTGGGTTTACTCTGCATGCTTTGTTTAGATTATTCAGAGTGATTCTGCATGGATCTACACAAACATAAAGTATCAAACAGTATAGCATATGCTGAAGACACATTTGAGACTGTGTTACTAATTGTAGCAACCTAAGAGATTATGGAAATATTTCCAACAAAAGGATGGGTTCCGTATGTCAAATTGTTAAAATCGCTTTTATGTTATTCTTCTTGTCTGTACAAAAAAAAAATTGTAGATTAGTTGGCCTTAAAGGTGTTGTTCACCTTCTAAAACTTTTTTCAGTTCAGTTGGTCTCAGACAGTTCACCACTAATGTCTATGTGTTACCATGTTTCTAATACTGAAGTGTAAATTTTCATTTCTCACCTTCTAAAGCAGCACTGGGGAGGGTCGCCGACCCTGTAAACTGATCTAAATTGATACATTACTTATCTTTGTCTCTGCTGAGCAGAATCCCTGAATTTTATTAAAGGCAGCTTTTACAAGTGATACAATAGTTGCTAATACTCCAGAGATGCTGCTGAAAATGTATCAACTAAATGTCGCAAAAGAGTTTAGCATCTGCACATGAATTACTGTGTACCAGACTGAAACACAAGAGACAGAAACATTAAACTTAGATTTTGAAAAACCAAAAAAATAAATAAAAACAGTCGTTATTTCTGGGGAACAATCTGAAAACAATTGTGTTTGGAAGGTGAACTACCCTTATTTTTTCTTTCTTTTTTAACAGTCTGTTCAGCAGATCTCTAGTTTGACATTTCTGCAGCTATCTGGTTGCTATGGTCCAATTTACCTCAACACCATGTCAGCCATTTGAATATGAGAAATAGATGGCTTAAATAGAAAAATACGTACTAAAAAATGACAATAAAATGGTAATTCCAAGTTTTTTCATTGCTGATTTCAGCAACCCCTATCTGAAATCTGGAGGCAGAGAAAAATTTCTATGAAATAAACTATAAAAAAAATAATATAAACCAGATGGAAAATAGCTAACAGACCAATTAATAATACTAATCATTAATCTAATTTAACCATTAACCTGATTTGATTTTAAATATTAAAAAAAAGTGTGGACTGTCAAATCCAGTTTTTAAGCAAATTAGGATTTGGGTTCAGTTCAGCCAGGCAGAAGGATTCGGCCGAATCCGAATCCTGCTGAAAAAGGCAAATCCTGGCCGAATCCCAGATTCGGTGCATCCCTAGTTAAAAGTACAGAACATGTGACACCATTGTAAAGCACTGAAGTGCAGGTTAGCTAAACCTGTTGCTTGAATATAAATGGCTGTTTTTGCAAGGAGTTTGGCGAGTCACAGACACTTACCACAAGATCCATCAAACTTCTTGTAGAGATTTTCCTGATTGTCACATGCCTGCTTGTTAAGGAGACACTCATTGTGGTAATCTTTGCCATCACTGCCGCAAACCACATTTTCTGGAACCCCTGTGCAGCTGGCAGGGCAGATGCACTTTGCCGTCTGGCCATCTGTTGAGCGGACACAGGTACTGCCATAGCTACAAGACACTGTGGAGCATGGGTCCTTGGTACCTGGAAGAAAATAGAACAAAAATAATTTCTTATATTCTTTATTAAAATGATGAACCCACCTAAGTAGTTTTAAGCTAAAGAAAAAGAAGATGGGCGGACAAGGCCTACTGTGTGCCTCTGGTTTATCCTTTTATCAAGGAGGACCTTTACCAACAATATAAGCAAATACTCTGGATACTCTAATCTGAGGTTTCTGATCTACCGCAGGTCATTTAAAGGAATTGTTCAGTATAAAAATAAAACCCGGGTAAATAGATAGGCTGCGCAAAATAACAAATGTTTCTAATATAGTTAGTTAGCCAAAAATCTAATGTATGAAGGCTGGAGTGACTGGATGTCTAACATAATAGCGAGAACACCACTTCCTGCTTTGCAGCTCTCTTGGTTTCCACTGATTGGTTACCAGGCAATAACCAATCAGAGACTTGAGGGGGGGGGCACATGGGTCACATTGTCTTTTTCAGTCAATTGTCAGCACCAATGACCATCTTATTATACGTATTTCTTATATTTAATCCGTTTTACATGGCACATAAATGCCGTTCTGTTTCCTGCATGAACTATATCAACCTGCACCATTAGGAGAACAATGAAGTAAACAGGTGGCTGTGAAGAATATTGTTGCAAAAACCTGCGATACCTGGAAAAATGTACAGCAGCCCTAGCCATGAAATATATTTATCCATTCGATATGGTGTAGGTTCAATGATCTTTAAAAACAAATATAGACTAAAACACTACTGTTATATATTGGTTTCTCTTTTTTTCTGCAGCAATGCTATTTACTACATTCTCCTGTTAGTAAAATATGTATGTTAAGATTTATACGGTGTCATCTTCTGGTAGGGCATGAAAGCAAACCCCCTCCCTCTCGTGCTGTAAAACTAAACCAAGTGTAATGGCCATGTAAAAATAAATGGACTATGCTAATACATACGCTATGAGATATCTCCACTAGGGTTGCCATCGGCCAGTAAATAATACTTGATCCCAATGTAGAAATATAGCAGAGGCAGGCAGATCTGCACTTTTTTCCAGAAAAGCTAACAACCCTAATCTAATTTAGCCCTTTACTTCAAATATACACGTAAACCAAAGAACTCCAAGTCTTAACCAAGCTTCACATGGAAAACAGAGTAACTAGGGTTATACATCTGGGGCTACATTCATACTGGGGCTACATTTCTGTCTCTCACGCTATTAAATAAATAAATATATATATATATATATATATATATCAGATGTGTGTCAGCACTCCAACTTAAGATAATTTGGGTGTAGGATCAAAATGTAAGGAGCCAATTTATCAAGGTTCGAACTGTAAATTTGAATTTTCGAGTTTCAAAATTCATATATTAGAATTTTAATCCCCCTATACGAATATATATTTGAATTTGAGATTTATCACACTTCGATCATAGAACCATCACTGTGCATTCCAATATTTCAGTACCTATTGGGACCTTTATCAAGGATGATACGGTGTACGGATCCTTCTACATATATATGTGTGTGTGTGTGTGTGTGTGGTGGCACTCATGCCCCTTTTTATCACTGTAACTGGTACAAAGGCCTAGTGACAAAGTGCCTCAAGTAAATCACATTAGACAGACCTATAAATTGTATTGAAAGAGGAAGTGCATTCTGTGGGCTTTTTCCAAATCAAGCCTAGATATTTATCCCTCAGCTGTTTCATGGATTATAATCTTTCAGACCTACAGCCTTTCTTGCAATTTTTACTGATTAATAAACACTAAAGGCCTGAATTTGACGATATAGTAGCTCCCCTTTCAGCAGTTCCATTCAGGCTGATTTCACAATTGGGAGGGAGCGGTGGGCAGTGCTGTGACAAGCTTGAGAAGCATGAAAGAAAAAGGTCAAGTTAATTTACTTGGAGAGAAAGGGACAGGGTCTCGTTTACACGGCGCCTAACTCCCTAAAGCTGCATGCAGCCTGACAACACAGCCCCATTAGCCTCACTCAGTACAGGCAGTGAGGTGGGGGTGCCATGAGAGTACTTGGGGGAGAAGAGCGCAGGTTTGATCTTATGATTCAAAATGCACCATGTCAATGTAATTGCTGTTAAATGGAATTTGTGAAGCATGGCACACCAATGCATTGAACAGGGTCTTGCTCATGGTTATCTGCCTGGTTACTAGAACGCAAGTGGGGATAATACATTATAATCATGTCATCTTCTTTGGCTTGTAAATGCATGGGCTGCAAATCAGTGATTTGGTTGATCAAACTCATTTTGAACTTTGACCTAGTCCACTGGTAGCCTAAAGAGTGCTAAATTAAGTCAAGTCCATGTGAAGCTGTCTTATGATCTTTCAGTAGTGGAATGGTACAACAATCACACCTACATTTGGGGATACCGGTGTTTTAAAAGGTGGGATCCATGTAGTTCATGGTCTTCTAACTGGAGGTAGGACATGCAAACTCAGAAACAATTATTATATATAAATAACCCTTAATTGACTAATGTAAATTGATTAGAATAATTATCAGATTCAAAGTACATGGAAGCATCGAAACCAATTTGCTCTGCACCAGCATAATTGACCCTGTACCATAAGCTTCTATGAGAGATGTAACATCACTTTCTCCAGAGATAAGAAAAGATATGATGTTTTGAATAACCACCAAACCAGCACCAACCCAGAGCACACAGAGCATGTGCAATTCCACTTGCACTCAAAAGATGGCCTAAGAAGCTCCAAGAGCAATTGTGGACAACTTTTAAGGAATGGATCATTAAAGGGAAACTGTCATGGGAAAACATGTTTTTTTTTTTTGTTTTTTTTTTAAATGCATCAGTTAATAGTGCTGCTCCAGTAGACTTGTGCACTGAAAATCAATTCTCAAAAGAGCAAACAGATTATTTCATATTTCATTCTTGAAATCTGACATGGGGCTAGCCATTTTGTCAATTCCCCAGCTGCCCTGGTCATGTGACTTGTGCCAGCACTTTAGGAGGTAACTGCTTTCTGGCAGGCTGTTGTTTTTCCTTCTCAATGTAACTGGATAGTATGCAGTGAAGTGTTAGGGAGCTGTTATCTGGTTACCTTCTCATTGTTCTTTTGTTAGGCTGCTGGGTTGGGGAAAGGGAGGGGTGATATCACTCCAACTTGCAATAAAGAGTTTATTAGAGCACAAGTCACATGACTTGGGGCAGCTGGGAAATTGGCAATATGTCTAGCCCCATGTCAGATTTCAAAATGAAATATAAAAAAATCTGTTTGCTCTTTTGAGAAATGGATTTCAATGCAGAATTCTTCTGGAACAGCACTATTAACTGATGCATTTTGAAAATTTTTTTTTTTCCCATGACAGGATCCCTTTAAGGTAAGAGTGCTGTATGAACCCAGAACTTTGTAATCTATAGTACTCCTACACAGAGTAGGAGTAGCCTAGGACAGATGGAGTTGAACTGCCTCTTGCTATTTAAGGGGAAAATATAACCTGTTAAGGAGTAGGATTTACATTTTGAATTACTCCGTAATCATAATGGAAGCATTTGGAAGCCTTATTTGTCTGCACACGTGTGATTTTACACTTTAAGTAGGGATTAGTGACTAACATGAAGTATTCACCTTGTCCTCTTCCATCCTTTAAATAAAATGACAGCAACATGACTGAAATAATTGCTTGGCTTTATCAATAAGCAGTGGGCTCTAATACATGGAAGTAATTGTCTGAAGCCTTGCAAAACATTATTCCTTTACTAAAATAATAATTTACCAGTTTACCAGTAAACTAGATGACATTCCGGTAAACCCAGCAGACCACTAAGGAGAATTTATGGATGAAAAGAAAACCTGTCTATATGTTGGGTAAATAGAATACTGAATTGTACCTCAATCGGCTTACATAATTCTATAGGTCCTTATTATATTGTCCCCCCGGACATCCTACAGCCTAAGCTTTCTAGCCTCAATAAACAGCATATCTAGAAGTGTATGTAGTTTAAAAGCTTATGTAACAGAAGCTCTGAACAAGTGGCAGTGAGGCAGCCATCATGATAGCCACTGTGAGTGTTCCCACAGGACTGCATCTTCCTCTACCCATACCTGCATTTTATAGAAAAATGTTAATAAATATTATATCTAAAGCAATGCTTGCAGTAAAGATTTGCCAGACGCTGTGTTTTATCTGTTCCGAAACACTGTTTTCTTGTATCTTCATTTTTATGTTGGTCATTAGAAGGCATCATAATCTTCAATACTTCCTCAATAAGGAAAGACAAAACACTGTAGGGATTGTGTATGCTTGAAAGCAGCAGGGACAAAAGATAAACATTATTTATCTGGTCAGGCAGCTGCGTGGAGAAGGCATTGTGCATTATGCAGCTCTTGAGGGAGTGTGGGGAGAAATGGGAAGCCATGTTTTGTGTCTCCCAGCAGGGTGGCTGCTTAGCTATATAATCTTAGAGCTAAAAGAGAGAGACAGACTAGTTAGTGAATATGCTGCTAAAGTTATATTGGGGATAATTGTAAAGGGTCCATATTTTCTAGAACAAAACAGGAATCTGTATGGCAAAGATGTGAAGCCATATGTTATACATTTGCTTAGGGAGATGCATTCAGTCAGTGCTTTGTGCATTTCTTCAGAGATGAGTGCAAAGCAGACAAGGAAAAAGTCTTGTGTTATAACTCTGACAAAGGCACTGCATTAGAAATAAAGGAAAAAGATTGCACATTATAGTATACGTATGGCCAGGGAGCAGTATAATAAAGAAAGGAAAGAGGCCATTTATTATATACCTCATCAGGGAAATGTAAAAACAAGGAGGGGGATGCCATGTTTAATAGTTTTTTGGTGAAGGAAGAATGTATCAGGCATCTGATCCAGCTACTATATTGAGTGCATTATACATCTTTTGGGAGCTGTAGTGGAGCAAAGCCTGTGCCAGACATGAACATAACAGATAAAGTACAACTGCCCTGCTTTGGCTGTGACTCAGTGTTCTGCAGTGCTCCCAAGCACATCTCTTTGGCATCCTTACCGCATGGCCCCTTACTGATGACTTTGATTCTCCTCTGCTGGTTGCACTGGGCTCTCTCCAGTTCACACTCGTTGCTGTAAGTAGAATAGTCAGAACCGCACACAGGGGCAACGATGGAGGCGCAGGCGGTTTTCTTGCAGATGCAGGTTGCTTGAGATGGGTCAGTGCTGCTCTTCTCACATACTGCGCCAAATCCGCAGAGCATTCCTCGGCACACTGTGAAGCAGAGAAACAAAGAGTACATTTACCGAAAGCTTTTGTTAATAGGCACAAACTGGGAGAACGTAAAACTACACGCAAAATTCAAAAATACATTCATAAATAACTTATAAGAAGATAACGTGAAACTTGGTTTAGCACTAAGGCAAAGTGATGCAGCAATTAGCTGGATAAAGAACTTGTTTAACCATTGCCGTGATTTCCTTTTTGGACCAGGCACATTTTCAGCAAAGCAGTTAACCAACCCAACCACCCATGAGATGTTTGTATTCTGAATGGCCTGCCAGAAAGACTCACCCTGGAAAAAAATTCCCTTTCTTAGGTCCACCATAAATCTATATCACCTCTATAGCATTTGGTGCTATAGTCTAACTGTGGGTCTTGGATTTCAGATTCTCTGGTGGGGCCTAGGGGGTAGAATTTGATACTGATACCAATAATAATTGCATTTTATCATACACTTCAAATAAATTAACACATTTTACAGTTTTTTCTCTACAATTACAAGCATATTGTGTTAACTGCTCCCTAAAGGCCACTATACACAAGCAGATATAAGGTGCCAACATTGGGCAGTGTATGGGCCCTCAGATTGGATTCCCCGAGCTATAGCTGGCTGAAAGTTAGGCAGTTGTTGATCGGTGGGTTTAATAATCCTGTTGGATGGAGGACTGCATCGATTCTCCTCTTTTTGATCCGATCACTGGGCTCTGGGCCCACAATTGGATCAGCCCAATATCGCCCAACTTATGCAGTCAGGATATGGATATTAACATATATATATATATATATATATATATATATATATATATAACATTATGGGAGTCTACAAATTTTGGACTGGTCTCCCATTGATTCACAATCACAAAGTCTAGCTGGCATGTGTAAGAGCAGTATTATGAACAAAAGTTTTTTTTTTTTCTTAATCTATGCTTCTTATTTTCAGATTAGCATTTTGCTATTGTTATTTTTTCCTCTCTGCTAAATTGCTTAGGGTAATGTCGCATTTACAACTATTCCACAGCAATTAAATTGGTAAAGGTTAGCATGCCAGATATAATAAATTGCCCCCTATAGGGCAGGACAGACAAACAAATGCATTCTCAGACAGAACTAGTGAATCCATTGCTAATTCATTTTCCCATGACTATTTCTTTTCTTGGGAAGGTTAGCAAAACCTAATGAACCACAGGGGAGAATGAAACGCCAACAACCACCTATGCTACACATGAGGACATGATCAGAAGGACTGTACCTGCAATGAATAGGAAACGCAAAGACCTTGGAGCTATTTGTTTCAGTTACAGAAATAGATTTTTATTGTCTCCTATGGGGACAGTGAGCACAACAATTTTAGTCCATGTGGTTTCTCTTACAGGAAAGAATGAAAATTTTGAGCCATAAAAAGTCAGTTTATCTCACATCTCCCACCAACTTTCCCTTTCTTTCCCCTTTACAACAAATCAAACGTTTGCTTCCAAACATGTCCATTAAAAACAGAAATGCATTTTCGTGCCGATATCCATTCTATGGTGTAGATTCACTAAAGAACAAAGTGGCTAATGCTAGCAACAATTCACCCACAGGGACAGCGAAATTCACTAACAGGCGCAGATGCCAATTTGCTAGTGGAAGATACCATCGCTAGCGTTTGTTCGCACTTTTCGCCACCTCAGACCAGGCGAAGTAATAAAGACCTCAATTCAGCTTTAAATTACCCACCCTATTCATATTGACTTCAGTGCAAGATCACTAGTAAATTTTCGCTAGCCACAAACAAACGCTAACACATCTTTGCTATGAAATCCTTGCACTGCGAACGCTGGCGAAAAATAGCCAGTTAGTGAGTCAACCCCTATGTATGCTCTAGGGCTGATCTTCTGCAAAATCCTGCTTCTTAGGTGGGTGCCATACTATGTTTATCACGCATAAACACGAAACTGGTTTGATCGCCACAGTGTTTTCGGAATTGTAGGGTTTTGCTCCACTACACTAATTTACTTTCATAGTCCAGAGGGTCCACAATAGCAAATAAAACTATTATTTACAGCACTAGAAAAAAAATGCTCAAACATACAGAGAATTAGCAGGCCGAGGGGGAATTGAAATGTATTGCAGGATTCTCCTTCCACACCACAATGGCCACAGCAACAAATTAAGATAAATTAAAAGCACAAAATGATTTCTTTTCCCCTTGAGCCTAAATAATTTTTTTTGGATGGAGAACATGACATCAGGAATCATTGTTGCTGCCCGCAGGGCAAACAATATGGGAATAGTGTTTCCAATATTATTAGTTATCAGGTTATGTTACTGAATGGGCAGAGGTCAGCTGAACAGCTGTGCAAACTGTCTGCTTAGATTTCTCCTACATATGAAGTCAGCTGGCACGGACTGTTAAATAAAAACACACACACACACATATATATATATAATATCAAAAACAGGGAGGTTGTGGGAGCGCTCTAAAGGCTTTAAGTATATATAAGTATTATAAATGCTAATGCATATAGACCCAAAACAGGGGTTATTTTGTTACAAAGTTATGATCATAAAATTGATAAGCCACCATACCACGTCAAGGTAAACCCCGAATGGCGGTCCCTAACTTGTTTTATTTATTACGTGCATTCTAGCATATATATATATATATATATATTTAGGAAAAAGGAAAAAAAAATTGTTTGTGAGTCAAGGTTTTATCCTTTTTTCAGGGTGGTTCAGGGTCTCTAAAGGGCCTTCTTCTGCCTACCACTAGTTTCTGCTTGGACCTGCCATCACTGTTAAGTTGAGCTCCAGGTTCCTCTATATTAATAGGTGCAGATGTCCACAAAAGGATTTTATCTTCTCATCACCAACTTCTAGGGTAGAGTATCTTGTAAGTTACACAAAGAGATAGTTCATTAATGAATTTAAGGGGCTACTGTTATTAGCTGGGTGCCTATTCCCATTTAGCATAACTATAACCACTCCTTAACTACTGAAACTTAAGGCATGCTATATTTTGCTTCAGTCCTGATGCAGCTATACCATAACCCAGTTATCCTCAACCAGTAGCTTGTGAGCAACACATTGCTCCTCAACCCCTTGGATGTTGCTCCCAGTGACCTCAAAGCAGGTGCTTATTTTTTTTAATTCGAGGCTTGGAGACAAGATTTGGTTGGGTGAAAACCAGTTGTACTGCCAAACAGAGTCTCCAGTAGGCTGCCAGTCCACATAGGGGCTACCAAATAGATAATAACAGCCCTTATTTGGCCTCCTCCAGAACTATTTTCATGCTTATGTTGTTCCAAAACCCTGGCTGTGGCTCATGGGTGAAAAAGATTGGGGACCCCTGCCATAACCCATATTTTACAACTCTGTCTCTCTTATAAGCCCACTAGGCAAATACATGACATGATTAGGACTGTTACAGACAATTATATTCAATGTAAAAAAAAAAGTGGGAATCTTTGATTGATTTAATGATGAACGATTGTGGTTTCTTGGGTCCCAATCCTTTCATATATGTGAAAAGTATTATACAAATAATATTACCTCTGCTTTTTGCTTACAGAAACAGACTGTGTAACACTAAAAAAAAAGTGGGAAGCCATTCCTCAGTGAGAACACAGTCTGAAGAATGGCAAAGCCTTCAACAATCTAATCTCAATGAACCTCAGACTATAATATTAATAATGTTTTAAAATGGACTAAGAAGGACAAGTAAGGACAACCTCACCATTTCTACTACTTGTAGCTGTGAGGGGATAATAATAATAATGTGTTTACAGAGCGAGCATACAAGTTTACTAGCATTTACTCAAGGTCAGGTCAATAACAGAGCTGTAACGAGCCTTGAAATAACAGAGCTGTACGTGAATCACAATGTACACTATAAATTCTTCCTAGGAATACACAATGACAAAGCAGTGCAGGCTTGACATTTCTGGTAGAAGTCATTTCTTACTTTGGGTTACTTTTATATATGTATATATACAGTATATATTTATTTTTTCCCCCATGGTTGCTATTTTTTCCACAGCAAAGTCAAGTTTTTCAGAACTTGATATCACAAGTTTGCAAGCTCCAGCCTTTGGGTTTGACACAATCGCACAGTTGAATCTAAACAAAGTTAATTTATTCCATTTTGGAATCTGGCAACAACGTAGGCTGCTAGAGCTTAACAACTGTGATACATTGTGCCTGTAAAGTAGAACCTCCCTATATAAATAACAGCTCAGATAAACAGTTCCTGAATTGAACCCATTACCCCAACATCTTGCATCTGCTACTGAATCACAATGCTAATTATCAAGAACTCATTTGGTAGGCAAGTGGACCATACTGAAGCATTCTGGGCTTGTTATGAAACAGACTGATCTGATGGGGAGTTCAGCTACATTAACATGTCAGTCTGTAAATGAGATTTTTTAGGGAACTTGTTTAATCTCAAAGGCAAACAGCTAACTGAACACAAATTGAAGGTCTCTCAGAGGGCTAAGTGCTTTGAAATAGTCAGAGGAACTGCCTGCTTACAACCCATTCTGAGCACATTACATGAAAATGAGGAGTACTGAGACAGTATACTCCAAACTGTCAGCTTGTGGAAGAATAAAGATTAACTATTTCAGCGTTGTTGGAAGAAACATGGCAGGTATCCAGTATAATGGACCATTTAGTAAAGACAGTGCAAGAACTGCAAGATTGAGTCCAATGGTTAATATCAGGGTCTAATGGATAATGGGCAACCCAACTGTATTGGCTAGTTGACTGCTGATTTTTAACCATCACAGTTCTGCTTGCAGATTCTGCCTTCCCTAAAGAAGCACTTGTTCTATCCACCATATCTTCTCTCAAATCCCTCTTGTCAATCTAAGTCTTAAGCTATAATCCTTTTCAAAAGAACGGTTTAGAAAGCATGCTTAGTGCGTAATTGGGAACGTGGCCGGAATCAAAGTAATGGCAGTCATACTTGCTTAGCAAAATATCACACGATCATTTTTGGAAAGTCTGATTTTACAGACAGAGTTTTAGCTATTGACAGTGGCGTAACTACCAGGGGTGCAATTGCACAAGGTCCCCATCCTCTTGGGGCCCATTGGAGCCATGAAAATGGTTAGGCAGGCAGTTATCTAGGGGGAGATTATACATCACACATGCCATCAACACTCCAGCATGCGATTTATAGAGGTAAGGGCCCCACAGGGGGGCCCAGGTGCCCATCCTGTGCGGGGGCCCACCAGGGAGTAGTTACGTCACTGGCTATTGAGTGAGAGAAAGGCAAAGCACCTTCTAGGGGCACAGATATCATTGACACTCATAGAATATCCCACCCTTTACCAGTGGCATAAACAGATGTTACTAGGCACCACAGCAAATTAAATTTAAGGCCCCAAAATATTTGTAAGTTGACCTATTCTATCAAGATATATTTAAATTGTTCAATAATTAGGACCTTGTGGGCCCTCTACACTCCTGTCCTCCTTTCTGCTTTCTTTGTAATTACTCTACTGTAGTTACTACTTTTCTCTGTAGCTACAACTCTTGTTCAAATCTTCTCCTAAATCCCCAGCTAGAACTCCTGTCCTTGTGTCCTAGTTATTTACACTGATTGCATCTTGATAGTAGGTGACCCCTAACCAGTGGGATATGAGTAACATATTGCAATATATTATATTACAATACGTTTTTATTGTCAGTGTGGCAAAATACTAAAAATAAAAGAGCAGGTTGTATCTTTGCTACACTTCTCCATGCCTGAGAAGACTTCAGAACAGAGAAAATATTAAATATAATTTCCCTGAAATTGGCATGTTATATAAAGAGTTAAAGTGTGACCCAGATACTAAGTTAAGCTGTAGACCTTTCCAATGACCAATATTTAATACCCTGTAGATTAGGAATCTGGACAAAATGTACACCACTCTGTACCCAAAGGGGGAAATGTTGCATCAGACAAAAAAGCAGCTGTGTTGCAGCAAGAGTTAATGACACAATGCTAAATCTTTAGTGGTGCAGAGGCAGGAGAGTTGAAGTGGAATTAATACAAGAGCCGTGAGCTGAGCAATATGCAAATACACTGATCACATATCCTCAGGCTTGGACAAGTCTCCCCACTCCAAGATGCAGAGACACCTCTATCTCAAGCAGGCTATGCTAATGTGACCTAGCTAATCTACACTGCCTTATCATAGCCCTGGCCAAAGAGACAAGAGTGCAGGGAAAGGAGGACAAATAAGAAATGAGAAGACTGTTGCTAGAGAACAGACAAGAAGAGGAAGAAGAGGACAAAGAATGAAAACTGAAATAACATACCTTACAAAATTAGTAAAAGGGACAAAGAGTTCTGGAATGTATATCAAAGCAAAATGTTTTGACTATGTCCATTTTGTGGCCGCACCCTCTAAATGTCATGTCCACTTTACAAAATTTGGCAGGTTAAAGGGGTTGTTCACCTTCCAAACACTTTTTTCAGTTCAGTTGTTTACAAATTGTTCCCCAGAAATAAAGACTTTTTTCAATTACTTTCCATTA
>CM044443.1:90322183-90347908 GCA_024363595.1 Xenopus borealis
AAAAAAAAAAAAACACCAGTACCCCCAACCGGACATTTGGTTGGGAGTAACTGTTTTTCCCGATAGGTGCCCTTTAAGAAGGGGTTGGATGATTTTTTAGCAAGTGAGGGCAAACAGGGTTATGGAAGATCGCTCATTATACAAGTTGATCCAGGGACTAGGCCATTTTGGAGTCAGGAAGGAAATTTTTTCCTCCTCTGCGGCAAATTGGAGAGGCTTCAGATGGGGATTTTTGCCTTCCTCTGGATCAACTAGCAGTTAGGGTAAGGCCAGACAGGAAGATTCGGGGAGATTCCCCGAACCGCTTCCCCCTGCCTTCCAGCTGCTTAATGAATAATTGCCTTGTGTCTATTCAAAGTAGCGCTGTGTTTTCGGAAGTCGCTCAAAGTTGCTTCCCTAGGCAATTTAGAGTGACTTCCGAAAACACAGTGCTGCATGTGAATAGGCGCAGGCGATTATTCATTAATCAGCTAAAAGGCAGGGGGAAGCGATTCAGGGAGATTAGTCACCTCAAAGAAGAGGCGATTAGTCACCAGGCAACAAATCTCCCCCTCTGGCTGAACCATTTAAAAAACTATGAAAACTAAATAATGAAGACCAATTGAAAAGTTTCTTAGAATTGGCCCTTCTACAATATACTAAAAGTTGAAAACTTGAAGGTGAACCACCCCTTTAAGGACACATTTAAATATATTAATGCACACTACATGAGTAGCAAGTATATTTAAACCCTTTTACCAATCAATTAAACTTTAAACCTGTGAAATTCACAACATATAGTACCTTGTCCAATAGGAGACAGTTTCATTCTCACTATTGTGTTCACTTCACCTGTTAAGGATGAACTTTTATGGAAAGTGAGAGAATAGAGAACTGCAGACACAATGGGATAAAAGACGAAGACGACTTGGATTTGTGTAGGCTGGGAATATTTGTATGAATGCTACAGTGAGCTACATCATTAAGCTGCCAGTCAGAATCATTATCACAGATCTAGAAAAGACACGTTTTTCTGCTGTCAACAAAAATGGGTGAGCTTTCACAAAGTTCCTAAAACTTCCAGAATGTAATAGCATGAAACACATATTTTAAAGCAGTATGCAGTATTTATGTACCAACATAGATTTATGGCTGGACATATTTTTGAAAAAGTGGTCAGATTCCACACAGTCTTGTGCTCAATTCAGTCTGAACTGAGAGCAGAATCATTTAAGAAATGCTCTATGCTGGCATGTAAATCCCTCCCAGTCAATAATGTTATTACAAATTTCTAAAGCTTCATATATTTTATATACCAAACACATTTCTTATTTTACCCTTAGTACAACAGTACAAACGTTTATTCACCATTATTCATGAATAGAGCTACTTCATAATACAGCGGCCCTAAACTTTTTTGCCCCAGGAACTGGAGTAAAGCACAATTTGTTTGTAAGGACCGGGGGGGGGGGGGGGGGGGGGGTCAACTGCGCACAGAGCATACATTTTGCATGTGCCGCGTCAAATTCAGGTGTGACCCCTGTTATTATATATCAGTGTGCAAAAACTAGTGATTCGGGAATCAGCCAGGATTCGGTTAAATCCTTCTGCCCCGTCGACCCGAATCCTAATTAGCATATGTAAATTAGGGCCGGGGAGGGAAATCACATGACTTTTAGTCACAAAAACAAGGAAGTAAAAAAGTTTTCCCCTTACCACCCCTAATTTGCATATGCTAATTAGGATTCGGTTCGGTATTCAGCCAAATCTTTCGAGAATCCAAAATATTGGATTTGGTGTACACCTAGCAAAAACCATGTAGAACAAAGGCTGGACAGTTAAAATCTCCTGGGGATAGAGTGGCGTTTGTTACTTTGTAGCAGCTTTATCACAGTTTATCTTGCCAAAAGAGTAAAAAGTTTAAATTTGTAATTCCAACGATTGTAACTGTTTGTCTCTGAGTCAGTCTATGTTCTAGGCTTAAAACTACACGGTGTTTGCGCTCTATAACTATGGCACATGGGATATTCCGTTTTTAAATGTTTTTTAAATGTTTCCCAGCCCACCTGTAAAGCATGCAGGCTTCACGCGCCAGGCGTGATATTTTGCTATGGGCAATTTCCCAAAGTGAAAAAGCAAACAACAGCAATTTGCTCTGGACAAACAGGCATACATTACAGCATGGCGTTTTAAAGTGGTGCTAGTTGCGATCTTAATTGCCACTTCTACAGTCCAATGTACTGGCTGCACATTTATTCTTTCGCGGACCTCCCGTTAGCCGATTCATATACTAATTCATTAGTATACATAGGGAAGAAAAACAACACAAGTTAAACATTAAAAATCGCAAAGCCCTAATTAAGAAATAACTCTGCTTCCGTTCCTTTTCACAATAGGTGACAGGGCGACAATCCATCGTGCATCCCTGGCTATCTCCTATAAGGAAGGCAAGGAGGAGTAATCGGCTTTTCTGAAGAAGAGCACAAGCGGAGTTTCAGTAAGTTATTTCTTAATCATTTTTAAAGTTTAGTTTGTGTTGGTGTTTTTTTTTCTATGTATACTAACAATTTTTTTTTTTTACTGTTACGGGTCCTTTAAAATTATGTCATACAGTGAAGTCTATGGAGCCTTCTAACAGACTGTGGGCCATAAAAATCCTTAGCATGGCCTCATCTGGCCCATGGGCCTCCAAATGGCCAGCCCTGCTCTAGACTACCACTGAACTCTGTTTTTTATTATTATTATTTTGCATTCCAATAAAAACAAGAAGGGCTTGTTAAGAGGAGACGTAATATAAATGAGAAATCATAACTGTGCTTGGTAAAGGAGCTTAAATCGGAGTGACTCCTGAGAAGTATGAGAGTTGACTTGCCTGCCTTTGATCCCCTTTTTATGCTGTAACCCTTGATTAATTATTGTAAGACCCATTTGTTATAAATGAATGTAAAACACTATGTTACTTGCTAGCGCTACATCAATAAATGTTGATGATGATGGCTGATGTAGCCAGTGGTGACTCCTATCAGCAGAATTCAGTTTTTTTCAGCTGTGGCTGGCAGTTTTGAACCTGACAGTCCATTTATAAATTTCAAAACCAGTTCAAAATTGGACAGGCCACACAAAGAATGCTGAGTGAAAACAAATAATTAAGTATTTATTCTAAAAAACCACCTCTTTGAGAGCAAAAATTGTAAAGGTACACAAAAAATGTTTTGCAAACACGGTCAAAGGGAAACTTTGACTCTGGAGTTGTCCTCATCCCTGTGTTTCTTCAGGTTCTGATCACAAACCCGGTAAGATATGGGCTGCAAGCCAGAATTCTCTGTCAGACATGAAGGAAATCCATCAAGTTTATGTCAGAAGAGAGGTAGGAAAAGCCCTGTGAGCAAAAGGCTGTTCACGATTTCCCTAAACCTTTGGGACTATTATACGCAAAGCCATCGGCATCTGGAGCGATAAAGCAGACAGTATTTGAGATACATGCCCAGAATATTGCATTTCCATAAACTGATTAAAGCACTGGTCCCTTGAGGGAAGCACATTACAAACAGGGGGACTTGACAAGCCAGGACATATGTGTTTTGATTTCAACCATGAATTTCTCAAAGCTGTGGAAAATCCTATCTGTTACAAAGCCAGAACTACTTAGCTATGCCAAAGAGGTATCTCTGTAATGCTTTCTAAACCAGTGTAAATACACAGGGTCAAAAAATAAAGAGGTTTTTCAGATAAGGCCATTGCTTGGTTACATGGCCTTTATCACACAGATACACATACATCTTTCTTCTTGCTAGAGAGCAACTACAGAAGGGCACATGCCTATCACTGCCTCCTCCCACTCGCTGAGAACCCCAGATGTCTGTACGGGATACAATTAATTCTTCAGACAGCTTCAGCGACCCAGTTTTGTCACCTCCTTGCAACTAGGTACAGTTGGGAGATGGTGAGCAGATGAAGAGGGAGACGTGAGCGAAGAAGATATGCAATACACAATCAGAATACCAAGCTCTGCTTCTTGATATTATTCACCTGACATAATAATAGCCCACTGTGTGATCTTTTCCAGTTTCACAAGTAGATGAAAACCCAACCAGCATTTCTGTATTGTTCTTTACCCCGTTGCCAGTGTTCAGAATATCACAATGATATATTACACAACAATGTAAACATTTACAGGCCCAATTAGCCTTTATGTAAGCCAGTCTCTTTTGCACAGATTCACACACATATGTCTCTTGGAAAGCACAAATTAACAGGGTAGCATGCAGTGATGTCCAAATGAATGTTTCAGCTCACGGACCAGCATATGCATGAAAGTGTGTGGATCAGATTACCTTCATTGCCTTTCTCTGATGTTTCTCCTCCCAAGACTTCTAAGCTTCCGCCAAACCCATGATAAACATGAAGGCTCACCACTACATTAAAAGGTTTGTTTAAAATAACTTTTAGTATGATGTAGAGAATAATATTCTAAGGCAATTTGCAATCGGTTGTGGATGTTGAGTTAACTTTTTATTCAGCAGCTCTCCAGTTTGGAATGCAAGAAATCTGGTTGCTAGAGCCCAATTTACCGTAGCAAACATGCATTCATTTGAATAAGAAACTGAAATATGAAAAGGAGAGGACTGAATAGAAAGATGAGTAATACAAACTATCAATAACAATACATTTGTAGCCTTGCAGAGCACTTGTTTTTCAGGCGGCGTCAGTGACCCCAATTTCAAAACTGGAAAGAGTCAGAAGGCAGAAAATAATATGAAAACTAAAATAAATGAAGACCAATTGAAAAGTTGCTTAGACATGGTCATTCTAAATAATAAAAGTTAAAGGGGAACTCCACACAAACATAACGTTTCAAAAATGTTTTGGAACAGTTTCCTAAGCCTAACCCATCTCTGTCCTGCTGATCTGTCTGACTACTTTGCCCAGCAGCCGTCTGCCCTTAGCCTGCATCCTCCAAACCCCACAATTCCCTGCACACATTATTTCAATAAGTAACATCACAGTGCAATGCATTGTGGGTTATGTAGTTCCTGCATGCTTGCCTGTAAGCTATGGATACGTTGTTACAATTTGTAACCTCAATGTTTAGTCCCTCCTTCTCTTTCAGGATTTCAAATGATGCAGAAAGAGAAGAACTGGTAAACAGCTGAATTTCTGCATAGAAAATTGCATTTATTCATACCTTTTGAAGAAACAGGTAACTGTGATGGGTATATTAGGGGTTTCTATGTTATGTGGGGTTCTTAATCAAATTTTGGTTTGAAAGCCGGAGTTCCCCTTTAAGTTAAAGGTGAACGAGCCCTTTAAGTCATTCTACTTGATAAGCTCTGTATGTTATGGTGCCAAGATGCTATTCAAGTATAGTACAGGTCTGAGATCTGTTATCCAGAAACCCATTATACAAAACCTGTTTTTCAGAAAGTTTTGAATTACTGAAAGGCCATCTCCCATAGATTTGATTTATCCAAATTTTTAAAATTGATTTCTCTTTCCTCTGTGATAATAAAACAGTACTTTGTACTTGATCCCAACTAATATATAATTAATCAGCCAGCCTACTGGGTATATTTGATGTTAACAGGATTTTTTAGTAGACAGTGTATGAACATCCAAATTAAGGAATCTTATCCATTATCTGGAAAACCTCAGGTCCGAGCACTCTGGATAACAGGTCCTATACCTGTACAAGTAATAACACCATGAGATAATCTTATGTACATTGGGAAACTGCATGAATAGGTCACAGCCTGACATTCAAGGATACATAAATCTCTGCTTTGGGAGAACATCTCAGGCTGTGCTCTGCTGGTGGTACTCCTTAAAGTTGCCACAATAGGATGTTCTATGGATAGGGCTGCCACCATCTCTAAAAATAAATCCCAGCCTTTCTTTATTAACAATGAAAGCACCGAGTTTTACTGGCTGCCCTGTTAGACGGCCAGCCATTCCCGTGCCATAGCAATAACCTTAGGTATTTACTAAATTTACTGCTTTTCTCTTATATAACCTGTTTTTAACACTTAAGTTTTTTAATCTTATTCCTCCAACCTTGTACAGAGCCAGGTCTATTATACTCTAATTGACAACTCTTACTGCCTCAGTGCATGGCCATGGCATATTTATTAGCCATATTCTTCTTTTACAGTTTCTCTTTGAGGCAGAAGGTTGAACATCTATTACTGATACCATGATACACCCAAGTATTATTAACTTATCATACATTTTATACTGAAAGATTGTTGTTAACACAGGTGCATAGTGTGCCATTTCCTAATCCATACTTGATAAGATGCAGTGTTGCTGCCATTTAGTTCTTGATACAGCTCATTGTTTTGTTGATAGTGGGAAATAAATAAGAATCTTACAGTGACAGGCTCCAACTGTAAATGAAAGCATTTGTGACACATGGAATACCTTAGAGGCCTCCAACAAATCATGCCCACTAATGGCAGAAATCCTTTCTATGGAGAGACAGGCCTTTGGAAGACAAGGCTTTATTCAAAATAAATGGTGACGTCTTCAGCAACGACCTGTTGGGTTATCACAGGTTTGGCAGGAACTGAGAAGTGAACATGGGGGGGGGGGTTTGAGAGGTAAAAGATGGAATCCATTTACAGTAATAATCTCACACACAGCATGTTCTGCATGTGTCATGTTGAAATAGATTGTGAAAAACTGGCAGAGGTGAGGAGAAGGAATATCACAGAGGGATAGGTGTTAAAGCATGTGAGATTGTTGATTGGTGTTACCCTAACCCTTCATAACCTTGCTTGTTTTTCGAACACCAATAGCTACACAATTCTGTCACTTGCTTCTATGAGTGGTTCCAAAACAGTGGGATGTGGCCAATCAAAATAATAATGTTCAACATGTGTTACTAACATATCACTGATGGAGAAAGAAAAGGTAAAATTAAGTAAGCTTTATCAGAAAGGTCTATATGAATACATCAGTAAACCTTCAAAGTAATGCCTCTCTGCATCCTCTGTCAAAAGAAACAGTGCATTTCTTTCCTTCTATTGTGTACACATGGGCTTTTGTTTCACACTTCCTTCTTTCAGCATAAACCTCCAGGGCTCAGCATGAGCATGCTCAGTTTGCTCCTCTTTTCATATTTACATAGTTACATAGTTAAATTGGGTGGAAAAAAGTCCATCAAATTCAACCCCTCCAAATTAAAACCCAGCATCCATACATACACACACCCCTTCACTCTTTTACACAAACCGTATTTGCCCATAGCTATACTAACTGTAGAGTTTAGTATCACAATAGCCTTTGATATTATGTCTGTCCAAAAAATCATCCAAGCCCCTCTTAACAACAGAATGAGCCATCACAACATCACCCGGCAGTGCATTCCACAACCTCACTGTCCTCACTGTGAAGAACCACCTACGCTGCTTCAAATGAAAGTCCTTTTCTTCTAGTCTGAAGGGGTGGCCTCTGGTGCGGTGATCCTCTTTATGGGTAAAAAGATCCCCTGATATTTGTCTATAATGTCCTCTAATGTATTTGTAAAGTGTAATCATGTCCCCTCGCAAGCGCCTTTTTTCCAGAGAAAACAATCCCAACCTGGACAGTCTACCCTCATACTTCAAGTCTTCCATCCCTCTAACAAGTTTAGTTGCACGTCTCTGCACTCTCTCCAGCTCAGTAATATCCCACTTAAGGACTGGAGTCCAAAACTGCACTGCATACTCCCTCCCTGCTTTAATCTGAGCTCAGAGTTATGAGTGAGCAGGGAGAGACCCAAGCAGGAAGCACTCTCACACCAAGCTAATATGGCAGGTGCTATCCTAAATAACCAGATAAGAGTTTCTAGAGCTGTTTACTCAGGTATGGTAAAGCATTTTACAGAATACATACAGCATTCTATCTTGCATTATTTTGGCTAATGTATTGGCAATAATCTGCCTCAGTAGCTTTCCTTCTTCTTCTTTAAGGTCCCTATTCTCCTTAATCAAAAGTCCCTATACTCTGCCCTGGTGCAGCAAAACAAAGTGAATAAAATGCATACTCATGCACTTTGTAGCTTAAATCTGCTCCATGTACCAGTAGCCGGGTTGTGGGTCCAGACACAGAAGAGCAATGCTTCAAGAGTAGGGACTGATTCTAGTTTTGAGTTAATCCCCAGGCCAAGAATCAGCTGAGTGTGGTAGTGGGCAAAGGCAATCCCTCTAACTACCCTTTCCCTAACTTGCTCATCATTCAGATGCACAAGTTTGGGAACTTTAGATGGTGCAAGGCTTTCCATGCAGGAGCACTAAGGGGCTCATGTTTTTGCCCATTATTACTCTTGCATTTCTGCACAAGTCACAAATTAGATTGGGACAAAGTACAAATTTCTAACCACCAACAGGACAATGGTAACAGCTATGCATATTTGGTCAACTGTTTATATTGTGTATTTGTTAAAATTAAGATGCAAGCTGTTTTGCACAAATGAATCATATTAATATCAAAGCAGGTCTCGACACTTGAAGCCTGTGGGGTTTCAGGGAAAGCATGCTGTCTATTTCCAAAGCTACTGTCTTAGTGCACAAAAAAAACATCTGGAACACCACCTGGAACCAATAGAGTGTTCTTTGTGCCGTCGTTTGTGTACCTTGCCCCACTTTCGTAAAACTCTTACCTTTATTGTAGTCAGTTATAAAATTAAATCTTTTGACACCTGATTAAATGGGATCAAGCCAAAGAAATCATATTCGTTTTTTAAACTATATCTTAAGACAAAATGAGACAGAGAACGTTAATATTCATATCATGCAGCTTTTCATACATTTCTTGTAAAACAAATCAGTCACAGTAATTCAAGTGCAGTCATGGCTGTTTGTTTTCCACGAACCCCTTATTGCGTGCAGGTGGTGATATTTTTGTGCATAAAGACAATGGCTTTGCAAATACCTTCTCAAACCTCAAACAGACCCTTCAAGAGTCCAGACATGCTTTGACATTAATAGGATTCATTTGCAGAAAACTAGTTGCATCTATATATTAACATAGAGAACAAAAAATGGGCAGTTTGTATATTTGATATCATTGCTCTGTCTTTACTAAGAACAGATAAATTAACCTGGCAACTGCACTTACGTGCCAACTGCACTTAAATGGCAACTGCACTTAACTTTGCTCCAGAATCTTCTCCAGGGTTTTTAAGGAAATTTAGTAAATGTTTGGGCAAACTTTAAGGTTTTTTTTTTATTAAAGTCCAAATGCTAAAAACTAAACAAAAAAATGTGTTTTTTTTTCATATGAAATCAAAATTTTTATTGGAAAAAAACCTTTGAGACTGCAAAAAGTCAGAATCCGAACATTCACCATCTCAGACCTGCCGAGGTTGTATATAAGTCAGTGGGAGAGGTCCCTATTGTATTTGGAAGTTTCTGTGGTCTACTGAATAAGTCCAAAAATCCAACAATTGCAGCCTTTTTGGACAAAAATCCAAAAACGTTGTGCTTTTCGGAAAAGCCTGAAAAAAATCGTACAGTTTTGGACAAACCTCCAAAAACATTGTACGATTCGGGTCTTCGTTCGATTTTATAGAGTTTTCCCCCGATCCGATTAAAAATTGTTCTTTTTTTTATTAATAAATAAGGTCAAATTGTGGATTCTAGTTTGGTCAGACTTATTTATTTAAAAAAATCTGTTTCTGATAAATAACCCCTAAGTGTTGATGAAGCTTTGCTAAAAGAGGTGTGCGGGGCTGGAGTTCCATGAAGGTTTGGAAGACTTACAACATAGCTCCCAAAGATCCTGACTTAGGCAGGACATTACAAACATAAGATACGGCAGAAGATAGAGTTCACTCGAGAGTGAATGGGATTTCTAATAGATTTAAGTCATGTGTGCAGAATGTGACTGGGGGTGACTGGGTGGATCAGGCCTTGGCCTTTTAAAAATTGTAGGTCTGTTATGTGTACTCGACAGATCTAGTTTTCTAGCTAGTGGCTAACTTCTGAAATCTCTGAAATCCCAGAATACTCAGCCATCATGAATCATTTTATCTGTGGTTGATAGGCCAGCAATTGACATTCCGCCAAGATAAGATTTATAAAAAGCAGACCAATTACAAAAAAAAATACCATGCAGTATAAAAAATGTGAAATTTAATTTCAAATGTCAATAGAAATATTATCCTTCCGTTCCTTGCTGCCACAGCTCTCTCATTCTAACAACATGTTAATTAAATTATGCCCTTTACAAACTGACAAGGTTGCAAGATATCTGGCTGGGGATATTGGGTGTTGTAATTCAGGAACAGCTGGAGATCCACACATTTGCACTAGATGGTTAGCTATTAGGAGAAGATATCTAGGACAAACTCAGTGGAAACGACAATGAAAATCAATAACAACGTAATGTCATCAATCTGAAAGCAAACCTTTTAAGGACGGCTTATCCTTTGTTTTGCATATTTGTGTTTATACGGTGCATGACTGTATCATGTATATATACATACATTGTGAACCTTTGTCGAATTTTCTGGTAGGTGATTTATAAGACCACCTTATATAAAACAAGTACAATACATATGGAACTCTACTTGCCCAATGCACACAGTTCAGCCTTCTTTCAACTGGGCCGACAATATTCCCGCTCTTACTCATGAATAAATGCAAATATACTCTGGCAGAATGAAGGACACAAACAGACAGGACCAATATAAGGGGAAACAAACTCAATCTATAAGGGTTATTATAACACTGGACTGTTTATAAATAACATATAGCCCCACATATGGACCCTAAGCACAATTTATTAGAAAGCAAATAACCCAAGCTCTCCAAGCATTTATACAAAGTCCTTCAAACCAGCTGGCTTTCACTAACCCTCCTTCAAATTCCCTATGGCAAACTGAACAGATGGGAGGGAAAGGAAGAGAGGTTCTTGGAATATCCTGTTACATCAACACCATATTGGCGTTAAGCATTAAGGCATCTTACTAGAACATTTTTACGAAATCTCCTAATTTTGCACTGACAAATAAGGGGTTGGGATTGTTTAATAGTGTTACACTGTTAATCAGTTTAAACTAGGTACATCTCACATAAATGGAAAATGTGCCAATAAAGAGAAAAAGTATAGGTTATTGCTGCAGCACAAATGGCCCTGTGTGGAATGACCACTGACAGCTGGGGAAGGTTCTCTAGGGAACAAAAAGATGGAGAGGTCATTTCACTCCCAGCTAGCAAGAGCATATGCAATTAAAGGCACAAGTCGGCTTTTAGAAAGGACATTTTTTCCACAGATAGCAAGCTATATATATATATATATATATATATATATATATAACGTTAACCAACACTGTTTTGCATGAAAACCAGTTTAATGTATATATCTATCTATCTATATATATATATATATATAGATATATATATATATATATCTATATATATATCATACCTCCCAATATTGTAACTAAAAATAAGGACAACATTTTTTTTCACAAGTAGTGAGGCAAAATTTTTGACCACACCCCCTAATTACCATGTTCAGTTTACGTAATTTGCCAGATTATTAAAGTTTGAAAATATTTCTCCTATTACAATTACTTATTTTTTTAATCTCAAATGTGTTACATAGTATCATATTTGCACCTGTTAGCTGTTCTTGGCTCTCTGCCAAAAGCCAATTAAGTTAGAAACTTTGTTTCTTTTCCTGACTGTTCAGTGCAGAGAAAAGAGGGACTTTCCAGTACAAATGAGGGACTGTAGGTTGAGCTGTCAAAAGAGGGACTGTCCCTGCAAAAAGGGACAGTTGGGAGGTATGAGATCTATATATAGCTTTCAATGGAATATCCGCATTCCAAGGCAAAACCACTTCAGCGAGGGGTGCACGGTAATCATATCCCTTGCTCTTATTGTTGCATAGTATCAGTCTCCAACATTTTGGGACCTTTTTCAAGGATCCTTGGGAGTGCTGGTCTGGAAATAATTTATATATATATATATATACTTTGTGTATATGCAAAATATATGCAACCGTCTGTATATTTTAAGGAGATTAGAATTAGATTAGTGATTCTGTCACTATGTTCTCAGCACAGAATCCTCTCAGTAACATATCATTCTATTGAATGCCACTAGCTATAACAGAAAGAAAACTAACCACATAGAACAGAGGGACCCAACCTATAATTTTTTTGCCATATGCCCAGGCAATTTGTGGGTTCTGGTAAATTTAGGTAAAGGGTTTGCTAAAAGGTGCCATAGAAAGTCAGTATTTATTGGGCTGGTGGGGGCTGTTTGGGCCTCTGTGTGGGCTGTTTGGGCCTCTGTGTACCTGACATGCCAGGGCCTAATTTAATTCTCAGTCCAGACCTGCATATGACAACACTTTATGGAGAAAGTGGGCACAATATACAGTATAAATAAAATATACATAATGCATTTAATAAATGTTATATGTCTGCTTAAAGGGGAACTATGGCTTTCAAACCAAAATTTGATAAAGAGGCCCACATAACACACAAACCCCTAATATACCCATTACAGTTACCTCTTTCTTCAGAAAGTATGAATAAATGTCATTTTCTATGCTGAAATCCAGCAGTTTAACAGTTCTGCTCTTTCTGCATCATTTGAAATCATGGCAGGGAAGGATGGACTAAAACACTGATGTTACAAATTGTAACTTTTCCATAGCTTACAGACAGCATGCAGGAACGACATAATCCACAATGCATTGCACTGTGACGTTCATTTCCTTATTGAAATCACATGTACAGAGAAATGTGGGGTTTGAAGGATGCAGACTGAGGTCTAGTGATGGGCGAATCTACCCTATTTCGCCGAAAAATTTGCGAATTTCCAGCAAAATTCGTGAATTGGCGAAAAAATTAACGAAACGAATCGCTGCACGTTTTTGACTTCGACGCGCATCACGTTAAAAGAACGACGCGCGACTCGTTTTTTTTTTTTATGCCAGCAAATTTTCGCTGGCATTTCGCGAATTCACGAAATTCGCTGCGAATTCGCCAATTACCACTGAGGACGGCTGGCTGCTGATACAAAGTAAAAATAGTCAGGCAGCTCAGCAAAGTAGTCAGACAGATCAGCAGGGGGCTGGGCTTAGGGACCTGTTCCAAACCATTAAAACCTGAAATTTTTTAAATTGATGTATATTGCAAAGTTGCTTGAAATTATATTTACTGTTAAAAAAGCTTAGTTATGTTTTTGTGAAGTTCCCCTTTAATATGCTGGGACATTTTACAATTCATTACAAGGACATTCCATGACAGCATTATATTCATGCCCTTAAAGGGGTTGTTCACCTTTGAGTTAACTTTTAGTAGGATGCAGAGAGTGATATTCTGAGACAATTTGCAATTGGTTTTCATTTTTTATTGTTTGTGGTTTTATAGTTATTTAGCTTATCATTCAGCAATTCTATAGTTTGCAGTGTCAGCAATTTGGTTTCTAGGGTACAAATTACCCTAGCAACCCTGCATTGATTTGAATAAGAGACTGGAATATAAATAGGAGATGGACTGAATAGAATGATAAGTAATAAAAAGTGACAATAACAATACATTTGTAGCCTTACAGAGCATTTGTTTTTAGATGGTGCCAGTGACCCCCATTTGAAAGCTGCAAAGAAACAGAAGAAAATTGCAAATCATTAAAAAACTATGAAAAATAAATAATGAAGACCAATTGAAAAGTTTCTTCGGATTTTCCCTTCTTCAATATATTAAAAGTTAACTTGAAGGTGAGCCACCCCTTTAACAAAGCAAAAATAAATCTTTTTAAAAAATAAGATAACTGATATCCTTGCAACTATCTTGTGCACAGAAAGCATTAGTATATTTGTATTTATCAAATACATTTTCTGGATGGTGTACGCATACCCCCCAACCATTGCTTTTTCAGAGGGACAGTCCCTCTTTTGACAGCTCAACCTGCATTCCTTGTACTGAAAAGTCCCTATTTTCTCTGCATTAAACAACCAGAAAAAGAAAGTTTCTAACTTAATTGGCTTTTAGCAGAGAGCCCAGAACAGGTAGCAGATGCAAATAAGATAGCAATGTAACAATTTTAAGATAAGAAAATTGTAGCAGTTTAGATAAGAAGAAATATTTTCGAACTTTCATAACCTGCCAAATGTTGTAACATGAACATGGTAATTAGGGAGAGTGGCCACAAAAAAGGATGTGGTCAAAATGTTGCCGACCTACGTAAGAAACCTATTTTTGTCCCTCTTTTTACTTCCAAAATGGGAGGTATGGTGTACGTATGTGAGTGACATGGGGGCCACACAAGTAATGGGACAAATTCAAGAACACCTTGTAACCAGTAACATACAAATCCCTGTTGAAGAAAAATTCCCAAGCACTTTCTCAGTTTGCAATTGAAAGTCTGCAAGCTACTTGGGATGCTTCTCAACATTATCAACCTGCAGAACTGATCTACTGCAAATGAGACCAATGGATATTCAATAAATATAATTAATGTAAACCTAATAAATATAGAAATGGTTTACAAAGATGTTAAAAAAAAAAAAGGCTTGACCTCCCCAACTTCCATTTATCAATGTCTCAAAAACATCACCTGGAGATAGCAGCCCACAAATAAATTAAGCTTGCCCCGGGCAACAACGTGCAAAAGACAGCGAGTATGTCAGTATACTGCCATCTGTCATAGTCTGTACCATATACTAGATTTGTCAAAATGGCTTATGCTTTTCTGACCAAATTTTAGGTTGAAAACTTTCAAAAATGTACACTTATCAAAAAATATTAAGCTGAGGGGCAGAAATACCAGCACACCCAAGACACCATTTCCACCTAAGCTCAAAAGCTGAATATCGCTCAATCAGTTTTCCTGGTTTCTAAGCTCAGAATAGATGCTTGGTCCCTGCATTCAGTACCGCTATTCCTCAAACTTTGGAGAAAGCAGCTAGAAAGGGTGGCAGTATCTTGACATGCTCCTACGGAAGCTGTCTTTTGCGCATCGCTGCTGCCTGCCAGAGGCAACCTCGCAACCTCTCACTTTGCAGAGACACCGTCAAGCATTGGAAATGAGGGACAGACGGATGGAGGGACAAGGGGAGTTGGAAAACATGCACGCAAATTGCAATTATTTTTTATTTACTTTGGCATAACAAACCTGTCTATATCCGTAGTCTAAAAATAAAAGTAAACATGTTGTTTTCAACAAAAAAGGACACAAAGAGAGGAAGGGAGGGGGAGAATACTTCACTTTTTTTATTATTGCAGAATCTACTGAAATGCTTCCACTGTTTTAGGAATTGTAAGAGCTCTAATTAACCTTAAATATCAATTAACCACGATTAACAGTATAACCTCTAGCTATTTACAGCACGTGTAAAAGGTTTAAATAGAACACTGTGAATGTGGAGTGACAGGTGGCATTTGGGAGAAGACTGATGATTTTGGTTTTGATTAGGATTTATATGTGAACAATATATTTATGTCTAGTTGTATTAGTATGTATACATATTACCCTGTGTTAAATATATTTGTGTATACCATTTTATATAAAACATAGGATTAGAGTCTTTTGTGTTCAATACATTTGCCCATCAAAGTAATGTGCCTGCTATAACAGAAATAGATAAAGGGAAAGCCTTCCTTATTGGCTATTGTTATATGTCACTACGTGACAGTTCCTCGGCCAACGTTGGAGGCATAAATGTGAAAGATTAAAAAAAATACAAAGGATTAAAATGTCTGTTACATAGAAACCCTGTTTACATTATAAGTAGTGCATAAACCCCTTATTACATCCCAAAACGAAAAAAAAGAACACAGGCCGTGGTCTACTGAGCAGAGGAAAAGAGACACAGCATACAAGTGGAAGCAGAATGATTTAATGGGCAATGTCACAAAACTTATCCCATGGTAGTTCATGTCATAATATGTCAACCCTGCCAAACACATACAGGGATTATGGGGAAAATTTTTCTGCCATCAATAAAATATCAGCTGATGGAATTTCTAGAGGGAGAACTGTACTGTATCATTTCAGTAGACTCTGAGAAACTTCTAATATCCTTATAATTTTAGGAGTGAACCCAATTTTCCCTGTGTATTTGGAAGTCATTTGAGGCCTCCCTCAAATTTTAACATGATCAAACACCCCTCCTGCCCAGGAAAGTCCTTTTCTACTGTTTGTGCAATGCCGCTAAATACATGTTTTCGCTTCCGCTGAAGGAATGCCCTTCAACCTGGCATTCTAAACCTCAGCAAGTACAAGTAAATAACATCATTGCAGTAAATAATAGAAACATCACATACATGAGTATAGCACAAAATGCACCCTGCTCCTTTGCTGTCTGCGGAATAGATTTACTGTTGTTATCATTACCCTACCTGTGCCATGGCTTTGTGATTTATTCAACCAATGCTGTCAAATTAACTCTGTGATTATGTTCAAATATACTGTAGTACCCTTATATGGCAACCGATGAGTGCTTTCATAGACAAAAATGATGGGTTTAAAGATATATATATTGTTGCACTGTGCTTGAAATATGGTTGTGCTATAAAATAGGGAAACTCTGGGTTTTCGGTTGCATTATACGGACTGCAGAGTTTTGCCATGTGAAAAATATGGTAAAATGTTTTACCCTCACTCACATAATTACACTGCAGTTGAGGGATGTGGACACACAATATGGTGAGCTTTTCTGGGTCTGAGAAGGGAGGAGATGCTGGTCTTCCAATGTTTTCATTGAGCGGGGCATGGGCTCTGTAATGGTTCCTCTAGAACTGGGGTCCCCAACCGTTTTTACCCATGAGCAACAAGCAGATGTACAAGGAGTTTGGGAGCAACACAAGGATGAATAATGCTCCTGGGGGTGCTAACTAAGTACTGCAATTGGCCATTTGGTAGACCCTACAGTAGGCTCTGTTTGGCAGTACACCTGGTTTTTATGCACCAAAACTTGCCTCCAAGCAAGAAACTTAATTGAGGCCCCTGAAAGCAACATTCAAGGGGTTGCAGAGAAACATGTTGCTCACAAGCCACTGGTTGGGGACCACTGCTCTAGAACAATAGCAGCACAAAAGCTAATTGTCAGGAGCTTAACAAGGTAGGCTTTCATGGACAAGTAGCTACACACAAGCCTAACATTATCATGAACAATTAGTATTGCCACATGTTGGTTTTGAACAGGACACCCTGGTTTTTGAAGGAGCAGTCTGATTCAAAAACTTCTTCCTGGTTTTCAACATTCTGAAAATTAGGCAAATATTAACCCAATCTAATCCGAGTGATGCAATAGCAGGCCCCAACAAGATAGCCACGTTCCCAGCATCACAAACCCTTCCTAGTGATAACATGCCATCTCAATGTCATAGCTCCACCCACAATGTATTCATGACATTTCCCAGTGGCCATTAACCAACCCCCTTTGCCCAGTTCTAACCAGAGACAAAGGCAGAAACCCTATACCTATATCTCAAGTGTAAAGTTCATGTCCAAGCAGAAAGCTACCTATAGTTAATGTTAACTGTAAAGATTGATGGAAGATGAGCTATGGTTACTGTTTTAATTGTCGAGGATTAAAAACCTGGTTCTAGTGAAAGCATAACTTAACATTACAGCTTATATTGACTTTCATGATAATTTTGTTCTTTCTAATTTGTGGCAGGGGGGACCTTTCCTGTTTTCTGTATACAGAGTGAGGTCCATACTGAACCAGTTTGCTGAGATGCAAGTGGAAGAATTGACTGGCCAGCAGAGAACCATCCCAGAATAAACTCAACCTGTAGAACAAACTGAAATACCAACTGGGAGCCAAGCCTGACCCCCAACATCAGTGCCCAACCTCACCAATTTTCTGAGCCTAAAAAATTACAATTCACAGTAACAATGTTCCAACAAGGCTTCAGAGAACAATAGAGGATGTTATAACAAAAAAAGGAGAACCAGCAAAAACCCTTGGTTTCAGAATTAGATGTTTTGCCATATAGTGTATATTATAGGAGCAAAAGGAGAACCAACTTCAAAACCAAAAAAACCTTGCTTTCAGAATTAGATGTTTTGCCATATAGTGTATATCATAGGAGCAAAAGGAGAACCAACTTCAAAACCAAAACCCTTGGTTTCAGAATTAGATGTGTTGCCTTATAGTGTATATTATAGGAGCAAAAGGAGAACCAACTACAAAATCAAAAACCCATGGTTACAGAATTAGATGTTTTGGCCTTAAAGTGAATATTTGAATTGTATATTACAGGAACAATAGGACAATGTCTATATTTACATGGTGCACAAGGTTACATGCAAGAATCTGTATGTGTTATCTCTCTGTGGGGACACAGTGTGGTGACTGTTATAATTAGAAACACATGCAAAACTCACCTAGATACTGCACAGTGCCCCTCTGCTGAGTTAAAAAAGCAATCAAACCCCCAGAGCACTGATGTGATTGAAAGAAGGGAGATTGGCTAGAGCTTGTTATAAGACTAGTGAGCAAGGATATGGCTGGGTGAAAGAGTGAACAACAAACAAAGGTTCCTAGGGGAGAAATAAATCTAGGAAAAGCCTTCCTGCTACATTATGTGATGTCCTTTCCATGTCTCCAATTCATGGTACAAGTCTTCTGAAGTGTCACTCATCTTTGTTTTTACTTTCAAATGATCATGTGAAAGCCCATACAACATGAGGTATTATTGCAGTTGCACATCATTAGTAACACAGTGTATCTAATAAAGCACAAAAATATGGAGTATAGAATCCCTTATCCAGAAACATGTTATCCAGAAAGCTCAAGAAAGAGTCAATTTTAAGCAAATAATTCTATTTTTAAAAAATAATTTCCTTTTTCTCTGTAATAATACAACTAGATTCCAAACTTATATATAATAATTCTTATTAGAGGCAAAACAATCCTATCAGGGTTGCTCACATGAACAGACGCATGGAGAGCCAAAGTGAACCCCCAGGTCCCAAGTATTCCAAATAATCGATCCTTTATCTGTACTTCATTTTGAAATGGTTGCCATACTATTATCTCCCTCAATTGAATTACAATGGAATAATTTCTAATATCAGTACGGAGTTTGATCATCATTGATGCTCTCACGTCTTTGAAATGGTATTGCTTTTATTGCTTCAGTGTTAAAGTTTGGAAAAAGCCAAATACTCCATCTCAAGGAGTAAAACATTTAAAAAAATATGCTCAGAGCCCAAGGTTTGAAAGGCATGGAGCTGCTCTAAATCTACATATGCCCAATATGCCTACATTTACACATTTATAGAAACCAGCATTAAAATAGAACTGGGTGACAATATTCACACCATGATTTTTCACATTGAAATACAAATGTTAAACAGCCATGTAAAAACAACAGCTAGCTACCTCAACCTCAACCTATGTCAATAGAAACAAGGTAACTCAATCATTTTATTTATGTTATATTACAAGTTATATTACAAGTTGCAGCTATGACGCATAGTATGTAGAGCCCAAGCTATAACATTATGTTCAAGTCATTTTCAATACTTGTATTATCGAATGGAAATTTGGCACAATTTTTGCCTTATCCCTGAGAAATGTAGACAGGTAAGTGACTTATAAGTCTAAGGGGGTTATTAATCAAAGGTTTGTGAGTTTTTTTTTATACCTTGAATAAACTTGAAGTTTTCTTATTTAAAAAACTGAATCAGTGTAATCGGAATGAAAAATAATGAATCTATCAAATTTTTGGCAAAAATTAAGGAACCGCTCTAATTTACCGATTCCATGAAAACCACTGGAAATAAACGAATATCATGAAGGCTACAAACATCTTCAGATGGTTCAAGGGACTTCTGGCATTGACTTCTACAGGTTTTACTGCAGTATTCAAGCTATTTTCAGCTTTTTTTTTTTTAAAAAAAAAGCAAAAAATTTGAGTCTTTTTTAACAAAAATTTCGAGTTTTTACTGAAAACTAGCCTTGAAAAATCTAATTTTTCAGGAAAAACAAAGCTCGACATTTAATAAATAACCCCTAAAATGTCAAGAAAGTCCACAATGTTGGTCAGGCAGGGACTGGCATTCTCTGGAGTCTGGTAAATGCCAGAGGGGCTGCTGTAAGGTGCCATAGATGGTCACTATTTATTGGGCTGGTGGGGGCTGGTTTGGGCCTCTGAGTACTTGAATTTCCAAGGTCTATTAAGGAACCCAGTCCAGACCTGATGCTGGTGGCTACCAAGGACTGGCATGAATACTAGTCACTGTGAGAAGCCATAACGCAGCATTGTTCTAGGATACATATGTGCCACAGGACGATGTCACTGACAGAGACATCATTTTCTTAATGCGCAGTAAGAGTAGCCAGTACCATGTTAATTATTCTAGATGTCTTGTTCTATTATAACCATATGTAAACACAGCAGCAGGACAGCAATAACAAATACTGGCCATTTCAATATATATATGTTTGGGGAAAACTATTCTGAATAGCTAATTGTCCAATTACTTCATATTCCTTAGCGAAATATTATTAGCATTTATTAATGTAAACACGAATGAGACACGCTCCCTCATGGTACTATAATAACTTACTCAATTATGAAACCTCATTTTTTCCTAATTAACAGATATATTTTTTATTCCCCTGCAGAGAAGAAAGCGCAGGCTGCAGTATTCAAGCAGTTACATGGTTTCAGATAAGTTCCACGTTGAAACACCCTTAAATAAAATACCATACACAGAACAATCAGTGAGTTAATGTTCTGCTGGGATTTCAGAGTAACCCTAAATAACCAGGTTTTCAAAACATGCTTGTTACCTAGCATACTGTACATTGCTACGGAGAGCATTACGTGTAAGAAAATGTACAGAAATATAAGAAAGTATTGTGTAATAATCTATTTGTTTGAAATGCAAAAGGCAATTAACATATTTACAAATACAAGGGAGCAGAGAGTGATGCATTTAAAAAGTGATACCCACACCCCAAACAAACCCAGTTGAAAGCATTTCAATGTGCAACTCCCCGGATTCCCAAAAAGACAAGCAGGTAGGAGGCTGGGGCCGGACCCATTTCTCTCCCTGTGAATCACAGTCTTTCCTGATGATCACTTCAAAGAATGCTGTAAAGGACATGATTATACTGAGCAATAGAAGGTCAGCAAGGAAGAAGAGGGTTCCCTGTGAGCAAGAGAAAGGTCAGCATGAATTGTGCATAAGGAAGAGGTGTAGGTTCCCATGGAAACTAAATGAACCCTGGTTCATGCAGAAGCTAATAGGCAACCAGTAGTGTATCTCTAGGTCCCCCTTTCTGCAGATTAAATTAACCATGCACCAAGTGATCATAAAAACCATTTAAATTACAGTATTTAATATTAAGTGGTCCAAAATATTGTCCCTGCTGCTAACCCATTAAAAATTTACATGTTTAACAGATTTTATGTTTAACAACTTTTTTTTTTAATCATCATAATAGAAGGATGATCGCAATGAGTTAATGCCCGGTCCATGTGCATTGGTTTAAACAAGGAGAGTGCAAACTGTAGGCACACAATGAGGAGAGAATCAATATTTATTCCCAGTAGAAAATATCTGAAGTTAAGTTATTTATTATTCAGAACCATCTACTCTATACTGCCCACTTAAAACAACTTTCTCTGATTGAGATAAAGAAAAACAATGAAAAACTGCAGGTGACTGATTGGCCCTCAATCCTTTAATCCATTTCACAAGAAGGAATAGAGAGAAATTAAGTACCAGCCCCATGTGTCCGCAAAAGAACGAGCCTGTGTTTTAACTGGCTTAAAATATACAAAATATATGTATAAAAATAATGTTTCCTAAGCCACTGGCTATTGTTTGGTATTATTTGTTTATGCACAAACTAACCAGGGCTCCCCTGCAAAATTATTTCTTAGGGAACCCCCAGCTGAAATCACCAGGGCACTTGTTGCGGGTCACCCGCAACATGAAAAAGCACTCAGATGACCTGTGATTTTACATGCACTATAGCTCACCCATTGTCCCCCTACAGAGGTAGCAGATCCTCAATTTTTTTCTGTTTGAGTTGTTTATGGGGAAAACCAACTAAAAATAAAAATACAAATTTTTTGAGATTTTTTTTTGTACCCCAAAGCTGGTAAATATCTGAATCTGATAATACTCCATCTTAAACCTGTTGAGGTCACGCAGAAGTCAATGGCAGATGTCCCCGAAGTTGGCTCTTAACATTGTGATCTGCACTGGATAATCCGATAAAGTCTGGGTTTTTTTATCCAATGATCCAGTAAAGTCAAGTTTTTGAATTGTCAATTCCATAAAGTTGAGTTTTTGGAGCGTCAATCGTATTATGCTAATTGACTCTCAATTTTGTCGCAGCGTTTTTGCATTTCTACTTTTTCGAGAAAAATTATTAATAAATGAGTTTAGTTTGAGGATGGGAGTTTAGTCGACTTTTGTTTTAATTAAAAACTGAGATTAATTTGAGTTTTAGTAAATAACCCTCTAAATGTTATTTTTGCTTCTGTAAAGTTGAAAGGCAACCTCCAACCTCCATAAATACAAATTTGAATATAGTTGAAGT
The DNA here is from genome assembly GCA_024363595.1 of Xenopus borealis. Classification (NCBI taxonomy): domain Eukaryota; kingdom Metazoa; phylum Chordata; class Amphibia; order Anura; family Pipidae; genus Xenopus; species Xenopus borealis. Next base: position 90,344,678 of record CM044443.1, read on the forward strand.
TCAATGTGCAGAATATCCTATTGACATGTATTTTATAGAATACTTCTTGAAAATTCAAATCAAACTAAGTACTATTTATATAAATGCTACATCTTCCATTGATTTTTGTTTTCCCTTTGTATTTACATTAATGGAAACATTAAGAGGTAAATATACATATATGTTTTGTCCTTCTTCCCCTAACATTTACTTAGGGTTTAACAGCTCAGGTTCAAAATTTAAAATGCCCATAAACTTAAAGGTCGACAAATGAGCAAGTTTTTTCCTAATATACCTAAGTTGAGCTGGGGGATATCAGGAGTAGACTGGCCAACAACAGCTTTCCTTGTCATCCCCATTTCATTCCTATTGTGCTATAACTCACTAACAAGCAGGGTGTTCCAGTTGTCCATTTCACATGATCAGGCAAATTGGAATAATAATGTAAAACTTTAGGCATGGCAAAAGTAGGACCTGCACCCTACATTTTCCTTTAGTCTAAACAGAGCAATAACCTAAAACTGCAACTAGCAAAGATATCATTTGGCAGGAATATTTTAGGGGATATTGACCCCTTCATTGGCCACAGTGTGTGAGAGCTAAGCCGATATTCACCACTGAGACATCAGAGAACTAGATTTCAAATACTCAATGACTTTCAGGCTAATAGTGAAACTACAGTTCCAAAATCAGCACTGAAGCAACAACTTGGCAGAAGTAAATTATATATTACGAATATTTTTTTTTTCTCTAACAAAAGAGCTAATCCTTTAAAAAAATCATAGACACGAACTACAATGATCCAAATAATGTAATTTAGAAAACACTGTGAATATGTTGTACATCTAATTGCTATTAGACTTGCCGTGTCAGTGTTCTTAAAGGATGAAAAGTGCCAGTGTTATAAATATTCCATGCCGAAAGCAAGGCTCGATATAGAACTGGGGAAGAAGTGACAGAACTCTCTGACAAGCCAGTGTTAATCATGTATTTCGGTGAAGCTCTGAAGAAACTCTTCATCAAACTCTTTGCACTTGATACTTTTCAATTAAAACAGTCCCCTCAATATATAGATCAGTCCAGAGAATGTGATTTTCATAAACATTTACAAACTTCAAAACAGTAAATAAATACACACACACACATATATATATTTAAATATATATATTGTATGTGTGTGTATCTATATATGGCATTCTGCCGACATTAATGTGTGCCAGATAGTTGAAAGGATTGCAGGTACTGTATATGAATATTTCATAAACAGTCATCCCACTCTACTCCCTGGCATATTGCTTTCCTAAGGAAGGAAAAGACACCGTCTCTGACAGCGCTCTTTAAACACGTGCCTATAACAAGCACATCCATTTAATTAGACTCTCTATTAGTAGCTTCCGTAACAACTTTCTACACTGAAATCAATAATTTAATTAGAAATATGGCTTGTAAAAAAATCATTGGAGATGCAGGCAATGTAATTTAGGAAAGCACATGCGCGAGTCTGCACAATTCCATTAGTTCCCTGTTGTGAAACCACCCAACCACAAAATGTCTCCACTTTCACAAAACTCATGGTAGATCTCAAATCTGCAAAAAACGAAATGTACCGAGGCACAAATGCCTTCTCTGCTGTACTTGCAAGCAGGTAACATGTAGCTAAACATATTAAGGTTTTATTTTTATATCTGTTGTGTCAACGAGGGTGAACCTCTAGCGGCAAAAAAAGTATCTACTGTATCAAAAATAATTTGGACCATCTGTATCTGGAAAACCATAAATCATGTTTCAGCAATGAGGTCACTAACAGAAATTAGAAGCCCCACTTTGTGTATGCAGAACAGCAGAATCCAATTTGTGCTTAAAATACATAATGATTAGGGATTAACTGAATCTAGGATTCAGTTCGGGATGTGGCCAGGATTCAGAATTGGCCGAAACCAAACCCTAATTTGCATATGTAAATTAGGGGTGGGAAGGAAAATCACACGAGTTTTCATCACAATACAAAGAAGTAAAAAAACTTTCCACTTTTTCCTTTCCTGCCCCTAATTTTGCAAATTAGGGTGCAGATTCATGCGGATTTAGTCCAGTATTCGCCAAATGTTTAACAAAAGATTAGGTTATTTGGCCAAATCTTCCACAAAGGATTTGGGGATTCAGCCAAATTCCAAATAGTGGATTCAGTGCATCCATAATAATGATATATGAAGGATGAAAACCAATGAGTGTGCACTCATGTTCACTTAACACACATACAACCATGTATACATCTAATATTTTTTGTGACAGGCAAATGCTGCTGTACCACACACAATCATTTAAGAAACAATAGACTTCTCTGTCATGATAAGCATTTTTGTCCAGTAAATGGAGAAAAATATGGAATTAAAATAAACAGGGTTATACAATATATTAGTTCAGCTGGATCAACCTCCTGGTTGGGATTCTATTATTCAGATTTTATAAACAACTGATGTAAATGTATTTAAAGGTTGTGTTTGAAGGTTTTCATTCATCCAGGTCATGACATACAGTATCTAGGAGAGATAAGTCTAAAGCATTTGGAATCATCTTGAAAATGTTGCACCACTTCTCCAAGTGGCTTCAGTTCAACTGCGTGTAGGGAATATGCCAGCATTTTGAACACTTAAAGCAGGTGTGTCCATACTTTACTAGGTCTACTTTTAGTGATGACGTCCCATTTTGATCTACATCCATAAAAGCATTGTTAGTATTCTGTTTCCTGGGAAATATTACTTAAATATGATATTGATTTATAACAGAAATGATATTGCTATATTTAAAAACAACGATTTCTTAAGTAACCTTAACATAATAAATATCTGAATGAAAAGAATACAACAGAAGGGTAATTTGTATTTTGTTGTTGTTTGTTGTGTCTTGAGATCTACTGTTCACCAGCTAAAGGTCTACTGCTAGATCCAGATCTACCTTTTGGCACCCCTGACTTAAAGTGATACTTATACTAAAATTTTTCTATTCAAAATATGAATCTACATTAAAAGTTACATATATGTCTTGTGGATCTTTTTTTGCTGATAGTTCTGCTTTTGTAAGTAATTATTACTTTAAGTTACTAAACCTGTCTGTTTTGCCAACCTGACTGTCCCATCTCAGTTTGTCAGTTAGAGACTACGGACTACTGCTGCACAAATATGGCAGCCCCCTCATATAGGAACATGGGGGGGGGGTAAGAAATGTAATGTTAAAGCATCAGGAAAATATTTTTAT
>CM044443.1:90371264-90385089 GCA_024363595.1 Xenopus borealis
TAAAGTAAAGGTTCTGGAGTGGCCATCTCAGTCTCCTGACCTCAATATCATTGAACCACTGAGGAGACCTCAAATGTGCAGTTCATGCAAGACAGCCCAAGAATTTATGGGAACTGGAGGCTTTTTGCCAGGAAGAATGGGCAGCTTTACTGTCTGAGAAGATAAAAAAAGCCTCATCCACAACTACCACAAAAGACTTGAGTCATTGACATGAAAGGGGTATTAAGAACTGGGGTATGTAAAATGTTGATCAGGATCATTTGGGTAGTTTGTGTAGTGATTATGATTTAAAAAGAGTAAACACAGTTGTCTGACAATAAATGGCTCCAGCCAACCACTAACCATGAGTGAAAGAAAAGTTTTTGTGTTATCATTCATATTCTCTGGAAAATGGTTAAGAAATCATAAATTCTGCCAGGGTATGAAAACTTATGAGCACAACTGTGTATATGTATATATAGATAGATAGCAATGCATTTTTCAGTTACCATGGTAACCTTCATTAGGCTTAAATATTACAGAAAAGAAGTAGAATATTTATTATTACATTTTAGAGACTCAAGTGACATGGTTATACGTCACTGTTCATAAGGCCGTATTTTACAATTTCTCACTTTGTAGCTTTTCGGTAAACTATACGACTTTAATCTATTACTTAAACCTATGATTTCTTGCACTGCTTTGTGTAGATGCCTCTCTATCAAGTTCAGCCCCTCAGTGTATCCCCAGCATCACTGACCCACTTAAGAAAAAAACTCCATCACCATGTCTCTTTTGCTTTCTGTATTACTAATGTATATACATATACAATGCCTTGCTAAATTATTTATACACTCTTGACCATTTTACAAAATAACAAATCTTACACAAATGTAATTCTGTATTTCAGGGCACTGAAACTCAAATTAGAATTTTTAATGAAACATTGTTTTATTGTCGAATCCCACTTTAATACCTAATACATTTCAACGATGACTGCTGAAATAGGTGGTTCACCCTTAACTTAACTTTTAGTCTGTTATGGAATAGCCACTTGTAAGCAACTTTTCAGTTAGCCTTCTTTTGTTTTGTTATACTTTTTGAAATATTTTCCATCCTTTATTTTATTTTTACAGGGTGCCAAGTTCCTGCTAATGAAAAGCAGTTCCATTCTGGGGCCGATACTGCCAGTACCATACTGGGTAGCGTTGGTTGGCTAGAAATTAAATTGCTTTGAACTTTGGTCAAAAAGCTCTATTTTGTCTCATCTGGCCAAGGACTCCCACACGGGGCTTGTTTTTTCCCACCATCCATTAGGCCAGAATTCCTGATATGCTGAATGTCTAAACTACTACTACTACTGAACTACTAAAGACTATTATTTCTTCCAAGAGCGTGCTGGTCTTTTTATGGCTTCTATCAGAAATCCCCTCCTTGTTTTCCCAGACAGCAATGAGGAACAACATTTCCTAGACAATGTTTAGTTAGTTGCCTGATAATTGAACTCAGTGGTACATGTAAACACCTGGGTTTTCTTTTGTACCATTCTGCCAATGTATATATTTGTATTTCTTTTTCTTGAACAGATTTCACAGATGCTCTTCAGATAGACAACCTGAATAAAGATCCCTGGCTCCTAGCCACAAAAATATAGTAGAATTTTAATGATTCATTTGTAAAGGCCAATTGTTATGCAACAGTGGTTTCTTGTTAGGGCAGTTGTTTCTCTGTTATGTAAACTTACAACTTTCACAACACATGGGGGTTGAATACTAGTGCAAACAGCATTTCTTCAGCTAAACATAAAAACCATGTCACATTAACAATATTTTTGCTTTTCAGCACTTAGGAAAACAAATATCACATAAAACAAAAACAATTGTGAAGATTTCTTATTTACTACAGTAATAAATGAGAACTGCTCATGGTTCTTCTGAATATGTTTGCAATACAATGTACATTTATATATATAATCACTTGTAGGCAGCCGCACACTCTTTAGTTTATTGTTGGTGCTGGATCAAACTTTGCATATAGGGGCAAATTCACTAAAGCGCAAAGCGTCTAACACTAGCGCTAATTCGCCAGCTCGACGTCATTTCGCAACTTCGCAAATTCACTAACATGGACTCTGGCGAATTTTCGCTAGCGAAGTAGATAGACTTGAGCAACTTCGCAAACTTACGCGAGGCAAAGTTGCGCACTGACAAATGATCGTAAATTCGCAAATTCACGAAGATGAGCATTTTCCTCTACGTTAGCACTTACGCTAGACATTACTTCGCCTGGTCAGATTTTGTTCAATACACTAGATAGGAGGTTGAAAAAAAAAATGTTAAAAAACGCTGGCGTATTTTAGCATAGGAGGGTGATAGTCTGAAAAAGATTGATAATGTTTTGGGGGGGGGGGTTACCCTTCTTCCCCCCTACATTTCCTAACATATGGCAACACAACTATACAGGGGGCACATATAGGAAAATAGGACAACTTTATATTGAATTTATTAAAGGTTTCCTGGGCTTGTGTAGTGGAATGTAGCGAATGCTAGCGAAGCCAATGCTAGCGAATTTATGCATCTTAGTGAATTGGCCCCTATAGACTTCCACATAGACTCCAATGTTAAGTCAATTAAGTCACATTTATTGTATAAATCTGTGTATCCAATGTTTTGGCCCACCTTACAGCCTTTATTCTTAATCACTTAATATTGGAGTGCGGCTCTATGTGGTCTCGTGTTTTTTATATGGTCATGAAACTCCTCGGTTATAAAATCCTTATAATTTACAAGAGGGGGTACTTTACTCACTATATAGCTGACATAAAAAACACACATCTATCTATCTAGAGATATATGTTTGTATACATATACACATCAACTATAGCCCTGGCTATACTATTCTACATTACAGATCTGAACATTATATTTGCTGTTGTAAAATAATATCTCGGAACAAACAAAAAATTGCTTTTAAATTACATTAGTGCAAATTTGCACCACTGCAGCAACCTATTTGCATACATTTGACTGGTTTGAAATTTGTAGAATGCAAATGCTACATAAAGGTAACTTCTGTTAAGTGACTATGTGCAGAAACAGACTTGCAGGCTAGATTATGAAGGGCTTTGAGCTGCCTTTAGAGAGCCAATCAGGAATTTAACCATATCTTTAATCAAAAAAACTATAGAATTTCAGCCATATCCTGAACAAGTCTGGTTTCAGTACATCCCTACATATATATATATATATATATATATAACACTTTTCCTCTATTTCTTTCCATGTTTAGTAAACATGATACGGTTATCACTATGTACTTTTGTATTATATTCTATTCCATAAAACCCATGAAAATATATGTCTCCTAATAAGCTTAAATGAGATTTCATACAATAAGGTCCCATTATTACCCAAAATGCTAAAAACCAAATCTATCTCGAGGGAGCACCCTAGCAGACCAGCAAAGTAAAGCCAGAGACAATCACTAGGGAGCGTCTACAAACAAGCGCACAGAACATAGCCTATCGGCACTGTGTGAGGGATGCAGTTCTATTCTGTGGGGATGAACATCAGTTACAGTAAGTTTGTCTCACATATAATTGGCAGAATCCAGCAATATCAGCACACCCAAGGGCCTCGGGCTATTCATGCTGACAGAACAGAACAGTGATTAAGCGATAGCAATCTGGAGAAATGTGATTTTATTATATCTCTTTCACACTCATCAAAAGCATCATGGTAGGATAATTTCTAATGAGAGGAGTACAGGACTTCAGTATTTAATGGGTTCTCAATATGGCAACTTCGCAGATTGCCATTTGCCTTGATTCTAGAAACTCGGCACACACCATTGACGTGTCATATAAAGCACCTGTGATTTTAAGGGTCTCATATTCTGGGCTATGCCTCTGTTTTAACTCAGATTCTATTTATTTAAATAGACATTAGACATGGTGTAAAATCAAAATACATTTTCATCAACAGGTGTGAAGACGAAGAATAACAATTCCCTGTGACATTTTTATTTGACTTATACACTATGATGCTGGAGTAATAAGTGGTGCTAACCTGCTGCCCCTAGCAGAGCACACATAGCACTTCTACCTACTGATGGTACAGTACAAAGTGGGTTCTGCAGCATGTACCCGTTAGGTGCAATTCAGACAGGGAGACCTGTATTTAAGTCTACCTTTAGCCATCTGGAAGTAAAGGGCACCAATTGTGCCTCACCTCCACAGTGCAAGTAAAGAGCATACCATGGGCTTCCCACATGCTCCTTACATTGTAGGTACAAGTTGCACCTGTCAGCATGCCATGCTATGTCACCCTAATGGAGGCACGAAGATTTGCACTTGATAGTAATCAGCATTAACAATAAATAAAGTGCACTGTAGGTATATGACACGGGCTTGTGTCTGTTTTTTTTGGTAGAAAAGTGTTTAAGAAATGTTCTTCTCTATAACAGATATAAGGAACTGAAGTATGAGCTTTTAAATAAAGTGGACATTTACCCTTTAAAAATATTATTTTTTACATTTTAGTATTCCACGTGTATTGGTATAGCCAGACCATCTATCAAGTACAGGGATTAGGTGGCATTATACATAGTGCAACTTTTTTGAGCGCTCCTGGAAACCTTAAAAAATCTGTTTCGATCACTGGACAGTCAAAGAATGTGTAGATCTACTCCAGTTTATATTTGTGAACCCCATCTACAATTGTATTTGCATGCTGCATTCTGTTTATTAACATGGATCTGTTTGGTGCAAACAATAAACACAAAAAAAAAAAGTTTCTGGGGAGGGCCAAAATCTTACATTGGAGGGTCTTTAAACAATCATCTGATTTTCTGTTGAGCATAACACTGTATACAGTAGGCTACTAAACTAATAAATAATCATGTACAGGTATGGGACCGGTTATCCAGAATGCTCGGGACCTGGGGCTTTCCGGATAACGGATCTTTCCCTAATTTGGATCTCCATACCTTAAGTCAACTAAAAAAGTCTTGTAAACATTAAGGATTAATTATATCTTCGTTTGGATCAAGTACAAAGGTACTGTTTTATTACTACAGAGAAAAAGTAAATCATTTTTAAAAATTTGGATTATTTAGATAAAATGTCCATGGGAGATGGCCCTTCTATAATTCAGAGCTTTCTGGATAACCGGTTTCCGGATAAGGATCCTATACCTGTACCTGAAAACATGGAAAGTACTGACCATAATCTTTAAGACCTATTGAAACGTCCAGTAACACTGATTTTTCTCTGGAATTTGAGAAGCCAAATTCAAAACAATGTACTGTGTATACAGTATGGTTTAATTATTGATATAAACACCCATACAATATGAACAATCTAGCAATACAAAGACACAAATGAGACACAAAGGAAATGACAGATAAGGGTAGGTGGATCTGAACAGGCTACTAAAGACAGTGTTTTGGGGGAGTGAGAAATAAGAGCTAATCTTAGCAATGAGAGTGGAGGGAGGGAGAGTGAAGGAGAGAGATGAAAGAGAAATACATGAAATAAAACAGGGTGACAGGGCAAGGGCCCATTTTTAAGTAAAAATCAGATGCTGCATCAGGAGACACTGGGTCACAGAGAATGTAATGCAGCTTTTGAAATAACTGTAGTGTAATAAAAGATAGATTAGTTCCAATTATCTGGGGCCATGAGGAAGCAGTAGCTGCTATTACCAATAATGCATGGTACAGGAGGAAGCAAGCATCAGAGGTGCTCTGTGCCATTATTGCTACAGCTTGGCTGCTTTATATTTTCATACAAAGCAGAGGGATACAATAGATCTTGGAAAGTGGTCTCCTTTCATATGTAGGTCTTGTAAGTTGGGTCCAGTTGTTATGTTTTGACAAGTTTAGCACAGATCTGGGACATCCAAACTGTACTTCAAAAATAGCTCAATGGCTGGATCTTGGACATCCCTAGCACAGATATGACCCCCCCCCCAATCTTTATTTTCCTATTAAGGGATATTAAGGAAGCAAATGACCTAGTAAGACTTAATTGTCCAAGCTATAACAATATAAATGAACCTTAAAAATTATCACATCCTTTCTCTTCTCATTAATGGAGCAAATGATCTCAGAAATGTGTGCTGTTGTGATGAACATATTTGTCTTTTCAGTATAAATGAGCTTGCACCATTGCTAGTGCATCTGTGGGACCAAGAACAGCTTTTTGGGTTAAATACCCCAATTTCAACTATTCTTAACTGATCTTTTGCCAATATGGATTCCAAGGCGTCCACGCATGTATAGCTAAAAACAACACAGATTTTAAATACCATTAGTATATATGGGCATATACTGATTAAGTGGAGCAGTAATGCCAAGCACTAAAGTCAACAGAATTGATCTGCTGAATGAAAGAGTAATCATCAGCCAAGTGAATGTCTTACATGACATCTATCTATCAAGAGTACTTGTAAGATTTCCCCAAAGACTGAAAAACCAAACAAAACAAATACAGAAAAAATGAGACAGTGAAAACCCAATTTACTTAAATATCCACTTTTTGCTAATTGTTTATTGCAATACAATAGATGCCTGACACCCTTTATCAATCATTGTCCATCTGGTAGGGCCTAAACCAAGGTCATTTAATGGAATTGCATTAGACTGAAGCATTGATCTACTTAAGGAAATGCATGATTATATTGTAGAGTTTTATGTAACCATATTAGCAATGATTGCACCAATCCTTTTCTAACTAACTCCGGCTTTGTGTACTCACCATCCTGTAGAGTTGGCTGAGCATTGGGGATATGACCAGGCTTATCTGAAAAAAAAGAGAAAGTGGTATCAGTATAGTAGTAAACATAGGGTGCAAACATATCCATCTTAATAGATAATGACACAACCCCTAGATTGAAAAAAAAGTACGCCCCGAAACGTTGCCCTGCACTGTAATAAACCCAAGTGTTTGAACAGACCTGTGTGCCAATGGGTTTTTTTCTATTGATCTCTAACTTTACTCTTTGATAATATACCCCAAAGTTCCTTTACAGCAGTGATCCCCAACCATTAGCTTGTGAGCAACATGTTGCTCTCCAACCCCTTGGATGTTGCTCCCTGTGGCCTCAAACCAGGAGCTTATTTTTGAATTCCAGGTTTGGAGGCAAGTTTTGGTTGCATAAAAACAAGGTGCACTGCCAAACAGAGCCTCAGTATAGGCTGACAATACAAATAGGGGCTACCAAAGGGCCAATCACAGCACTTAAACATTTTACATGCTAGTGTTGCTCCCCAACTCCTTTTACTTCTGAATGTTGCTCACAGGTCCAAAAGGTTGGGGATCCCTGCTCTACAGGGGATGTAGAATCTTATTTCTGTATGCCTCACTACTTGGTCAGAAGGTCAAATGCTGCTGTGTGATGGGTAACACATTCTACTTTGACATACTTGGAGGCAGCACTAATAATACTATAAATACAACTGCAATTTGAAAGCTACCCCTAGCAGCACAGTTAGGTATTCAAGGCAAGCTCTTCACCAAGTTCTAAGTTTGCTTGTTCCTTCAGGTGCCATTACGTAACCATGTAAAAAAATCAAAGGTAACTATAAGCAGCCATTACAAGTACAAGTATGGGACCTGTTATGCAGAATGCTCAGGAACTAGGGTTTTCTGGATAATGGATTCTTCTGTAATTTGGATATTCATACCTTAAGTCTACTTAAAGAACAAGTAAACGTTTTTTTTTCTATCTCTAAATTTGCTCTAAACAGCCCCTCAAATTAATGTACCTTAGTCCCTGCTGCAAGTCTGCTCTGGTTTCTGTGTTATCAGCAGCTTGTTTCACCTTCTTCCTGGTGCAGAGTGAAGCCCCGCCCCTTAGCTTTCTGAGCTGACCTTATATCTTGGACTAGTCCAGGAGATCATTTGCATACTATGACATAGCAGAGAGCAGTGTGTGTAGCAGCTTTTGCTTGGGGAAACTAGCTTACTAATGAAACACTGGCTCCCTCTTCCTCTCTATTGTGGAACAGCAGCAAATGGACTGCTCAGTAAACTAAGGGGCTGGGCTTCACTCTGCACCAGGAAGAAGGGAAACAAGCTGCTGATAACACAGAAACCAGAGCAGACTTGCAGCAGGGACTAAGGTACATTAATCTGGGGGGCTGTTTAGAGCAAATTTACAGAAAGAAAAAGAAAAACATTTACTTTTCCTTTAAAAATTATGTAAACATGACATAAACCCAATAGGCTGGTTTTAGGATTAATTATATTTTAGTTTGGATTAAGTACAAAGTACTGTTTTATTATTACAGAGAAAAAGGAAATCATTTTTAAAAAATTTGGATAATATGGAGTCTATGGGAGACGGCCTTTCTGGGTAATGGGTTCCCAGATAGTGTAACCCATACCTGTATGTGTTTTAAGCCAACATGCTAAATCCAACTATGGAACATAATATCCAGAAAGTCATTAAATCCTGAAATATGGGTATGAGAGCTAATCATTCTTATTATTGTAATAATTTACTTATTCTTAGTACAGGTATGGGTTCTGTTATCTGGAAACCCATTATCCAGAAAGCTCTGAATTACGGAAAGGCCATCTCCCATAGACTCAATTTTATCCAAATGATTTCCTTTTTCTCTATAATAATAAAATATTACCATGAACTTGATCCAACCTAGTATAAAATGAATTCGTATTGGGTTTTATCAAATGTTTACATGAATTTCCAGTAGACTTAAGGAAGATCCCAATTGCAGAAAGATCCATTATCCGGAAAGCTCCAGGTCCCGAGCATTCTGGATAACAGGTCCAATACCTGTAATAATAAACCAATACCTTGCACTTGAACTAGGATAGCATAAATTCTTGTTGATGGCAAAAAAATGCTATTTTTTATGTTAACATCTTTTTTTGACAACTTTTAGATATGGCAACCCAAACTGAGGAGCAACCTGAAGACAATACGGCTGGTTGGAATGTATATCCCATATTAGAGAAATGAAACCAGTTCAGCAGAAAAATAAAATGACTTGTGCACCGTTTACGGAATACACTGCTGAGCCAATGCAAGCACAAGCAGGATAAAAACCTGTGCTTAGTACGTTAAGCAGCAACCACGGCCTGCCCACTGTTTGGGTTTTCATTAAACCCTTTGTATATGGTAAGTCAGCTATGCACTGCCCCACTGGGACAAAAATGGAAACATCACGACGGACTGCTGGTTTAATCAGTTTTACTTGGACATACCCTGTGCAAATCAGTGCAGAGGGATATTTGCATATTATGAGTATTTATATGCATACTAGCCTGCATATATTATCAAGTCATAAAAGGATATGTAAAATCTTTAATCAGGAGAGCAAAGAGAAGGAGGAGGACTTTATTCTGGCTGCATGCCCATGCCAGTATCTTAAAATCAGTTTGATATATAGAGAAAAGAGCAACTGGAATTTGCAAGCTAAACGTCACATTCTTTCAAACACGAGCCAACAAGCTGGGTGGATTATTAGTGTAGATGTGCAATATATTATCCAGAATGTTGGGGTTTTCTTGTGGAGGGGACTTTCCGTGATGTGGGACACCACCACCTAAAGCACGTACATGTTAAAATAAAAATGTATTTGCCATCAAGATCGATTTGTGGTAGTTTAGCTGTATTTTGATGTTTTCTGGATAATAGATCCCATACATGAATATCTTAGACCAGAGTTCAGCTAATAGCTCCTGGACAGATTGGGCCCCTTAAGCACACTTTTATGGCCCCAAGGGTATACCCATTAACTGTCACACTTCCTGAGAAAAATGGATTCAAACTAGCTCAACAAGTTAGATAGTGGGCAATAAACTGGGTAGTCCCGACTCAAAGCACAGGACTCAGCAGTTGTATCTGAGTGGAATACGATGGCACAGCCCAGATACACAGGATCAGCTTTAGGTCATATTGACATAGTTTTAAATTAATTAATCTAACAATTGCTCATGCTAAATAAAGTGAGAATATACATTAATTCAAATGCAAAGTTAATGCAGAAATTTAGTAATTTTTTATCCGGCTTTTGACCCTGCAGGTTCATGGCAAAATGCATTTTTTCCCCTTACAGCTAACAGCTACAAGCTTACATTTTGCTGGTTAAGTGGTTAGAACTTGTTTTATACTTTATCTCTCACAACTGCCTGATGATTTGTTGGAATAGAAGAAATAACATAAGTCAACTTGCATTAGAAAATCCTTAACATTACCTCTTTCCTTTCAAATCTCTCACACACTTTAACATCATAGGTAAAGAGGCAAAGGGCCCAGACATAAAATATTTCATTGAATCAATTGGTATTTCTGTATATTTTCCTGTAACTCTTTCAGGGCTGGCGTGTTTGACATAAACCAGTGTTGCACATTCTATGCAGATGCACAGCACAGCGCCTTAGGGATCTTTTTGGCAGTCACATTAACTGGATAGAAATCAAATTCAAATGTCTAATTGACATGCTATCCAAAACAACGTCTGGGACCCCAGAAATGTCTGTTTCCACAGCCAATATTAAAAAAAGGAAACTTGCTTATCTTCACAGATGGCAAAGCAGAGATGTTATATATGAGCCTTGCCAACTCATCTGAACTACCCAGTAGCCTCAGAAAGATGAAGTTGACCTGTTGAGGGGGTGGTGGTTAATTCCATAAGAGAAAGTAGGTGTTCTGATAAACTTAAAGTGCTTTGTAACACCCATACCTAGTGTCAAATAAGATGTGGGCACTTGGCATCTATGTTGTCATAAGTATCTGGGCCAATCATACATTGTCATACAATGGATTTCAATACATGGGATGGGCAAATAATAAACATAAAGAACAATAGGCCTGTTTATTATAACCAACAGCTTTCTGGCTATTGTTACAACTACAACACCCCTAATGCCCTTATGGGCTGCTAGTGAGATTCTGGAAGTTGTATTTCAAAAACAGCTTATGGGCTGCAGGCAGGACAGACCTTACATAGAGCACAAGTGGAAGTGACACCATGGCTCTCAATTACACAGGTGATATGGACCCATTTATATCATTTATAATGAGGCCTTGTAAATACGTCTTACTTACAGACGAAGGTCTTTCTCAGTGCTGAGAAGGCAAATGAGAATTGGATTGATCGAATTCCTTGAACATCTCATGACATACGAGGTCAGGTAAAACTAGGTCAGTAAACCAAAAGGGGAAATAAATCCCTCACAAAGCTAAAATACTCTCGCCCAGAAATATTAGGTTTTTACTGAGAAATAAAGAAGCACCCACATCCTTTTACACACACAAATTCAGGAGAAACATGCAACAAGGCTTTGAATGAACAGCGATTCCTCTAACCTATTGTACTGTCCACATTCACACCCACAGTCACATCAATTACACAACAAGGGGCAGAATGAAGGAGCTCTGGCACAGGCCACACCTACAGTTATTCAGGAACAGAAGAACGGCAAATCCAAGCGTGGAGGTGGCAAGCAGGATCAGGCAAATGTTGCAAGGGATCATGAAGTAACGCACCACCAGCGAGACTTTATGCTGATAGATCCGGTCCCTCTCCAAAACTGGAGCAGGGTAGTGGCAGCCAGTCATGGCAAAAAGCTCTTTGGGGGTGTCAGCTTAAGGTCTACACTACGATTCCACTCTTACCCAGCTTTAAACCACATCCCAACAATCAAATATTTTCCACTTGTGACAAAATAAACAACACATGTAAATATCCTCAATGGCTTCAGCTCAAAAAAAAACTTCTCCCACTTATGACACCATGGTACTCCAAAGACTGAGGTCAAAATAAGGAAAGGCCACCAGAGATCAAGAGGATTGTCGGTTGTCCTGCTGCTCGCCAAGTGCAGGTTGTAAATGCTTAGCAATCAAGCTGGGTTTTCTAAAGTTCATATGGCCCATCCCAAAAGGCCAATGGAATGTATTTGTGCAGATCCACAGGCAGCTACATCCTAGGAAAAGACTATTTGAGTCATACAGAACATTTTTCTGAAAGAAAAAAAAAAAATTCAGATGCAAAATTTTATCCAAAACAGCGAGAAAGCTTCAAATGCTAATGGAATTTGTTTTGTAACGAAAAATTTGCATTGCTAAATCTCATAGCACCAAATGTAAAAATCAATTCCCAGCAGAGTCGTGATATAATAAAAAAGATGTTAGATGAGCGAAGTGATATTTCCTTTCTCCTTCAGAACCTTAGAACAGTAGCATGCAGGCTACTACTTCTCCATTCTCAAACAAGCATGCCCCCAATAAAAGCTTAAAAGTCCCTTTTCTTTTTTAGTGTGAAAGTTCCTTGTCAATACTATTTCTGCTTCTTCTTTCTGAATGACTCCAAGGCAGTCCTTTTTCAGCAATACACAAGTAGCATCCTTTTTCCAAAGACACAAACACTTCTACTTTTCTTGTACTCCTGAGTGCCTGCTCCCTCTCATTACATAGGCAGAGATGCCCATCCCTTCTCTCCAAATCACCACAGCACTCACAGTTTCGTCACCGCGTTCTTCAGTGGTCTTCTCAAGCGACTTAACAACCACCTCTCAGTTCAGCCTTTGGGTTTGGGGGGTAATCAAATGCTGATCCTTGCAGAAAAAAGATCACCCATTCATCAGACAGACAGGCATTGACAATAAAGGGAAGAAACGGCGAGGGGCAAAGTGGAGTGGGGGGAGGGATGGCAGAGTCACATCCAGGGGCTTGCCAGAAGGACCGGCGAGCTGTGCATACGAAGGCAAGATTCTGTGTAGGTATTCAGGGTCTCACCTGCAGCGATTCTCCACAATACTCTTCTTATGGACACAGGAACCTTACCGTTCTATTCTTTTTACTCCTCAGAGAATTCACTTGCCCCTTCCCAAAAGCCTTCCAGGACAAGGAGCTTGTAAAGACTTTGTACCCCCTTGCGGATATACAGGAAACCGTCAGTCGTCAGTCTGCCCAAGCCATTCACAGGCTCCTAGCAAAGTGAACAGATTCGGTGAGGCAGCTGGATTTCTGCAGGCTGACAGGTCCCCTCCTTTCTCCCTCCAGCAGTGAGCATGTTAGGGGAGTCCTGTATGGTTCTGTGGGCTTTCCTTTACCCTTTACTTGTCAGAGCTCTTTCTCTCTCTGCTCAGGAAAGAAGATGTGGTGGTGGAGGGAGAGAGTGTCAGAGAGAAAGAGAGATAGAAAGTGCTTGACAGGCTGCTCTAAACAAAAGAATAAATGCTTTGGGGAATTCTCCTCACAGCCTCCTCAGGGTCCTTGCATGTGCACACAAAAGCAAAGGAGGGGAGGGGGCTAAGCAGCTATGTGACAGGGGCGGGGGGCCACTGCCTCACCAACCCTCTCACACAACGTGCTTGAGCCACAGACACATCCCAGTCTGTACTGTGTAAATCCAGCAAGCCCCGAGGACTGCCATGTGCACTGAACTCACCGGTCACCTCACTTTTACACATTCCCAGCTGAATACGCAAGTGCACCTTTCCACTAGCTGTCTATCTATCAAATCACAGAGCTAGGCTTCCCCTTCTATGCCTGAAGAACAACTCATTACTAAGTGACAAGCTTCTATTCAGCAGTAGTATGAATGGAGCCTCTGCAATCAGCAGAGCATGGTGTCGACATGCTCCACAGGCATACCAAGAAAAAGCAATATGCCTACATTTACCCACAACACCTGCATTTTCATTCCCCAAGGCTTGCCCTCACGCCCCACTCTCATACACTATATCATCCCATGCTATACTGTAATTGACCTGCTACCAACTCCATCGCCTCATAGACCAGAGGGGAAATCATATCTAACCCTACAGGAGGTATAATACTATTTCCAAACCAATGCTCCTTTGTGTGTGTGT
>CM044443.1:90394425-90407132 GCA_024363595.1 Xenopus borealis
TAAGTAAACCCAATAGGCTGGTTTTGCTTCCTTTGAGGATTTATTATACAGTACAAGGTACTGTTTTATTATTACAGAGAAAAATTTAATGAAATCGTTTTTTGAAAATTTGGATTATTTGGATAAAATGGAGTTTATGACAGACAGCCATCCTGAAATTTGGAGTTTCAGGATAATGCATTCCATACCTGTACTGTGTTTTGGGTGAAATTAGGGTCTGTGTAATGGCTAACCCTTGCCACACTGAACAAGTCCTAAATATATAGTATACACATATATATACATTTGCAGCAGTTGAAACGGAAAATGATGACTTTGCTATCAGTACATAAAGCAGGAATGATGTTTTAAATAACTGTATTCACAAAGAATAGGCTGTTTTGACATGATGACTATGAAGATTCCTCATGTAATTTTCATCTAAGGCAAGAGATGCGACGATTGAGGTAACACACATTGACTCCGCATCTCATGCTTGATCACACACAAATTTAAAAGAATTGATGAGGGTTGTAGAAATGTGCAGTTCCACACTGATGAGTGATGAACTGTAGACTACACTTGACGGAAAGAATCCCAGGCTAATTCCCACATCGTTCTCTCTAAAGATGGATGCAGAATTCATCAGCTTTATGCTTTTTATTATACATGTAACTCATCCATCAGGGATGCACTAGAGTCCAGACATTTTAAAAGGCCCAATTACAAGGTGCATCTCTGAGAAAACACCTACATATGAAAGAAAATGTCATCCCATAGCATCTCAAGCAAATGCCTCAAAGAGCCCAATACAACATTTTGTTGGTTTTAGTGATGTTCTGAAGTCATGTGGCTTATATAAATGAATGCACTGTTGATTAGAGTAGTAAAGAGAAATAATGTTCTTTACACGTATGTCACATGTGAAAACTATGTCAATTTTAGTGTCATTACAGTAGCCCCTTAAATATAGTCACTGAGCATGCTCATGTTACTTTTAAGATATGAAATGGGGCATTAGTCTTCTATAATATTACAGGGAGCATAAGTCTCATATGGAGACCACAGGCCTGGCTTTGCCACGTCACCTCCACAGCTTTGAACAATCTGTCAACACGACAGATCCCAGAAAGAATCTATGTTTTAAACCCATTTCGTTATTACATGTTAGTAGCAGGATGCTGGGTGTCTAATTAGTCTCCAATATTTCTTGCTGCCTCTGCAAGCATAAGATGGCAAAAAATCCATACCCCCTTTGCCTTTATAACTAGATCCAGAGGTGGGCCATTTTCTTCCAAAGCTTTAAAGCTCCCAAGGTTGTATAAAAGCTAAATTAATAATAATTACCCAGGAAAGGAATAAAGTGTGTTGCGTGCTGGAGGCAGCTGCCACTGCTGCTGAAGTGCCTGGATATAAACACATTAGACTCGCTGATATGCGGGGAATTGAGGAGGGGGACCACACTGGATGAATGCATTAAGTCATCATATGGGCTTGGCAATTCCCTGCCCAGCTCTTAGGAGACAAACACCCCAATTAGGCTTAAAGTCAGCAACCTTCAATGACATCTGAGCCCATCTCTTCTTTTCACAACGCTTCTCTGCTTTGGGGCCAAGAATCTCCTTGGTCACTTAAATCCTTTAAAAAAATCACACAAAAACACTTTAAATTCACCTCAGACACAAAGGTTTGCAAATTCCTTGCACTTTCATTCGACAATTGAGTTTTACTTTCTGTATGCCTTTATATTTTCAAGCATTCTAAGCTTCTCTATTGACGTGCTGCCAGGTTATCTATCTATAGAGATACAATGGAAACATATGGAAAGGCATTTGAGAAGCAAATGGCAACCTGCGGCCATCTGGAGTGCTACAGGTTACCCATCCCTAAAGCATTACAGTTATTCTAACATGAAGAACTCAACTAATAATTAACTATTTATAAGTTATAAACTGGGATTTATGAAAAGGGTTGGAAATTTTTTTTTTTTAAAAACACCAATTTAGGGCAAAGCCAGACGGGGAGATTCGGGGGAGATCTGTCGACTTCTCGCCGCGATTAATCTCCCCCGAATCTCCCCGAATAGCTAGTCAGCGCTGCGCACTCGCTAGGCATAAAGTCGCCTGCGCTTGTTCGTCGCGGTGAGGAGTCGCCAGGCAACAGATCTCCCCCGAATCTCCCCGTCTGGCCTTGCCCTTAGTCGTTTGCTCTTGTGCTACTTATAGTCCAGTCTATTATTCAACCAGTATCTGGTTGGTAGAGGCCCATACATTGAGTTTTCCAGTAATCCTAAAATTGAGGAGAAGAGAAATAAAGAAAAATGGGGGTCAGAGGGTTATTTTTGCAAAGAATTTGGATAGAACTACTCAAGTGTTTTTGGTCGGATCAACAAATTAGATGAGATGACAAATTAGTCGCGCACATCAAAATAGAATTGGCCGAAAAGTCGCAGGTAAGAACTACACAGTCCGTCTGTCAGATAAAGACACAGCTTACTTTGTCCACATCCGAGAGTCGTGTTGTGTCGAATCTAACGTGGTTCTTCCTTGCGACTTTTCATTCAGACCAATAAGAATTTTGACATCTACGTCTCCATCCGATTTGCTGCCTATGTTTTGCCGTCCGGTATCGATCAGACCAAAAACACTTGTGTAGTTCACCCGTGCAGTTCTACCTGTACACTCTACAGCTGCTAAATGAAAACACATCCCGAGGAATAAGTAGACCTTTGTGTCTGAGAAAGTAAGAGTGTTTTTGTGTGAATTTTTAAATGATTTGCGTACAGGGAGGGATGCGATTGCCAATAAAAGCTAAACTCTTGCGCTGTCTGACTGACACTGCCCAGCAAATTTATTTAGCATCTCCACCATAGGGTTAAGTATTAAAACTGGTTAATGAAGGCAACTATTTTTACACAGTTGAGCATTAACCCCTCAATTCCAGCAAACTGCACCTTTGTAGGGAGCTGTGTGCCCTCCTCAGAGTTACAGCACCCTAGGGATTTCAAACCATCACTGACAGGAATAAAGTGTCAGAGAAAAAAAGAAAAAGGCGCAAAGCAGAAGCTGAGCGGGAGCAGGAAGGAGGGGCTTTGCAATCTATAAATATATTTGACTCCAGAGCCATACCACTGTGAGAGCAGCGATGGCAGCCTGCAAGGAGGGGAATAGATACCAATTAACGAGATGAGAAGTAATTGGTGTTTGCCAGCAAATGTTTCCAAACTGCAAACGAAACCTACATACACACAGACGCCGGCATAGCTGTGAGGCAGCAGCTTCTCAATCCCTTCCCTCATGTACACATATTTATACACGGATTTAGCCTGGTTATCTCAGCTCCCGCACAAACAGGCCCGGATGGGCTGCTGGCTAATTGATACATATCTTAGAAGGCACAGTGTGAGCGCTTTGTAGCTGCATCCCCTGCTTCAAAGGTTTCCGCCGTGCCGATTTAGTTGACAATAACGACATCCGAATGAGAGGGAGGAGGAGGGGGATCTTACTTTAGATTCTAATTATTTCCATTTAACACTTGGAAGCGCACCCAACTGAACCCCTGCTGAGTGCAGAGCAGGGTGAGACAAAATGGGCAAAGCAAGGATTTAAAAGGGAAACACTGTGCTTTTGAGATAGTGGAGGAGCATAAGCCATTGTTATATTATGAGCAGTAATGGAGTAGAGCACACAGCACAGCCTATTTGGAGTGGATGGGGGGTGTAATGTGGGTACTATATATACTATAATAAAGTCATTTCAGTTGTTGTACAATATGACTTAAAATACATATACCGGTATATATAAGATTTGTGTGCATTTATTTTGCATAATGGGTGCCAGGGAAGACTGTGAGCACCTCGGAAGTTTGTGTTTATGCATATATGTATATCCTAATGACTGATCTCAGTATGCAGAATTCTAGCTCTATACATCTCAGTAAACTGCCCTCTCTTAAAAACAACAATACACTCATCCTCTGAACTATGCCCAATATTCAATATATAGAAAAAGGTTCCCTTCATTTTACAATAAATGTACTAATAACAATCACAGATAGAAAAATGAAATGTTTCACAGCATCCCTTTAACATGATTTCTGATACCGAAAACAATTTAGATGAATCAAATTCTTTGTGCAGTTGGTCAGGTTTAAAAGCCAATGAGCATGCATATTGCACCTGCAAATAAATGGGAGGGGGTATCCAAAGAGGTTCTCTACTTAGGGCTCTTACACACAAGCGTTTTTACCTGCGCTCCCCTGCGTTCCGTTTTGCTGCGTTCATCCGCAGGGGAGCGCAGGTATAGACGCACTCACATGAACGCATGTAGGGGCCAAACGCAGCAGGTTCAGACGCAACATGATGCATTTTTCCTGCGTTCGGCGCCTACATGCGTTCGTGTGAGTACAGCCCCATTGAAAATAATTGAGTGCGTCTATACCTGCGCTCCCCTGCGGCTGAACGCAGCAAAACGGAACGCAGGGGAGCGCAGGTTAAAACGCCTGTGTGTAAGGGCCCTAATGCTGTGAGTACAGGGATTTCAATAAACCCATCCTCTCCATTATTAAGCCTAGGGCTGCAGCTTTTTTATAAAAAATAATATTGGCTTACTATATTTTGATATTTCTTCAATATTAATAACATTGACATCAAGCATTTGTAATCAGTCAGGCTGCAACACTAATTAAACCACTGCTTCTTTGTAGACTTTTACTTCTCTTTTAAAGGACAAGGAAAGTCTAAAATAGAATAAGGCTAGAAATGGTGTATTTTGTATACTAAACATAAACATGAACTTACTGCACCACAAGCCTAATCAAACAAATGATTTATGCTTTCAAAGTTGGCCACAGGGGGCTGTCATCTTGTAACTTAGTTGAACATCTTTGCAAGACCAAGACTGTGCACATGCTCAGTGTGGCCTGGATTAGATAATAAATTATCAAAACAGCACAAGTCAAATAATATCTGTCAGAAGCTGATACAGCAAGATTAAAAATCAGAATATGCAGACTGCACTGGATCCTGTGTTGTCATGTAACCAAATGTGGATTTTAACGTTTTTGTATTATTTAACACAAATTTACTCCAACTCTCCATAACCAGTGGCTGCAGCAAAATATCCTCCAAATAGAATCTCATTTTATCTGTTTTAATCTGGTTTTGTGATCTTTGTCCCTGCAACTGGAGTTGGAAACAGTAAAGGGGATGTAAAGGCAAAAATAAAATATAATACAAATCTCTACACTGTCACCGACTGCTCTACAGGGAAACAAACAAAGCTGCTGGAGTTCTGCTGCTGGGAAGTAAGGCAGGGGGTCCACCTGCTGTTCATAAGTATGATTGTTTCCCTACACAGCAGGTAGGGACCATCTGACAATTCCTATCCACAGAAGTAAATGAAGGGAGAATTTCACAGCATTCAGTCAGGTTTCTTATAAATATGGTACACATTTGTTTAATTTAAGTATATTAGAGATAGGTTACTGTTTCATTAAAGAAAGTAACAATGAAATTTTATTGTTTCCTTTACTTGCCCTTTAAAAAGTAGCTGAAAATGGCCCAAATAAGTTGAAATCTTAGCAGTGCTGGGATAAATGGAGTAAAGAAATGCATTTAGAGGTGAACTGGAGGGCAGAACCTCAGTATACTGGAATACACTATGTAGCCAAAATGGTTTATTTATAATGCTGCGTTGAAGTTGTCACATGTGGATTAACGCTATTCATCACAATCACAGAAATAATCCCTTACAAACAGCTACAAAGATGTGTATTTCTGACAGACTAGCTCCCAATAATAAGCCATTATTTGCTACCATAAACCACTGAAGTCAAAGCAACAAACTGGGGCTGCAAAGAATGGCTGGAGTAAAAAGTGTTGTGATACCACCACCTTTATATTAGGAGTATTTAAAGCTAACACTCTTTCTATGGCAGTTTTTTACATTCAGCATAAATAAGTTTATAATCATACATGGTCTAACAATTGTACACTGGTAAGGTAAACCATAAAAACAAATTAATGTATTGCAATTAGGGATGCCCCGAATCCAGAATTCAACCAATTAAAAAATCACATGACTTTTCATAGATGTTCTCTTTCTGTCTCTTTCCCCTAATTTACATATGAAAATTATGGGCTGGATTTGGTTTGTTATTTAGCCAAATCTTACAATATAAGGGTAAACTACACGATTTTACCTGCACTTCCATCTATTCTGACACGATGAAGCACAGGCGTCACGTCAGATGCAACTAACCTAATGTGAGTAATAGGAATGTCGCATAGAAGCGGATTTTCTTCATCCAATCTAAGATTCTGAATCCCAAAATAGTGGAATTTATGCATCCCTAATTGCAATTAATGATATTCTTTTCTAGTTTTAAACATTGTGGCATACAGTATTTACACAGATATTACAATGAATGTGAAACAGTGCCACCTGCTGTTCATTTCAGCAGTCAGCAGAAAATACAGTTAGTGTAGTTAGAAGAAAATCTTGTGACGTACCTCTGCTCAGATATTGAAGTCAGTCAGGAGATAACAAAAAAAGAACTTTCACTTCTCACTAACTTCATTTTCTGCTGACAGTGTCTGGTCAGTTAGCTGTATCATCCTAGAAAACACGCAGTGCACCTAAGGCTAAATGAACATGTGTAAATCTGTAGCTGTAAGTCCCCAATGATTTATTACACCGGGAGAGGGTTCAAAATGTTGCAAATTTCTCCCCCTATTTAGTGTAAATTTGAATTGCCACAATGCATGAATGTTTAGTCCCTCTTCCTTGGGGGAACAAAACACTGCCCATCTCTCCATGTGCCTTTACCCTAATGGAAACTACTAAACTGCAGTCAATGGGTATTTTCTATGCTCGTGACAATAAGAATTGCACTGCAGCATGCTTCTAGGCATTTTATTACAGCAAAAATCATATTCAAAGCTAAATCGAGCCAGTCTTGTGATCTTGACCGCCCAATTGCAAGAAGCTCTAGAAACTGCAGATTGTTCAATACTGCAAAATATCTTTTTGATTACAGCTTGCCTGAAACACAAAATATGGCTTTAAATGAGCTGGAAAGTAAAATAAACGATAGTTGCGGGAAGCAGGAGCCAGACTGCCAGATAGCGATCTAATACGTCTAACCTTTTCTGTGCCAGAGACACACTGCATTGGGTTAACCATTGAGGGTTGTGCAAGTCCCAAACAAAACAATTTTAGGCCAGAAAAAACAACAGCATCAGTAAAAACATTTGAAAACAACTCTCAGCCACCCATAGGGAACCACGAAATGCATTAACTGTACTATAATTAATCAGAACATTAACATATAGCAAATCGTTCCATGACTCAAAGAGGACATTTAAGCAATGATTGCAAAACTACATTTTACTAGGGATCCAATGGTGCTTCTGATGAGGAGCTCACTGCTTGGAATAATTGAGTCTTTTCTGCAGTATGCAGCAAGATAACTATTCCTCATGCTGCACAGCATGGTTCTGAATTCCTTTTTGCACACTAGGAACGAGCTGAAATTCACCTTTGACAAATATTTTCGGTGAACACCTGCTCAAACAGTTTAGTGCAACAGTGACACCTGGTGGCTAATGCATCATATACATGCCAGGTGCAATTAAAAGCTTCATCCCCAGTGTATAGAATAGCAAGCAAAAAATACATCATCATCATCATTTCTTTATTTATAACACCAAGTTATTCAGCACTTTCCAATCATTTATATCTGGGGTCTTACAATAGTTTAACAAACAAGAATAAAAATATACTTGGAGCCGCCTGCTCACACCTACTTTGCTTACGCCTATCTTGCTTCTATTTGCACATCAAACAATACCATATTTCCTGCAGGAGGGTGCTAGGAGTTGTACTTTATCAGTGTCTGGTGTACAGCAGATTTTAGAAACCAGATATATGCATTAGGGAAAATTCATCTTAGGGCTCCAATGCGTTCCGTTTTGCTGCGTTCAGCCGCAGGGGAGCGCAGGTATAGACGCACTAAATGCTTTTCAATGAGGCTGTACTCACACGAACGCATGTAGGCGCCGAACGCAGGTTCAGACGCAACATGCTGCATTTTTCCTGCGTTCTGCGCCTACATGCGTTCGTGTGAGTACAGCCCCATTGAAAAGCATTGAGTGTGTCTATAGCTGCTCTCCCCTGCGGCTGAATGCAGAAAAACGGAGCGCAGGAGAATGCAGGTAAAAACGCTTGTGTGTAAGAGCCCTAAATCTAGCCAAGGCTATTCTAACAAGGCAATTACTCAACCTCCCATTAATTAATAGGATTTTGCAGTTATTGTCCCTTATGATCAATAAAAAAGATCCTTATTACAATTGAGTAGTGGCTGCTGTATAGCTTATTTTGTCTGGAACTGTAAACATCATAAAAATATATTGAGTTTAATCAAATAAATGAGTCTGAGCAATCACTATTCCTGCATATGTATGTGCTTGTGTGAGATTGTATCACACTGGTATCTGTCCAGCAGTCATCCATCAACAAAATACACAGCCCACTGTGGTCCTTGCCCAATGGAATTTTCTGTTCATCCCAGTTGATACCTGAATGAGTTGTATATGATCCCATAAACATAGTAAGGATGCACCAAATCCGAATTAGCATATGCAAATTAGCTACGGGGAGGGAAATTGCGTGACTTTTTGTCACAAAACAAGTAAACAGTGTTTTTCCCTTTACACCCCTGCATATGAAAATTAGGATTCCGATTCAGTTCGGTATTCCACTGAACCTTTTGCAAAGGATAATAGTGGATTCGGTGCATCCCTAAAACATAGCAGTATAATTGCTGAAGAAAGGCCAAAATGGCACCAAATATCCATCCATATAAGGACACCTTCCTGCTAAAAAAAACACTTCATATCCACAATGGAGTCTCATAACATAATATAATATAGTGAATTACAAATTCATTTGTGTGTGTGCTCTGCAGGAACCTTACGCACTTTAATCCCATTTAGTTAAACCCAGTCTTTCAGATGGAATTACCTTCCTGTCGGTAAGAATGATGTGGGTTTGTGTAGACTGCATTATGCAATCAGTTTCAGGCTAATTACGAAGCCTGGCAGATCAGCAGCTTGTTGCAGTTCTACTTCTGATTCAAGCTGCCACTGCAGCTCCAATCATCTCCATGGATTTTAGGCAGATACATTTGTAAATTGGCATTCAGATCCAAATAAATTACACCTAGATGGTATGACCAGACCAGCTGCCTGGCTCAAAGAAGCTTATACTGAGTCTGACCGCATTTTATGGGATCCAACAGTTTTACTTTCATAGGAATACTAAAACACTGGGTGGATTGCCTATAAATATATTATCCTGTATTCTCTCATCATATATAACAAGTGACACATTGCTAATCTGTGCACAGCAGGAGAGGAAGTAAATCATGTTAATTGATATTAGTAGCATTGCTCAGACATGTACTCCATCATAATACCCTTCTGTTCTGGTTTAGCACCACTAGAATTTACACTGGTCTATTGAAAATGAACCTAATACTATACATTTTACACTGTGTAATGCCACAAATAAGAAAAGCAAGCTTTTGTGTAATCATCCTGCATGAAAAGCCTATTCTCTCCATCACACGCATGCAGACTGAAGTCTCTCCTTACTACTGTGCAAATGTTCCAAGTGGAATGCTGGAAGTTGTAGTTCATTCCAGATAGCTCGCAAGAACTATGCCATACCTCCCAATTTTGACGGTTCAGGTCTAACTTTATTAGCAAAGCTCCGTTAAGGAGCTGCAGTGCTATACAATGCAAAAAAGTACAATATATTTAAAATTATACACAGGGAAGATAAATCACATAATATATATAAACAAAATTCAGATCAGGACAAAGACCTTAAGTGCTATGTGGTAAGAGACAATATTCTGTTCACCAACCCTTGGATGTTGCTCCCAGTGTGCATATTCTTTAATTCCTTGATTGGATACAAGTTTTAAGGCATAAAGACTATGTGAACTACTAAATAGAGCTTCCTGCAGGCCCCCATCATCACATAGTGCTACCGAATAGCCAATCACAATCCTTTTTTGGCACCCGCTGTAACTATTTTCATGTACGTGTTGCTCCCCAACTACTTTTACCTTTGAATGTGGCTCATGGGTAAAAGAAAAGTTTGGGGAACCCCGTCCTCACGTTACACAGTGTCCTGCATGGGCACTTGGGTATGAGTTAGCCAGTAATCTTTAATAAAGCCTTTAATCCCTGATCCCATCAGTGCATTTCAAAGACAAAGCAGAACCACGGATGGTTCTATGATTAATGGTGGGATGCCCTCTCTAAAGGCACATACTGAGCGTTTCAGTTAGGGAGTGAAAAATTCCAGCTTGTCTGAATCAGCTCTGGGGATCTGCTGCCTGGGCCAAAGTGTGATGATGCATTTCATGATAAGCTGCAGATAGAGAAGTGTTTTAGTGATGATTTATACAAAGTGCTGTAACCAAAATAAAATTATAATAAAATAATTATATTTCATTATCATTATATTTTGGAGATAATCACTATAATACTTTATAACACACAGGAAAAAATCTGTATCTATTTTCTATGGTTCAAGACAAATAGATTTTTTTCAGCCTCCTTCAGATTAAACAATGAATGCAAGCATTTGATTGGTAGCCATGAGTTACTGCCCAGGTGCAAAGTTGTCCAGTGATTATAAATGAGCCCCAGTGATAGAAGGCCACTGTACCCATCAATTGTATGCAGATCTACTTACAGTTCACACAGTGGGAGGATAGTGTGTGACTTGCAACAGCTGTAGGGCCATCAGTTTGATAAACTTGGATTAAAGTAAACCTGTAAGGTCTGGAAAGAGATTTCTATTAATGTATACCAACAGCCAATACTCCCTGTCCCACAGACAAGCTTTTCTGTATAAGCACACTAAAAAGAAGCAGAAGAATTCTCACTGCAAAGCAATGTTTTCTAACGCATATACAGGTATGTTATCCATTATCTGGAAACCCATTATCCAGAAAGCTCAGAATTACGGAATGGTCTCCTATAGACTCCATTATAATTAAATGATACAAATTTTAAAAAAATATTTCCTTTTACTCTGTAGTAATAAAACAGTAGTTTGTACTTAGTCCAAACTAAGACAAAATTAATCCTTATTGGGTTTATCAAATGTTTACCTAATTTCCCAGTAAACTTAAGGTATGAAGTTCCAAATTACGGAAAGATCCGTTATCTGGAACACCCCAGGTCTGCACAAAGAATATATGGCATATAAAGCACATTTTAATAAAGTAAAAATGAAGCTGTCGTAAAGGGAAGATGAGACCAAGACGTATGTTTTTAATAGCAAGAATCAAAAAGCACTTTAAAACATTTGCAGAATGAAGCTTTTTTCAGAAGCTCTGCTAAATACTTCTCTTTGATGAATCTGTTCCCTCCACGCTGCCAATTGCTTTGAATAGCACCCCAAGCTCTCCTGATTACACATTTTGCTCTTCAAACAGTCAGATGACACCCAAGGCCTTCAACAATGTATTATTCAAATATCTTTCGGCATTATCCATTATCTTCCACACTCAAGCACATTCATATTTAATGTGGCCCACAATGGGAGCACACGTCATAGGCAACAGGTTCTTTTTCCTTGGGCAGCCGTCCTTTGGATAGAGAGAGCAGAAGCGGGCTATTATGCCTGGTATCTCTTCCCTACAAGTTTAGGTCCATGAATAAATCATTAACCTATTGTCTCCTCTGCTAGCTGGCAGCTCAAAGGAACCATAAGTGCAGCAAAGTAATGTGCACAGCTACTCTTGATAACAGCATCACTTCAAAAGCCCTTTTATAATAAAGCTCTGCAGTCTATAATCAAGGGTTTAAAGGCCAATTTTTGCTTCCTCTTTATTTTTTGGGAATTTGAAATGAGATATTTCTGAGGCCTTCCTATTTTTCCATGAGAAACGTAGGTGGCATCTGCCTATTCATGCTATGAAGCCCTCAACTTGTGCTAATCCTCTCTCCATTACTTTGTAAGACATATCCAAATGACATATAACCAGGTCTTTCTGATTTCCACATACTAGATACTTAAAGGGTACATGACCAGGGGCAGCTGGGAAATTGACAAAATGTCTAGCCCCATGTCAGATTCAAAATTGAATATAAAAAAATCTGTTTGCGCTTTTGAGAAATGGATTTCAGTGCAGAAATCTGCTGGAGTAGTACTATTAACTGATGTGTTTTGAAGAAAAAAAAACATGTTTTCCCATGACAATATCCCTTTAATAACAACCCTTCCATAGTTTCCAAAAAAGTGAGGGGGGCATTCTGCCATGATAAAAGGGACATACTTATACAGCCATGGGTCCTGTTATCCAGAATGCTCAGGACCTGGGGTTTTCCTGTTAATGGATCTTTCTGTAATTTGGATCTTCATACCTTTAGTCTACTAGAAAATCATGTAAACATTAAATAACCCAATAGGCTGGTGCTGTTTTATTAGTACAGAGAAAAAGGAAATAATGGATCCCATACCTGCACCTTCATAGGACTGCACGAAGCAGGAACCACAGCCTGGCTTGGATTGTGGTATTAAAATAATCACTATTTTGCACACACTACTGTAATACAATTATGGCTGAAAGACTAATGAGTAAGGCATTCTTTACATTGTGTGTTGGTCAATATTTGGATGTTGTTTTTTTTTTTTTTTTTTTTT
>CM044443.1:90420285-90430779 GCA_024363595.1 Xenopus borealis
AAAAAAAAAAAAAAAAAAAAGACGCTGAACAATGAAAACTTCCACAGACTTAACAATAGAAGAATGTTCCAGTGTGGCTGGCTGTGAAGAGAGGTCTCGGCCTTCGTGGCAGTCCTTTGCTCACTGCCAATTAATGTCTACATTTTAAAGGATGTCATAGCAACAGGGCCTTTCATGTATTGAATTGACAGTCTTGTAGGAGGCTTTCCATTGGACATCACTGTACAAAGCCACAAACAATGGCAGCCTCCGAAAAGATGCATTGCACAGAATAATTCTATTAACTTTAAAAAGTAGCAGAACTTGAGAAAAGAGCCAAGAAAAGAAATATCAAGGGTAATGTCCGCAGCGGGAGTCTGGGAATTCACTCAGTTGCTTTCTCTTTCTATTTTTTGTGCTTGACATTCTCCCTTTAACTTCCTTTTTTCTCAAGCCTGTTAGATATTACTTATCCCAAAGAAACTGGACACACATTGCAAATCAAGGATTAAGTCTCATGCGATAAATTGCCCTTACAACTTCTTGCATCGGCTTAGTGGGATGCAGGGTACAGATCAGCAAACCTCATTCTCAAGGAACACATCAGCAGAAAGTGCAGTGAAAGATAATCAATGCCATTTGCTTGTGTTTCATACGAATATCAAGAAAATAGGATGGAGGACGCTTGAGGCACAGAGCTATGCTGCAAATTTCCTTTATTGGAACTGCCGTGAACTACATGTTTCGGGCTCACATGACAAAGGGCATGCGCCTCAAGCGTCCTCCATCCTATTTTCTTGATATTCGTATGAATCGTGGTCTGAGCAGGAGCCCAGGAGGTCTGCACAAGTGAGGAACAATTTAATTGCTATATATGGTACAACTGAAAACTCCTAATTACTGTTTTCTTGTGTTTGGTTAGATTGGATGATTCCATGCTGCAAGCTATAGCCCAAGACAAAGCGGATTATTAAGGCTCCCATACACGGGACGATAAAAGCTGCGACAGACCTAGTCGGCAGCTTATTGGCCCGTGTGTGGGGCCATCCGACGGTCTTCCCACGATCGATATCTGGCCGAAAGTCAGCCAGATCTCGATCGGGCAGGTTAAAAAACCTAGTCGTATCTCGGGCGCATCTGTGTGTGTATGCGGTCCCGTGATCCGCCCGTATCGCCCTAGGGCCCATGATCGGATCAGCCCGATATCGCCCACTTCAATGTGGGCATATCGGGGAGAGATCTACTCGTTTGGCAATATAGCCAAACAAGGGGATCTCCCTGTCTATGGCCACCTTAAAACAATAATACTGACCAACAATGCAAAGAGTAATTGTGTAAATGAAGTAATTCAGGACAAATAAGCCTTAGATGTTTAGTTCACGTTATTACTTGCCAAGCCATTTCACTGGGGGTTAATATTTCATTCTTTATCTGCAGAGAAAGTATTATGGTAATCCACCCATAAATAAGACAGACTAAATAGCACTATACTAGGGCTGATAGAAACCTGACTTGAGTTGGTAGTCTGACAGTCTGTCCAATTGATAAATGGCTGAAAATCAGTCACATATCTATTAGACAGTTTATAAAATCCCATTGGATGAGGATTGCATCACAGCATTAATACTCTCCTCTCCTGAAGGCTCTCCATAGGTCTGCATTTTATTCTAATCATTGGCCTAGAAGACAAAAAACAGATCAGCCTGATTTGGCCCAACAAATGGATGGACCAAGATCCAGTGATCTGTCCTACAGGCCAAACAAGCGGACCTTACAATGTATGCCCATATGTTCTTTGTTAAATTGTCTTAAAAGAAATAAAGCCTACTTATTAGCCCCGTGTCCCATGTGACATACATATTGTTCATCATAATTTTTTTTTATTGATTTCTGCAGGGCAAGCTGTGTTTCTAGGAAGCTAAAATGTGTAGTTACTAATACACCAGCATGAGGCTAAAATGGCACATTACAAAGTATTTGCTATATGAGTTTGCGTATATATTTAAGATCTTCTTGCTCTCTTTTCTTGGACCTTAATAAGTTACATTAAATACACACCTTTATAAATACGCCTATCAGCTCTTTTTAAAGGATGATTTCTGCAATTGAAATTCATTGGGTTATTTCATGGTTAAAGGAAAGGGAAGTTTTAAAATGAAGGCTTTGTCAGAAAGGTCTATATAAATACATGTAAATCCTCAAAGTAATGAGTCCACTGTCAAAATAAATATAGCATTTCTTTCCTTTTATTGTGTAAAGAGGCTTGGCTTGGGCATGCTCAGTTTGCTCCAATCCCCCACCCTCTTCCCCTCCCTGCTGTAATCTGAGCTCAGAGCTATGAGTAAGCAAGGAGGGACTGAGGCCGGAAGTGATGTAGCAGCATGTTACTATGGTAGCTGCTATCCTAGACAAACAGAGACAGTGTCTAGAGCTGTTTACTCAGGTATGGAAAGCATTCTAAAGAATAAAAATGGTGTTCTATCTTACATTGCTGTGGCTAATCTATTGGGAATAAACTGACATGGTAGCTTTCCTTCTCCTTTAAGGATAATAATGGAGCTTGCTGAATACGCCATTTATTTTGTACCAACTTTTACACTTTTTTGGCATAAAACATTTTGCACACCTTCATAAGAAATGCCTCTGTCTTTTTACTGTCCCAGAAGTGCAATTTTATAGATGATGTTTTGGCCAGGTGATCCCAGGAAGGTGATTATGGTAGCCTTTTAAATGGTGAACTTGGGCAGAAATAGATGGCAAACAGCCCAAGAGAAGGAAGGGGCTTTGAACTGCAAGCTTCAGTGAAACGTGGCACAGAGGAAATGTCAGAGTGTTTGTATGACAGCCTACCCTTTATAATCCACACCCTCCACAATGCAGCATACCTAACACACGTTACCAATTGATGATAAGCATTTAAAGGGTAATTACAATTTTAGCACTGCTCCACTCAGCCATGGTAGGGAAAGGGAGTGTAAAAGACAGTGGCAGCCACTCTGTGACTGAACATAGGTTCAAGATTAAATTCAGGCTTTTGCTACATGCTAAATGCCAGCACTTGCAGGATTCTAATGATGCCATTACCTAGCAATTGGATAGTTTGCATGACACATTATATAAGGAACAATGTACTCCCTGTAGTTTAATATAAGGATATCACCAAGATTTCCATGACTATATAAAGGGATGAACCTACTATACACACACTCACAAACTGCAGAATCTCATCAATTAACCTGCTTATCGAATACCCTGAAGATATAACATGGTCACAGCATATGCCATGTATTAGCACGTACCAATTTTAGACAGCAGCTTATGGCACTTTGAGAAGCACTGCAGGTGGTCTTGACCTGAGAACATGGATGATGATTGCCCCATGCATGTCACCTTACAGCTCTCCATAAACTGAGAAAACCTAACCAGAGTTGCTATGGACCCAAAACAAGTAGTTGTTGGTATTGCAATTCATCACTGTGGTAATAAATAGAGATTTTATAAACAGGTATCATTCACCCCACCCTTGGAGTAAAACAGACACCATGCGCGTGACTCTTGTGTCACATACTTAGAAGATGAAACTGCCTACATCCAGGACAGAAAAAAAATGCAAAACAGAAGAAGGAGCCTTAGGGGAGTTCTCGCTTCTCATTAAAACTGAAAGGCAAATCAAATTACTTTGATATATAAATAAATAAACCTACTTTGTTTTAGCCATCAATCCCCCTGAAGCTTCTGACAACTTTCATTAACCAGAGCCATCCATTTTATGGGAAAGTGGACATACTAATTAAAAGCCATTAACAGAAGACAAGGTACGTATGCCCCCACACTCACATGCAGGGAGCTGACATGTAGCATGGCTTGGAACAACGAATATTGATTAGATCCCCATTCAGGCTCACATTCCAAGACACTAGGAGGATTTGCCCCACAATACAAATCAGTTCAAACATGAAGAAGAGAAAACAATCCTTTCACCCTGTAGAGCAGGGGTGGACAATTTGAGACCCTCTAAATATTTATGAGCTACAACTATCAAACCCTTAAAAGACCAGTCAAATAATTTTTTTTAAAAATTCGTTTGTAAACAATGAAAAAAAAAACACAGAGACATGTTAAAGTTTAAAATCGCTAAGTCTTTATTAAGAAATAACTTACCAAAGCTACGATTCCGCTCCTCTTCTGGAAAGACGATCGAGTGATCCATTGTGCGGCACTCACTTTCTCCTGCCTGCCTTCCTTATAGGAGCCCAATACTTAGTGACTGTCTATCACAAGTTACAGCAGCCCCTCTGCTTCTCATTTGCCACAACTCACAGATTGCCAGTCCGGTGGCGGCCTGATTTGCTTGCATGGCATGTATAATGCATAATGTACATCTATATATATATATATATTTCACAAAAAATGGCATGCTTACTTTGGATAAACATGCAATTTTGCGTGCAAATAAATCACTGCTTCACAACAATAGTGTGTGCTGATCCTGTTTCTATATATCATCAAGATTTGATCGTGCACCTCTGGCTTTATCAAAGTATGAGTGTGGGCACTTTGGGACTTATATATATATATATATATATAGATGTACATTATGCTTGTAAAAAAAAGTACATAGAATGCAGTTCCTTGCAGAGATAACTGTGCTACTGTGCGGAGTACAACATTCAGTGGCCTGTATAAAAATAATTTATTATGAGAACTAAATGGTTTGGTCTGTATTTGTGGTTTCAGACTCTCCTCAGTCCAAATAGAAACCAGATGCGTTAACGGAAATGTCTCATTAATGGCTACAGACTGCGGTGCATGTAGAGTTGTAAATTCAAAACAAACCCCAGATTTTCAGAAGAGGAGTTTGAGGAAGAGAAAATCTAGGAAACCTGCTGGAAGCTTTCAACGGAGCAAGCAGAAAAAGAAAAATTCTTTCATCATTCAAAACAAACTAGTGTGGGCAGTTAAAAAAAAAAATTCTATTGGAAGGTTACTTTCCCTTACCTAAGGGTATTACAAAGCTCTTCAACAGCTGGGCAACCTCAGTTTGCCTTGCTGGGATGGACTTGGGTACAACTGCACATATGGGTGGAATCTTATTAATCTGGATCCATGGGCATTTGCAGAAACGTTTCCAGGGGGTGCAAAGCCCTCAAGCAAAAAAAAAACTGTTTTTCTATGGCTAAGCTTGTATGCAATAACTAGGTTCCACATTTGTGGGAAATTAGTTTATTGACAAAGCCTATAAAGTCACTCTCAATTTACATAACTGTATAATTAAGGAAGCTGTTTATTTGAGAGTACAGGTGTGGGATCCATTATCCGGAAAACCGTTATCCAGAAAGTTCCAAATTACGGAAAGGTTGTCTCCCATCACGTAATACAATTTTTTTTTCTCTGTAATAATAAAACAGTACCTTGATCCAAACTATGATATAATTAATCCTTATTGGAAGAAAAAAACAGCCTATTGGGGTTATTTAATGTTTATATGATTTTCTAGTAGCCTTAAGGCAGTGGTCCTCAAACTTGGCCCTCCAGCTGTTAAGGAACTGGTACAAGTCCCACAATGCATTTGCCTGACTGTGGCTGTCAGACTCCATCATTGCATTGTGGGACTTGTAGTTCCTTAACAGCTGGAGGGCCAAGTTTGAGGACCACTGTCTTAAGGTGTGAGGATCCAAATTACGGAAAAACCTGTTATCCGGAAAGCCCCAGGTCCCAACAATTCTGGATAATATGTCCCATACCTGTATAAATAATGAAAATCTGCCACACGCAACCCTTCAAAGATGTTTGGCTATGTGCACTTTGTGAACACACCCTTAAATACCACACTCTCTCAACCAAAACATACCCAACCTGCCAGTATGTAAACCATATAAACCCCAGACAAGCCAGTATAATCACTAAATAAAATAGATAATGACCATATTAACCCCAGATGTGCCAGTATGATTACTATGTAAAATGGACAAAATTGCTACAGAAAATAATCAGCATATTAACCATAAACATGCCTATAGAATTACTACAAAGAAAATATGATAATCAGCATATTAACCCATGATGTGTTATGGATAATCTGCATATTAGCCACAGATGTGCCAATAAATTTGCTTTAGAAATGGCAAGGGACCATTGCTTTAACTCCAAACAATCCACCCATCTGTGTGGTAAGGCTATAGGCACACAGGCTGTTGTCAGCCTGCGTATTTTTGCAGGCTGAGAGAAGCAGATCTCCTCTATAGATTTGAATGCTACCCTAATGGTAATTTAATTTACAATCAGTCTATGATATGTAGCCTGTGCCTGTTCTCTTTTTTCCAGCTTGAATGGCTACCTCCATGGCTAAACAGCAGCTTGTTTATATAAATTATATGAAGCAAACAACCAGCTTTTGCCAGTGCAGAGCAACAGTACATTATAGTTTAATTTGGTGTACTGTTCCTTTAAACTTCCAAAAGGTAAATTAATTGGCTCCAAACTAAACTGGCCCTCCTGTGTGTGAACGTGATAGAGACCTTAGATTGTAAGCCCCATTGGGGCAGTGAATGATGTATAATCACTGTAAAGCACAGTTGGTGTAATATAAATACCAGGAAATCAATTAATGGGATGGAATTCATGGGATTTCTAGAGGTTATGGCCTGCAAGACTGGCTCTCTGCCTTTCTGCTGCAGAGAACTGTATATTCTTACTGGTGAGAGGTTTCAGCTGTCTCGTGTGCTTTTTCCCTGGTTGTGAAATGGATCAAGGCAAAAGGAGATTAGGCCAAAATAACAACACTTCAGTCTTTCTGTGTTTGGCTGTTCATGGCCAAATATTTAACAAAAAAAATCAAACTCTGATATGTTGCAGCCTTGCCTGTGCATAGACAGCATAGATAACCTGTTACTAAATCATTACACTAGTTAGTACCGGAAATGTTAATGCTTATTTAATTACATTGAAAGTTTCTGTTGTTCTGTAGGAAACTACTGATGCAAAGGATCACAACACATACATACTATCTACTCTAGAATCAAGATAGGCAACCATTTCCATTCCACAGAACAAACACTGAGCTGGTAGCAAGATGGTGGGTGCTATATTAATGTATTGCCTAATTAACACATTAGGGGAACCAAATGTCACAGTACCTGGTCTACAGCAAATGATAGGCAATCAGTCTTGTTATGACATGAAATCTAGAGCAGTGATTTTCAACCTTGTGCCTCCAGCTGTTAAGAAACTACAAGTCCCACAATGCATTTGCCTGACTGTGGCTGTCAGACTCCTTCATTGCATTGTGGGACTTGTAGTTTCTTAACAGCTGGAGGCACAAGGTTGAAAATCACTGATCTAGAGACTTTATGATCTAATCCTTACAAAATTATAGCTTTTCTATAACGGACCAACATTTTCTGCAACACTGATCAGCGATAAAGGAAAATATTGTAACTCCCTGTACACTCAGTGCCCGTTTCTAAATGAATTAATAGCTCAAAGAACAAAGGGCACAAAAGAATCAATCACCCAACACAGTGTTTCAAAGAACCACCAGCAGCACAAAGAAAGGATAACCATGGGAGCATGGAGTGACGCTATGGTGACTACCAAATGCTGTATGTTTGAAAAGAACTGCAAATGGGCACAAACTTCTTTAGGCTCAAGCCAGACGGGAAGATACGGGGAGATTCGCATGGCGACTAATCTCCCCGAATCGCTTCCCCCTGCACTCCAACGACTTAAATGAATAACCGCCTGTGCCTATTCACTTTCCTAAGCAGGCAACTTTGAGCGACTTTCGGAAAAGCCAGCGCCGCGTGTGAATAGGCGCAGGTGATTATTCATTAAAGACACTGGAAGGCAGGGGAAGCGGTTGGGGGAGATTTGTCACCACAAAGAAGAGGCGATTAGTCGCCTGCCGACAAATCTCCTCGAATCTTCCTATCTAGCCTTACCCAAACTCTCTGTAACATTTCTGCCTTCATACTCTAATAATCTAATATATCAGCCATCACCCTCTCCAAAAAACGAGCAATCACAAAGTTTAGGGTGAGATTATGACGTGTGTAAATCTGTAGAATAGCTACCATAGCTTAAAATCACTTATGTAATGTACAAACAGCAAAGTGCCTCATGTTGACCAAATGTCATCTACCAAGTGCAAACAGATGTCTATAAATATAAACACTGAGGCTATGCAGCTCTCTCGCTCTTCATCTGGTAGTTCTTCTTGCAGTTCTCCTGATCAAGAGTCTAGCCTTTGTGGAGTGTTAAGGAGTTTGTAGTAAAACAAATATAAATTATATTTTTATATGTGCCTCAAAAGTGCTATGATGATCTACTAAAGAGAACATGGCTGCCAGCTATTATGAGGTCAGTCATAACACCCCATGTACCAGTGGCCTAAATGGATATGGTTATTGTTCTTGAAAAATAATCCATGCTCTTATTTAATGTAAGGCAGTACCAACAATTAGAATAGTTGTGATATGCTCCAAACAGCTGCTCTCATGGATACAAAGAGAGAGGTCAAAACATTTAGATGGAATAATTCTGGTACAAAGCCACATCACGTCCAACACCTGTATAGGTTAATGCAGTTTTGATGGGACTCTCTTTATGATGTGCTTCTACAATGCAGAGTTAACTGCAGAAAGTATGAACTGTAAATAATCTACTGTAGCACAAAGAAGCATCTGTTTTCTGGAAAGGGGCTGCAGTTGTGGTGTATAGTGTAATAGTCATAGTAACACATTGGTGTATATTTATTCAATTTTAATTTGGGACGGTCACATAATCAATTATGACTTTTGCAACTATTATGTTACCAAGTTGCAAGATTAAAAAATGTAATCAGAAAAACAAACTTCCTTGACTATTGAAAATAAAACTCCCACTGATTTTTAGGTCATCTCAATAGATTTTAGGTTGTAGAAATTAATTCTTTATTTTAAATACCAAAAATTGGGGAGAAAACATACATTTCTTTTTCGGGGTGAAATCACTAGTGATTGTTTTGCCACAATTTTCTCATAGTTGCAAAAATCTCATTCGAATTGTAACAAATCAGCCCCTTAAGATTAGGCCTGTCCAACCTGCAGCCTTTAGATGCTGAACTACATAAGGAGCCAGGACCTTTAGGCCAACAATAGGAACTCTGCAAGAAATATGACGCCCCACAAGGATTCGTTTGCCCACTCTCCACCACCACTTAGGCCATCGGTGCTTGAGGCTGTTAATTACAGAAACATTAACAAGGTCCTCTCCTAAAATGTCCACTTCTTAGAGCACTAAGATGAAAATGTATGCCGTTGCTTTTGTAATTGAACTTCTCTAAATGTAAGCTCTGAAGAGCCATTAAAGCTCCCCTAACCACTTATGTTAGAAATAAACATTTGCCTCAACAATAGCCTTAACAGCCACCTCAGACAATGGAGCCACAGAATGGAAAGAGATTCTCCAAATCACATTCCCTCTTCATGGGTCATGTTCAAGATCCCAGCTTTAGTACAAAACAAACATTCTGCTCTGTACTTTCCCTTTATTTGCTTTCACTAATGCTACCACTTACATTAGACAGACTTTTTATAGTCAGCTTACTAAAAATAAACCTGAAACCAACCAAAAAAATTTAAATTAAAATACTATGGTGGGGACAAAATGAAACAAATAGAAGCAGATAGAAGCTAGAATGTCAACTCACTCATAAGTGATGAACTTGGTTTTAATATTCCAAAGAAATAGCTTCAAATGTATTTTAAATGAATATGTACCTCCCTCAACGTATGCACTACTGTGTTTATTCCAAACACTTGGAACATTGTATGCAAACTGCCTTCCATCTGGAATCCCTCCCTCTCCAGGTCCCAATCTCACAGTCTGTGGGTCCACACAATAGTGTCCTATGTTCATAGGGGAATGCTGCCCTCTGGGAAGTTCTCCAGCTATGGCCTTCTCACCACAGTTAGTAATAAATGGCCCATTTGTACTGGCAGGCTGGCTCTGTTGCTTGAATCTCACAAGGGGGGGGGGGGAGATAAGAACAAGGTCGATCACTAGACGTCTTTCCATTGGGCTTAAAGGAAATGTGAGACTGAGGCAAAGCACAACCTGGGAGGAAAATTAGGGCTATGGCAAATGTCCACAGAAGAAATCATCACGGCACAGACAGAGCAGAGCAGCATACAATGTAAGCTCTATCTTATCTAATCTTTCATGTGCCCCAGTTATAATAACCTACAGATGCACCTTAGCACCAGATGAGTGACGCAAGTGAATTTAACCATTTAGAGGTTAGAGTTTTCAGAAGTCCCATATTTTCCTTGATGGCATATTTTTGTAAAGATTAAGATTATGCATAAACATAGAATATCATAATATTTAAATACAGTAGAACCCCCATTTTACATTTTTCAGGGGACCAGGAAAAAATTATGTAAAATCCAGGAAAATGTAAAATCCAGGAAAATGTTACTTTGAGATACAATATTTACTGTGTTAATAACAAGGGTGAAGCATTGCAGTGTTAAT
>CM044443.1:90431965-90455114 GCA_024363595.1 Xenopus borealis
AGAAATATATATTTTCTGGGACCAGTGTGATTATCTGTACCCAATTGCTGATAGAAGCACGGCTGGGATTCTAGTTGCTGCATCTGAATTACAAGAACAGTCCCACAAGATTCACAACAAGTTCAATTAATCTTTATCTGAAAAGGTTATTCACATTCTCTGCTGGAATCAAAGCCAACATGTATTATAACAATAAAATCAAACAAATGACATTTACCTTGTCTGTTGTTTTTTTAATTTGAGTTAACATATTACTGTATGCAAGTTTTTGGTTTGATTTTAGGGGAAGAAGGGAAACAAATGCACCGCTTTTGCTACTGTGACAGAGATACCAGGGCTCATTTAGTCACATACAATAGGTGGTAAATGCATCTATCATCCATGTGTGGTAGAGCACCACACATAGGAGTAGTAATAAGTAGTATATATACTTTCAAGAAGGAGGGAGAGTTCACCTGGTTGGCCTATATTGTATATCTTTAATCGGCCTAATTAGTATGGGCAGATAGTTTGTCTATATGGAAGGTTTTGCAATCCTGGGAGTAAATGCAAACCAATGAAGTTAGCTCTGAGAAATTGAGCTTGGATGGCTTCATTTGTATTTTCTCAATATGTTTATTAGCTCCCACTGTCTCTTTTACAAACTATAGCGCCCTCTAGCAGCTAAGCACCGTTACAGTATAAAATTATAGTTAATACAATTCAAGAGAAAAATAAGTATACTGGTATGTCTAAAGGTTACTGATTATATGAATTTAACTGGAATATTTTCGCTCTACTTTTTTCTTTTAAAGACTCCTTAATGATTAAAATGAGCCTATTTTGAAAGTCTTTTAAAAATCTTCTTTTCTACGTCCATGCAATAAAATGCTAATCAGTCATTCTCCGGCAGAAAAGGGCTTTTTTCCCTCCCAACAAAACTCAGGAGCCTTTTTCTCCTAGTGTTGAATAATTCAAATTAGCATGAAATTTTAAGTCTTTCAAGATTTCATTAAAATTCATTTCCCTCTTTAGAGAAATCTCTTTGGCAGAGTCACATGTAGGACAAATTGCACACTCCACAGGACAGTGAGTCTCGGCAGGTCTGTTATTTCCTTCTGCAACCCTTCGGCACATTGAGATCGGATCACGTACTGCTCCGTCACTAGACACCTAATGAAGCATCACATATTGAGAAGGCCTCTTCAAAATAATGTCTGATAGTAATGATTACAATAATGTTATAATGATAATGAAGGGAGATGTTAAAATAATCATATCCAAACGAGTCCTCCCATGAAAGCACTGATGCTGCCATAGATAATTCTAGCATCACTACAAGGATCTTGGCTCTGAGGCTGTCTTAGCTTTTGGGGCAGTCTCTGCAATACAACTGTGCCTATTGCCCACATTCCTATAACCCAGATATTTCATTCACTAGAAGTCACACTACAGCAGCTGCTCCCTTGTGATGGAATGAAAAACTGCCTGTTTGGACAGAGGATGGCGTGGGCTGCTGGGCTTGGACGTGATGTCATGCTTGTTAAAACGTTTTACAGGGGGATCTACTCGTGGGATCTCAGCTGGATTTTCTATCACAACTCACTTGCTGGTAAAATGGAGTGGTCTAATACCAGTTAGAACAGCTCACTGTTATAGGTACAAATGATGTCTATCCACAGTTTAAGAGAAGGTCAGAGAGGAGCATTTGGGGAAATGTTCCCTTTCTCTTTAACACAGATGTTTTCAGAAAGTCTTAACTTATTTGCAGTTCATCTGTGCCCCCATACGATCATAACGGGCTACAGCTATGTAAGAATACTGCTGCACCAGTCACCCAGCTATAGTTCCAGTGGTGTAACATGAGAGCAAATCAGTGTTCTACTAATCTCACCTTCAGGCATGCCCGCCCCGCCCCAGTCCTTTCATCTGCCCTATAGGGGTCTCCCCACAACGATACACATGCCAGTTGCCAGTGTACCAGGTTGTGTTACATCAACACATTCTACAAAAATTATCCTTCTTAAATCAGTGTTTGACTTATTCATTACAGGGTTAACATAGTGCAGTTTTTTTAAATTGGTTTATAATTAATTCAGCCATATTTCCAAGAAGCCTTGAGCCATCAAAATAATTTTCACCCCAAATATCTCCCTAACTGACCTTTAAGCTGGGCTTTCAGGTGTATCAAGGAAGCCATTTTTCCCAAATCTTACCCTTACTGATTATCAGGCTAAACCTCTAGACACAGCATACAGGTGGGCTCATATACCT
The DNA here is from genome assembly GCA_024363595.1 of Xenopus borealis. Taxonomy (NCBI): domain Eukaryota; kingdom Metazoa; phylum Chordata; class Amphibia; order Anura; family Pipidae; genus Xenopus; species Xenopus borealis. Next base: position 90,434,219 of record CM044443.1, read on the forward strand.
GCATATATAACTCAGTATAAAATGTATAATATTCCTTTCTTTTTAGATTTAGTGACTTTTTTTTACACTGTTAATATCATGAATGTGTAACTAGACTGCCCCCTGCTGTTTTGCCTAGGAAAGGCAAAATGGCAAAATTTTAATTTACCAATACCCCTGACCAGACAGAACAGCAAGGGGCATAAATAAAATAATTATTTTCAAAATGGCACTCTAAGCAATATTACATTCATTTACACTGGTGGAGAGAAAGATTCAGCAGCAGCAAATAGGACAGATTACGACTGGAAGCAGAAGGCCCATAAAAACAAATATTTCAGCTGGAGAATCAAGAAACATTTATGTCTATAGACATGCAGTAAAAAGGCAGTGCAAAGCAGTATAAAAAAAAACTTATCATTCATATAAACCCTTGTAGCCTTGGAACTCTGCTTATATCGCTTTCTGAGCCACATGCTAGAACATGTACAATCTACAGCCCCAGCATAAAAATTCCATTGTGCCAATGCCATAGATTCCATCGTTCTGGGTTTCTCTTTGATCTACTCCATGCTGCATGTTTGCTGGTAACACACTGTGTCCCAAAATCAAATAAATGTGGCACAGAAAGGGTCAAGCCATGAGTATACACTTGGGGATTTGATTTTGTTTATTTAAATAACAAAATGTCCAAATGAAGCTGAGAATTGGATAAGAGGAACACTTGGAACGAGTAGGGTCAGAATAACCGTTCAAAAGACTCCCACCCTCTTTCCTTCAATTTCCGCATTCACAAAAGGGCAACATAGCTCTAACGTCAGGGAGATGAATCGTACATACTTCAAACATTATTTGTTCCCAGAGAAAAGCACTCAAGCTAATGAAGCCTGCTTTCTATAGATTTTATTTTGATGGGTATTTGACTTGCTAATTGAATCATAGACATACTTATATATTTCCACTGGCATTAATTAAAGACATTCCTCCTGGCTCAAAAATAGTTCTTTTTGAAGCGTCTTATTTTACAAATACATTTCCAATTAATTTAAAAAGGCAGTATCATGCCCTGTACTTAAATCGAAATGAATAATGCTTGCAACACAGAGGGATGCAGTAATATCTGAGAGCTGTGTGGTACAGGTCACAATCCACAAGGACAACACAGAATTGGATCACACAGACGGACTGTATGGCTATGATATAATAATATAATGTGATGCACTTCTATTCCACAGCTTGTGGGTGTGCAAAACTGGATGTAATTTTTGCAGAAATAAACCTTTACATGCATCCAAACACACTCTTTGCACTTGGCAAGTGTGTCTGTTCCAAGTCCCGCATATTGACAAAGGGGGACCATGGAGCAACCGCCACCTCGAAGGTCGAGGCAGCTCCAGGGTTCGCTTGCATGAATACACATAATGGACTTGCACCAAAAAATTTCATTTGCACAGTGAGTAGAGAAAATGTAAAAATTCTGAGATTTTCGGAGCAATTGCATCCTATTCACAACAACTCAATCAATGCAGCATGTACAATTGCACTGGACGCAGCTGTCTCTTGACCACAATTAAGCTGAAAATTTGGGGAAAACCACTGCATTCTGGGTAAAAGATACTCTCATAAACATGGGATATTTTGCCATGCATGCCTTAAGTTGTTTATCCAGTTGAAGCTGCCCTACTAATCTGAGCAGTAGTTACATCTACATATCTGTTTTTTAGGCTGCTAGAAAAATGCAGAATGTTAATTTATCTTTATGCTTCAGATATAAGATTCCATTTTCCTCACTAAATGATCATCCACAGAAATATTGGCACATTCAGCAGTAGACAATTTTCAAGTCACATGACGCAGCGTGAAACTAAAGGTGGCAAATTATTTTGGATGATGGTGTTTTCGCTCCAATGAGGATAGGCAAGGTTTGGATTCAATTCAGTATTCAAATCAAATCTTGAGTATGCTGTTTTTGGTCTAATTCACAAAACTATGTATTTGGCACATTCCTAATCAAATATTTTTCGGTTTTCATATTCTAGAAAAATAAAGTCTTTAACCTACAGAAACATAAAATGAGTCACATCGTCTTTTCAATATAGGGTATCAGAATGAATTTTCAGGATAACTAATCACAGTGTAATCATCTTTTCTCTGGCTATCGGCATGGTATATAATTCTACATCCCAGATAGTCACTATAAATACTCTTGAGGGCTTTAAACATGTCACAGGGATATTTTATTGCATGTAAGTCTTTATGGTTTATGCTGACAACAAGGGTCAGTGCAATGTTAAGCCCAACAGGATGAAAAACAGCAGGATAAAATGTTTACCTCATGAAATAAGAAGTACTGGATGCATTTATGTACAAATGCATATGAAGTATCATAATGCATACAAAGTAAAATATGTTGCAAAAAAGGGATAGAAGAGCAGTATATTCACATTTCCAAAATAAATTATTTTGGTCTGTTTGTATATCTGTCTGTCTAAGGCCACTGGAAGCAACATCCAAGGGGTTGGAGAGCAACATGTTGCTCACGAGCTACTGATTGGTGAACACTGCATTAGAGCCTTACTGGGCCCCCTCCTACACTCCACGGCCCCCTTCAACTGCAGGGGCTGCTTTTTAGCTACGCTCCTGTTTCTGTCTTTCTATCAGTCTCTCTATTATAGCCAGACCAAATTATTTTCCCCACTTTAGTTCCTCTGCCTGTTGACACACTGCTCATGTCTATTCCAACTATGTGCATTGTAATCCGAGGAGCTTGTAAAACTGTCCTGTGTCCAGCATCCATTGAGTTATGTGGGAGAAGAAATTAAATAAGAGGATATGATGATAAAACAACATTTGTACATCAGGAAGGCCAAAGAGTGAAATAAGAGAAAGGGGGCCTCTACATTCATTGGCCTTACTCCATCCTCATTCTCTTCTGATCCCTGCATTCTCATACCAGGAAGTGCCAGGCATTTTGGCTGGGCACTAGCCTACCTAAAGCAAGCTAATATAAGGATAGCACAACCAGTTTAGCATCAACAGGTGTAACGGATTCCAAGTTCTGAATAAAGGGATTAAACTATATGATGTAACATTTAGCATTGAAAAGGTTGTTTATTAGCTTCATAAATCTATAAAGAGACAGTAGCAACTGAACATCAATATTAAAATAAAACAAATGTTAAGGTCAGCCCCATACCTTTTTGTGCAGAAAACTATAGGTATGGGACCTGTTATCCAGAATGCTCATGACCTGGGGTCTGGATAAGGAATCTTTATGTAATTTGGATCACCATACCTTAGGTCTACTAAAAAATAATTATGAATTAATTATTAATTAAACCCAATATGATGGTTTCAGCTCTAGAAAACATTAATTATAGTTTAGTTAGGGTCAAGTACAAAGGCAATGTTTTATTATTACAGAAAAACTTGAATTATTTGATTATAGTGGAGTCTATGGGATATGGCCTTCTCATAATTCTGTCTTTCTATATAATAGATCCTATACCTTTACAATATTTGGTCACTCTAAAATGACAGTCTCTTCCCCCTCCATGTTTCCCAGTAGCAGCTCAATCATCCAGCTTGACACATTAGTTGATACATTGCTTAGTAGCATCTACAGAAGCTTTGATTCATACTGAGCATGCTCCCTGAGCCTGTAACAGAGCAGCTACTACAATTAAAGGACCAGAAAAGGCGATCCATCGTGCTTGATTTCTCCTCCTTGCCTTCCTTATAGGAGATAGCCAGGGAGGAGAAATCAAGTGCCGCACGATGTATTGTCGCCCTGATGCCTTTTCTGAAGAGGAGCGGAAGCAGAGTTTCGGTAAGTTATTTCTTAATAAATGTTAATAAAGGCTTTACGATTTTAAAGTTTCATTTGTCTTGGTGGTTTTGTTTTCTATGTATACTAACAATTTTTTTTTTATGTTACTGGTCCTTTAACACATTTGCTGCTGATGTTTTTGAGACATTTTAACAGTTTAAAACGTCAGTAAATTTACTTGATAGAGCCTATGTTTCAGAGGCAGGAAAATATCTATACTTTAGTAAAACAGTAAACATTAGAAATGGATTGTGGGGCAGGGGTAGGGAGTGTTTGTTTGTTGAGTGTATCTATACCAATTTTGTGCAGAACTGACCTATGATCTTTATCTTATATCATGCTAATGGCACAAAGCTATGCCCCTATTTTCAGCAGAAATATATGGTATCTCATGTGAAACACCAGCAGGAATAAAGCTTAATTTTGAAATATAAGGACACTGTATTTTATTGAAAAGTATTACATAATACGTTTAAGTGGTGCAAAATAAAGTCCTACAAATGCCTAATCAGCAATATGTAACTCATCAACAACTTGGATGTTGCCTTACAGCAGGTGTTTATTTTTTAATTTGTGGCTTGATGGTACGGTTTGGTTGCAAAAAAACAGTTGTATTGCCAAACAGAGCCTCCTCTAGGATGTCAGTACTCATAGGGGCTACCAAATCGCCAGTTACAGCACTTATGTTGCAGCACCCAAGTACATTTTTTGTTCTTGTGCTGCTCCCCAATTGTTTTTGGCTAATGGGTAAAAAAAATTTGGAGACCCCTGAGTTAGACTCACTAACTTTTGTCCCAGACCTACAGCCTGCTTTTTTATCTACTTGGACAGCCATCCCAATCCAATCCACAGCAGCTTTATCTGCCACCTCCCTACAAATCACAACATACTGGAAATATGCCATTGCAACACTGGAAGTAACATTATCTGTGGGTGGGGGGAAAAGAGGGACCCACAACTAAAGACTCCCACCCCATTTACCTACCTGCAATGTGTCCATCATAACCCGACCTAATGCATGGCACATTGATTATATTTTGTAAGAACTGGGTGCCAGACCTTAATGCGTTACGTAAACAGGTCCTGTACACATTCAGAGAAAAGAGCTCTAAGCAGCCAATGTAGCTAATAACCAGAGGATTTATTGCCCTTTCTGAGGACAAGCTGTATCTCTGAAAGTACAACATAAATTATTAAAGAGCAGAGCATAAAACCTTTAGAGGCAGGTACAGTTCCAGCCAATCCATCCAAGCATACAAACCTGACAGGTAGTGCCAGTCGTGCACAGAAATTGGGTTAAACGTTCATATGTTAGATGCCAAGGGACCCGCTGAGTGCCTGCCAGTCCCAAAGGGAACCATAACAAAGATGCAAAGAGTCTCTTCTACTGAGAATAATGTGTTTGTAAGCCAGTAGTGTATGAAGAAACATGGACATTTTCACTTTGATGTGCAATCTGCGGCACTAATGAAAACACATTTATTGTTTATATCATCTTTAGAGACATCGCTGCTGCAGATCATTCTCTTTATCTTGTACCAGGCCAGAAATATTGATCTGTTATTTCATTAACAAAGATCAGTCTTCTCTTTGCATCAAATATTCACATGTGGCTAAATGTTTAAAGGAACTGCATATTTAAAAGATATTTGTGGACCAGTTAAAAAACAGTAATGTAATATGCAGCCGATGTCAACCATACCCAAAAACCAGATTCATTCTGCAAGATGGTGGTTAACACTATTTATTCTAAGAATTCTAAGCTACTTTCTAAAACACATTTGTTACAAACTTGAAATGGTTTTAAAGTTATCTGTAAATGCAAATGCTATTGAAAGCAACATTTATGTATCCCTTTCTATTCCCTGGGTCTGATGCTTAAAACAATGTAATCGCAGTTTGGTCTCAAATTTGTTATTCAGCTGGTTCGCAACATTGTTTTAGGAGCCAGAGCCAGCAAGGAATGCAAACAGTCATACGGACTGTGCTTTCAATCACAATTACATATACAGTAGTGATGTGCGGGCTGGCCCTGTACACACGGTTCTGGCAGGTTTGGGCCGACCTTGCATCCCCTTTTTTGGGTGGTGGGCAGGTCCGGGTTGAGCTCTTCTTCCTGCTGTCCCCGCCTGCCACCTAACACTGCCGGCTTCTGACTTCCTGTTTCATAGACTCGCACCTGCTCACCCTGCCCCTTTTGTGACGTCATCAGAGGGCCAACGTGGGTCTATAAATGGAAGCCAGAAGTTGGGCTCGGACGGGCGCGGGTGGAGGGGGGGCAGGTTGGGGTCGGGTTTTACCCAACCCGCACTTCACTAATATACAGTGAAACTCCCCTGATTTTAAGTTTTCCCACATTTTACATTTCTTATTTGTGGTCCTATCAATTTGTAATGCATTTCAGTGGGTGCATTTCCCTGATTTTAAGTAATGTTTTCCTGGATCAAAATGTTTTCCTAATGTACCCAAAAACAGTTTTTTCCCTCTATGAATTTTATTATTTATGAAATAAAGAGGTTTATAATACTAACCAGATGTATATTTTGCCATGGTTCTGCCTGTAAATATAACTATAGAGCCTATGAGTAAGTGCCCCAACAGGCACGAAAAAATAATTTCATTAGTAAATTTTTTTTAACTTATTGGCCCTTGTTTTTTGGAGGCATTCACAATTATCGCAATGTTATTGTGGACTTGCACCCTGGGACTTGGGTAAACTGTGAGTATACCCTCCTATAAATATTTATTTATTTTTGTTTGATTTGTTCAATTACATTTTTTTTTGTAGTACCAATACTTTGGCATTGTGCACCATTCAATTTTCATAATGTATCTGCCTGTAAATGGTTGATTCCATAAGTCTGCCCTTTATACAGTAAAGCACCAATCACTGCTTATTTTAAGTTGAGTATGTGACTGACAGAGAGGCCTTGTACATGCCCCCCATAGTGTAACATTAACAAAGCAAGGTTTAACCCTTGTTATTAACACAGTTAATATTGGATCTCAAAGTAAAACAGACTCATGTGCTTATATCGATTCAGTACTTCAAGAAAAAGTTATTTTAACACATTTCCCTGATTTTAAATAATTTTTTCATAGTCCCCTGAAAAACGTAAAATGGGGGTTCTATTGTACCTTTAAACCATGGAAAATGTGTAATTCATGTATACTGAAAAGATGCTTCAATTACATTTTCTTTCCCTATGTAAAAATAGTTTTTGGGAAAGGACCTTTTTAGTGGAAGTGACCAAAAATGGGCATTCACCGTAAACTGAACCTTGCATTGTGGGTTACAAAACATGGCAATTTGCATCCAAGTGTGCACGTTGCACAGTGTAATTATATAATATTCACATGCCGTTTTATGTGGTAGATAATGGTAGATTCGCCAACCTCCTTATTTTAGACACCTTGAGAGCAGGAACCAACAGTTCCACAAGCTAAATTAAAATTACTGAAATCTAGTTCCAATAGATCTGTCTATGAAGGCTTTCATTCATCCAGGTCATGGTATATATCAGGGGTGTCCAAACATTTGGCTTCGAGGGCCACATTAGAAGAAGAAAAATTGTCTGGTGGGCCACACATGAAATACCAATCACTTTTGATTTGTAAAAGTAAAGAACATACACAAAAAAACTACAATACCAGTTGGATAACCAGATGGAGATACACACTGGAATATGGGACACCTGGATATTAAAAATACTTATTATTATATTATTGTTACTACTGACTGGGCAATGGACAGGGTCCCCCTTCCTCCTATATCCTTTGTAACATGACGTTTTCTTGGGAACTGAGCATTTCAAGCTGGGTCGCATTAATATCCATTCTGGGCTGCATTTGGCTCTCGGGCCGCAGTTTGGACACCCCTGGTGTATATGGTAGAAGTAAACCCAGAGAAAGTCCAGATGATCTAGATTTACTTCTGCTAGATCATTTATGGACAGTCTGCAGCCCTCCAAATGCAAATAAACTACAATTCCCAGTATCCCACCCATGGTCAAGGCAATGTCTGGAAAGCTACAGGTTGAAGATGAGTGAAGAAGAGGAGCAATCTTATAAATATATATACAGGGCATATGTTGCCAGTATTATGGAGAAATACACAGCATGCCTGCTCTGACTCATCACTGCATTTAAGGAGCAAAAGCCAAGAGAAAACCAGTTTCACAATTTGCACTTAGTGAGAAGTCAGTACTACTCAAACATTCACTTGCCCATTGCAGTACTAGAAAGGCATTTCCGGATAACAGATCCCATACCTGTATCTGCCTGCTGCATCCTACTTTCTGGTTCTAACTTATTTGTCATCCCAAGAAAATGTTTCATGCTTATGTTGCTCCTTTAACTTCTGAATGCTGTTCACGGGTTCAAAAGGTTGGAGATCCCTGTTATAATGTGAAGTTGCTTAGAAGTACATTTTCTTCCACTGGGCAAAATTTCTTTTTGGGTTCCTATCCCCTTTAATACTTATATATAATTATAGAAAAATATTCACAACAAAGCTGACATATAACATGAACTAAAAAAAAAAAAAAAAAAAAAAAAAAAAAAAAAAAGGATCTTCCACGAGAACATCTGGAACCCTTGCATCCTGTTTAAAGCTGTACAAGGGGCATCAAGCAGGGGCTCAACCCATATTATTCCTGGCATCTAAGCAGAGAGAATGAAGAAGCAGCTGGGCCATGTGCTCATGTTGAATGCGTGCAGACGCTACTGTTTAGAGTTGCAAAGATGGAAGCAGGGGCTTAGCGTAACAGCAATGTAAACACAGAATATTCCCTTTATAAATAAACCACTGATCGCAGGTGTGTGTCCGTCACTGCTTATATTTAGTTTACAAATTGGCGTGAGAGTCACAAGGATGGGACTTGCCATTTTAGATCTGGTAATATTAGTAACCCTTTTACGCTTGAGTGCATTGAACAAACATATTTTACAGAGCAAGACGGCAAGAAATGCCATAGGGGGATTTTTCAAGGTAGTATGTAGTGTGTGCCAGCACATCTCCATGATAATCAAATGAGAGCTTTTCTAATAGCTGAGGCGGCAGTATTGATTGCACTTAAACTAATGAAGCTGAGTAAAATCTACCTCCCTAACAACCTGCCAAGGTCATTCTGCAGTAGCCTAACTGTATGGTAGTAGGATAGCCAGAGACTGCAAATATGTGTTGGGCAGTAGTGATTTCAAGGAGGCAGTGGAGCTTGAGAGTTGCAGTATAATGTGTGTGGGGGCCTTCTCTTTTTATGTTCTTTCCCCCCATATGCTGGTCAAGAAATTTTGGTACCCAAGTAATAGGTGTCAATCTGTGTGCCCCTCCCCCCACCCCATGGTATTGCCACACTATTATCAGCTGTCCAAATTACACTGGAAGGGAGGAAAGAAACAAAGGGCTTGTAATTACATTTTATTGGATGTGGACAATAATATAGCAATAACCCACAATAAACATGTTTTGTAACTGTGCCCCAACCCGTTTTTAGTTGAGTACTTAGCAGGTGCTTCAATTTCCTACTCCTAGTTCCAGTCCTGTCTCTATAGGACATCTGGTGGGAGCAGTTGTAGACATTATGCTACAAGAGGGAAAAAACTCAATATACAATGTCCGCCAGCTCCCACCACTTTATGCAGGGCCGGATTTACATAGTGGGTGCCCCAAGGCCCACTGCCGTTCATCGCCCCCATATGCTGCCCTTTATATGCAAATTTTCATCATCAGGACTGGAGCATGTAGGCGCTGAACACAGGTTGAGATGCAACATGCTGCATTTTTCCTGCAATAGGCGCCTTCATGCGATTGTGTGAGTATAGTTCCATTGAAATGAATTGCTTGCGTCTATTCCTGCGCTCCCCTCGGCTGAACGCTACAAAACCGCAGCTTTAACCGCTCATTAGTTAGCATGATATCTCTGCATAAAATAGTGCTGTAACATGTAACGTCTCAAAGACAGGTAAGAGAAGGCTGAAAGGAATGTTGTACAACACATTCACAGCTTGTACATATCCAATAAATAAAAGAACAAAGGCTCTTAAAACTGTCATTCTGTATTTTAAGTTTGTGAAATGCTTTCTAGAAGTCTATACAGGTATGGGGTCCGTTATCCAGAACTCCATTATGCAGAAAGCTCAGAATTACGGAATGGCTGTCTCCCACAGACTCTATTTTATCCAAATAATAAAAGATGTTCTCTTTGATAATAAAACAGTGCATTGTACTTCATGCAAACTAAGATATCATTAATCCTTATTGGAAGCAGAACCATTATTTAATGTTTAAAGGATTTTCTAGTAGTCCAAATTACAGAAAGATCCTTTATCCGGAAGACCCTAGGTCCCAAGCATTCTGAATAACAGGTCCCATACTTGTACAAGCTTTTTAACAAAGAACACTCCCCACTCAAGTCTAGACCACACTAGTACAACCATTAATGTCTTTTAACTAAACTACAACTTGAATTGTGACATCAATGGGCTTAAAAAGTTTTAGCATCCAAACTTGATGCTACTTATTTATTTCCTCTTAAAAACAGCAGGAAATATTATTGTTGGACTCGGCACAAACTGTATCTGCTTCTGATTTAAAGTAGAGCTACATGCGCACATTGTGTACTGTTGGATACGTGTGCCCAGCATGTGTCCAAATGACTGCAATGTTTCCAGACTTTTGAATAACAATTTGGACTGTAGAGAATGAGAATGTTACTCTAATTTCCCATAACTAACAGAACTCCCACTTGTGTCTGGATCTTATCCTGTTGGGAATGCTGGCAGTTCTCATCCATATAGGGGCCTCTTGGCACTTTTAACCCTAGTACAATAACTTTATCAGCAGAGATTGCTGCTCTCAGTTGGGTAAGGTGGGTCTTTCAGCAACAGCTATTTATTTAAGTGGTATTTAAGTGGTATTCCGATTAAATTAGAATGTTTAATATGAAAACATTATGAGGAGAATCTGTATTTATACTACAATTGCTATATTCCTCAAGTTTCTATGAAGTGATTACTGTCTCACCTTGACAGGTGATCCATCTCTAAGGAGCTACTGTCTCTCTTATTGCTGGTCATAAGCTTATTACCTCCCATAGGCATACACAGTAACTGCATCATAAAAGTCCACTGAATCATAATCACATAAAGCCTTTGGGACAGGGGGGTAATATTTTTAATCTACTGAATCATAATCTCATAAAACCACACCCATGACACACAGCATTTTTATTTACCATATTTGTTTTCTGCCCCTAAAAATGCAGTATTATAATGCCCCAAATTTCCAGATTTCATGTTCAAAGGCATTTTATGAAAGTCATTTTTGTGAAAGTAATTTCTTAGTCAATGATCACTGATGGAATTAACTTAAGTTTATGAACTATGTAATTATAATGAATGATTAAGGGATGCTTAGTTTCCCCCACAGAGGTCTACTGCTATACAGTCATGTATACTATAATAATAAGTTCGACATTCTATTGATGCTTTTAAGAGGGGTTTGGATGATTTTTTGGACAGACATAATATCAAAGGCTATTTTGATACTAAAATCTACAGTTAGTATAGCTATGGGCATATATGGTTTGTGTTTGAAAGAGTGGAGATGTGTTTGTGTGTGTATGTATGCTGGGTTTTAATTTGGAGTGGTTGAACTTGATGGCCTTTTTTCAACCCAATTTAACTATGTAACTATATATGACATTGGAAACTCAACAAGCATACATTTCAACCCCCTCTCCTGATACACAGGAGCATTTTAAGAAGACAATAACCTGAAAATGCTAGTGATGGTCCCATTGAACACAGTTTTAATGCAAATACAAATGTGAAGGCTGCAGGTGAAATAGAAGCAGACAAGAAGTATATCAAACCAAAGGTAATTTTCTGACAGGTCTCTAACAGATGCCACGAAGAAATAAAGAAGCTTTTATATTTGTTTATCTCAGTTAATATAGCACTGAAATTATACACGGAGCTTGTTGATCACGCACACCTGTATTTTTCCCAGTGGAGATTAAAACCTGAGATCCCTACAGGGCACAACTACACATGGGTCAGTTCTATTTGAAGCCAATCAAGCTATTTGTAGGAGTACCTGAAAGAAAGTCATCCTCAGGGAGACTATGTATGTCAAGACTTTTCTAATGTAGTTTTTATTTCTAAATTTCACTGTTTACACTGCAAATAATTCATTCTACAATATAAAATGTAATTCCTGAAACAGCAAGTGTATTATTTTTGTAGTAATATTGATGTGTAGGCAGCCATCTCTTTCAGAAAGAGCCAGCACTGTAAATGGAACTGCTTTCTGCTTTCTCCTACTCAATGTAACTGAATGTGTCGCAGTGGGACCTGGATTTTTACTACTGAGTGCTGTTCTTAGATCTACCAGGCAGCTGTTATCTTGTGTTAGGGAGCTTCTATCTGGAAACCTTCCCATTGTTCTGTTGCTAGGCTACTGGGGGAAAGGGAGGGGGTGATATCACTCCAACTTGCAGTACAGCAGTAAAGAGTGATTGAAGTTTATCAGAGCAAAAGTCACATGACTGGGGCAAGCTGGGAAACTAACAATATGTCTAGCCCCATGTCAGATTTCAAAATTAAATATATAATAATACGTTTGCCCCTTTTGAGCAATGGATTTCAATGCCGAATTCTACTGGAGCAGCACTATTAACTGATGTGTTTAGAAAAAAATTCCCATGTCAATATCCTCTGTTCTGAATAAAATGGAACCCAGAGCCCCGGTGCTGCCAGGCAGCAGTGCTAATTACAATTTTGCTTAAAACAGTATAAAACATATTTTTCACAATACAATACACTGGTGCAACAAATGCAGATACTCTGGGCCCACCCATTTATGACATATATGATACAGAAACATAGGACTTGCAACAGGGGTCCGCAAATATCCTGTACTAGGAACCTTTTACTGTTTGTTCTCCATTTGCAGCTATTCTTACCTCCCCTAAGCTAATATTGTTTTATTTTATTCTGTTTAACCACTGCTTATAGGTATTATGAATCCAGCAGGATTTAGCTAGTGGATAGTTGGAAAATCCTTTATGTGCGAACTCTTAGCGTGTGAAACTCGCTGAACGGCTCATCATTCCAGATAAGTGTATCTGACATAAAAAATCTCAGGTCTCATTACTGCAAGTAGAGCTTGCACAAGTGGCCCTTTTATGAATTATAAGTGAGCCGCTGAAGCACATACTTCATCATTTCCCTGTTCCTCTGCTGCCATTACAAATATGCACTTTCAGCCTACACTGAAGCAGCAGGAATTACATTGATCTGGAATTATGAAACTAATGCAAGGAATGTCATGAGATACCCAGACTGGTTCCCAGCATAAAAAATGGATGTGAGACAGATACATTAACCCCTGCATGAACAAGGGAAGGCCTGAACGGCACATCTATCCGCCCACTCATGCACCTTGCCCCCTATTCCTCCCACTGAACAGCAAGGCTTTACTGCATGCATATTTAACACTGTCCCAACACATTCCCTTTTGTCTCCTCATTCATTTGAAGAGGATAAAGACCCTGTGCATTGTGCCTGAAAATGATGTACAGCTGACCAATGTTCAAAAACATGGAGTGCACATGGTCAATGGACTCATGATGCTTCCCTCCCACTGGTATTGTCTAATGAACAGTAAGAGAATGGCTGGAATCCTACAAACTGAGTTCCATGAAAATGGATTGTGATCCCACCAATCACTGCTTAGGCCTCTCCCGGCATCCAAGCATTCCTTTTTGTTTCTCGTTTACACACACACTCCCTATAGCCTTATGCTTGGCCTAGTGATCAATAAAATATACAAATTTTCTACAATTATATTTGAGCAACTGAGCGAAAGCGGACAAATGTTTTTGCCTTCGCAGACACTTGAATTAAAATTCTCTATCGATAGCAATAGCAACAACATCCTTATGGCAAAGATAGCCCTCAGCCATATTTTACAATATAGGAAACCTCCTTGGGGGTAACTGAATTCACTCCCCCCCCCCCCATCATCTTTATTATGAGCACTGTAGGAAGAAACTCTTTTTAAACTTCTACTGTAAAGATCTGGGGAATATAAAATTATAAAACTGCATTATTTGTTATTTATAGTACTAACACTGTAATAGTTATAATAATCTTACTGCAGATATTTAGTGTGTACATTGAAGAAAGGTCTCCTCTAATCTGCATATTTATTCTTCTTTATCTGGAGAAAGAGCAGTGTTCTGTTTAGGTAAGAGGATCACTTAGCTTGATGTACAGTTCTTTTAGATTCTTAGCATTCTTTTTGTATTCACAAGTCCAGGCAGACATGCCTTTGCATGAACCAAAATTTATGTAATGCTAAAATTTAGCTTTATCATTATCACTACCTTAATTTAGAGTACTGTTCACACCAAGGAGTGAAATACTGTTTAGCTGTATTCATTTACCATTTGGCTTTACTATATATTAGCTGTATATAATATATGCTTGGCTGTATTGCATTCATCAATCTGTTGCTGAGACGTGTGCCTTTAAGAAGGAATATCTGTATCTGTAGACAAAGGAACTACACCTCTATAAAATAGCCCAGTAAAAGGAGCATTCTGAGATGTGTGAACTAAAGAGCCCAATTGGGGTCAATGTAAAGAAGGTCATACCGGTCATCTATACAAAGACTGGTAAAGGAGCATCAAATTGGATAAGTGGCAGACGACTTTATGGAGGTAGTTCCTTTATGCTACGACCACCCATCAGACTTTAAAAATAATGACAGTTGTTATCCAGTGGCAACTGCTTTGTTGTAATGTCCCCTTGTCCCCTTCTGTGGTGGGACATAGTTCAGGCAAAAAAGGAGTCTACTACCCTCCTTCTCATTATTCACCACACATGATCAATGGACCAGAAGCTTTATTGAACTTGCTTTCAACTATGTAAAGGAACAAAGATTGTTTTAGGGCCACCTAAAGCTTGCACTGACAAAGAAGAATAAAGACAGCAGGCATAGCCAAGGACAATACCATGACCACACTCGGCATGCCTGTGCTCATTAGATTCTTCTATACCCCATCAATGCCATAATATACCAACATAACTTTCTTCAAATACCCTTCTAGAGAAGTAATGTCAGATAAGATTTTCAAACCTGTCCAAACCCTGCAAACCTACTAATATCCATAATAAATTGACATTGGTTAGCATCATTGGGCTATGGCTCACACACCAAAAATTGTGCAAATTTGGTGTCTTTAAAAAAATTAAATAGAGTACATAATCACCATTTCTTGCTGAGTATTATCTTGTGCCATATGTTAGGAATGCTCACCTCTATATCTCTTTATGCCAGCTCCTATACATATTTTAGACAGAGTATATTTTACCCTAGTCTAAAAAATGAAGCCATACTATAAGTGCTTAGAACTTTAATGCTTAATTATTTACTTAATCAAACTGAAAACTCTCAATCACCCAAAGATATAAAATGCAATTTTTACTAATTTTAAGAAAAACCTTGTGATTAAAGCAGGCAGAATCAAGGCTAGGGTCTGTTGCTTTTTAACGCTGGGGTACTGTGTTGTATTCTGAACTGTAAACAATCCGTAATTAGTTTGTTCTCCCGGTGTCTGCACTGGTTTCCTCTGGGTATTCAGATTTTCCTCCCACGCTCCAAAATCATACAGGCAGGTTCAATGGCTTCTGATGAAATTCACCCTAGTATGTGTACATGTTATAGAGTAGAATTGTATTTCCACTGGGACAGGGACTGGTGTAAACTATGAACAATCTATTAAAAGTGCTTTGGGGCTATATAAATAAAGGACAGAAGCATGTACAGATTACAGAAAATTTGTTTTGTTCCGGCAGCAGCTATGCAAACATCCCCCAGTAAATAATATATTGACCCACATAGCTCAGAATGTTGGGGACAAGTCTGCAAGAAAAATATTGCCAAAAGGTATAGTTTTATAGACAAATATTAGATGAGTATTTCAAAGCTTCATGTTCCTAATTATTTCATTACCAAATGCCCATAAAGTAAAAGTGTTAAAATGTACACTTAAATCATACTGCCGTTAAACAATCATATTCTCTTACATTCAAGCATCAGAAGGCCGACAGACCCTGCCTATAACTGCCCTCCTTCATTGAGATATCCAAGCCATGAGTTCTATGGCTGAGATCCAACCCTGCAGCCTTGGAGACCAGTCAAATATTAAAAGCTGCAGAGGCAGAGAGAGATTCCCAGGCGGCAAAAGAAGAATGCATGTACAGAAATTGCAGGCAAGGACCATCAACAAAATAACTCAACCTTAATTTTAACACACCAGACAGCAGCATTTTTACAGCTTAAACCATGTTATTCTCATACACAATAGAAAGTAGTAGAATAGAATATCTGTGAGCTTTTAGGCATTCCATATCAATAAGACTCATGTTATACATCAGGATTCTAGTGCAGTGCTATCCAACTGGAGGACCATGGGCTGCATGTGGCCCAAAACCCCCCCACGTGAAAGTCTGCCTGCTGTGACTGCTTACCTTGTGTGAGATTTAAAATGTATCAATACTAAGATTTTCTGCCTCCTGCATTGTTTACATCTTAAATTCAGACAATAAGATCCTGCATTGTTCACAACTGTAATTCCCCTGCTTTGTTAATACCTGTAACACCTCTATTGTCCACACCTTTAAAGCCCTATAATGTTCACAGACCCAGATTGAGTGTCCACATTGTCCACCTGTTCACAGTCATACAAACCACTGGAGGGGCACCAGCATTGTGTCACTGTATAAATGTTTGTGCCATACTCTGCCTGCCCTATGCTCCCTGTGTGTGCCATACTCTGCCTGCCCTGTGCTGCTGTGTGTCATACTCTGCCTTCCCTAGGCTACCTGCGTGTGCCATACTCTCCATGCCCTATGCTACCTGTGTGCCATACTCTGTCTGTCCTATGCTGCCTTTGTGTGCCATACACTGCCTATCCTATGCTGCCTGTGTGTACCATACTCTGCCTGTCCCATGCTGCCTGTGTGTGCCATACTCTGCCTGCCCTATGCTGCCTGTGTGCCATACTATGCTTGCCCTATGCTCCCTGTGTGTGCCCTACACTGCCTGCCTTAAGCTGGCCATAGACGCAAAGATTTTTGAAAGATCCAATGGTTATCTTGAGACCACGATTGTCTCAAAACGATCGTTTAATGTCAGATTTGTCCATCAACTAAAAAGACCATTTCAGGCGATATTGCCAGCAAAACTGAAGGATCGCAGCCTGCTTTGCCCTGCAACATAGGTAGATTGCATGGGGACCGATAAAGATTTTCTAACCTGGCCGATCAATCTTCAGACCAATGTCGGACGAAAAATCGTAAGATGACCGATCGTTTGCATCCCACTAACCGCACGATAATTTGACAGATTGGTCGGACTTCACCAAAATCGGTCGTTCGGGAGCGAAAGATCGTTGCGTCTATGGGGAGCATTACACTCCCTGATTCTTCTTGGTTACTGCCCTGTGGGCGTAAGCCTGGTATGGTTTGTTCTGGGGGTTTGTTAGCATTTGGTAATTGTTGTTAGGGGCCCTAAGGTGTTTAATCATGTGCTGGTGGGGTACTGTGTTATCCACAGTAGAGGAGGATTCATATGGATTTAACGGTATGCTGACTTAATAAACTTGTTTCACATATGGGTGATGAGTGATATCCCTGCAGTGAGCACCAACCATTAGTTTTTTTGGTGCGCTTCCACAGTTAATGTGGACATATTCTTGCGGTAACATGGGTGTGGTTTAAAGTGGGTGTGGTTTAAAACAGGTAGCGTTCAAGACTGGCTTACTTTATCAGCCCTCCACCAAGTAGGCCAGCAAAATTCTGGCCCTCGGTACCACAGAAGTTGGACAGCATTGGTCTTGTGTGTTTGTACTGGAGGTTCCTGACTCCAGCAACATCAGCTATTTGGTAGATGCAGATTTTTGTCATTGGTGCACAGTCAAACGTGGCATATGGTCTGAGATAACGTAAAAGCAGGCATTTTTGGGGCCGACCTTTGCACCATGTAACTGCACCCAGGTCGATGCTGTGCCTGTCAGTGGAGGTACATGCAGCTGTGGATGATAGCAGATCCATTTCTCGCTGCCTGCTTACAAAAAGCAGGCAGATAAGCTGACCGTACACCACATGTGACTGTGTCCTTAGTGTTTCAAGGCCATGAAAACTCCCCTACATGGATTCTGTACTATCTGGAACGTGCTTTGTCAATGGGCTTTTGACACTTGCAGCTTTTGTGGCCAATGATAACATTTAGCATTACAATTATGCTTGCAGGGTTTTGCAAATATGTTTGATTTGCTTTGAGATTACAGTGAAAAAAAGGTAGGACTGAAAGACCTGAACTTTGCCCAAAGCCGATACAAAATATTGATTAAAGCTTCACTAAAAGAGTGCACAAACAGAGTTCTAAACAGGACACTGAGTGTAAAGTTAGCTATGTGTGCCCACAGACTATGGTGGTGCAATTTATCTTTTTTTTACCAGAGCTCCCAACTCTTTAAACAGCTATGTTCTCATGTCATGTATACAATGCAAGCAGTGGTAATCGCTTTGAAGTGGTAGAATACACCTGCAGCAGAAAATATTAAATCACCGCTCTAACAAAGTCTTGCCTCTTTGCAGATAGCCACTTCAAATTACCCTGTAAATCATTAATTATGTTTTTCATCTTGTATGACAATACTTTGAGAACCCTGCACAAATTTAAGCTATCATTGACCACAGGAGACAAAGAGGTCTGTTTGGCATTTAAAGGATATTTGAGATTCAATGCTAGAAGGCAGGTTGTGTATTTCTATACTTATGGACCAAACAGAGCTGGGCCTTGAACAAAACTCTGGAGAAAAGCTCATCAACTTCAAGTGTCAAACCAAAGCCCTTACTGAACCCACTGGTGGTACCAACAATAGGTATAGAAGTAAGATTATCTAGCAGTGATATAGCTAAATCAACTGGACTAGTTGCGTAATCTTGAAGCCCTTTCACCACACATCCAAGCCACTTTTTCAGATAAATCGAGTGGTAGGCAGCAGACTACTTTTCACCTGTTTACAGTATGAAAAGCAAAAAAAAACGAGCCCAGCCTTTGAAAATAAACAGGACACTAGTCTAAGCAAGACTGAGAGAAAAAAATGTGTCAACGAAACATAAGTCAATCTTAACTGGTACTGCTAAAACATGCTAGAACACATTCTCACAAAGGTATATATAAAGGTTTGGATCGCTTAAGAAAACTTGAAATGCAGACTGAGTAAGCAAGTTTGCTCAATCAACTTGTATGTCATCAGGTTATAACCTACTACACAAAGAAAAATAGGGCAGTAATGTTAAATTCAAGTGAAATCATTTCTTCCTAGACAGGACTTTATTTATTCCTAGACACAAGCATTCCATCTGGTTAAAGAACCAGTTACACCAAAAAAAAAATAGCAATTACCACTGATGTAAAGGTATTTATGGGTATCACTTGTAAAGGTTTTCTTTGAAGCCAAAATCCTCTACAAGACTGGAAAATCCCAGATTTTTTAAGGTGTCTGATCAGGATATTTGTTCCTTTTGAAATGAAAAGTAGCAGAAGTAGCAAAATAGCAAAAATACTGTTGGCCTGACAGAACTAAGATTTTTTTGGCAGCTGATGGTTGGTGACCACCTTCTAAAAGAGGCAGAAAGGACATTATTAAAAAAAAAAAAAAACATAAACATTTATACCCGATGGCTTCATTAATATTAATATTTCTATAAAATACTAAAAGTTAACTTTAAGTTGAGCTACCCCTTTAAAGGTCACGTGACTATAAGTCTCTGGGCATCTGAGCATGGCCAATTTTTGACCAAGGCTAATGCAAATTAGGGGTTGGACTTAGTTTGGTGTTCCGCCAAATCTTTTGTGCAGGATTCTGCATGATTTTGA
This sequence comes from Xenopus borealis, assembly GCA_024363595.1. Classification (NCBI taxonomy): domain Eukaryota; kingdom Metazoa; phylum Chordata; class Amphibia; order Anura; family Pipidae; genus Xenopus; species Xenopus borealis. The sequence continues at coordinate 90,453,985 of CM044443.1, forward strand.
TACATCCCTACTATTTTTATTATTAGCATTTTGCAACAATTTAATGTTATTTACATTCTACACATTATTTAAAGCATGTACAGGGATTATTAGAAATGGTTTTTCCAGGCAAGCTCCGCCAATCTACGTTCTATTCATCATTCACATTATTCTCATATGCTTCTGTTGCCTGCCGTGAGCTTATTTTAAATACATATGAATCAGGCCAAACAGAAATTCTCTTCTTGCTAATGTTGAGGGGCTAAACACCAAAGTTATTGTGATGCAAGACTTTACTTGTCCTATTGTTGCCACCTGGTTATTAGGTATAACAGCTGCTTTGCAAGGTGGTCATTACACAGCAGATATATATGGAGGAGATCCTTTGCATTCGGCACAGAAAAAAATAGAAGAAAAAAGGCTCCTTTGCATGTGTTCTGCACAGAACGTTGTCGTTTTCTCTGCTTTTCCGTAGCACAGCTTTATTTACCCCCTTCCTGCTCCTGAGAGTTGCAGTCCAGTACCAGCCACAATAACCATAATTTTCACAAGCCCTGTAAATTTATGGGCAGCAGCCACTGTGATACAACCAACTTTCAGAAAAATCTCACCCGATCTAGAATGCTAGAAAGTGTAGTTAAGGATGCAAAGTCACCAGTTGCCCATAGCTTTCTCTCAGTATCCATCAAGGAGTTCTGTTTTGTTATCCGCAGTGTGTCTGCATTGTCTGAATTCAGCTACATCACAACGCTCATTTATATTTCAGCTGCATTTAAATTATTAACGTGCATTTGCCTTTAATTCACATTTGGGAAGAACTTCCTCCAGGTGCTTAATGCAAAACTGCATAATATAAATATTAGCGACACCAATAAGAAAGAAGCCCAGCTGCTATGCATATAATGTGCTCCTGAGGGAAAGAAACCGTTAAACAGAATTCATTTGTGCTCATTTATTTTATATCCCACACTGAATTATTCAGTCTTTTGGGTGCTGGGAACATTTGGCCACCAGCACTCTATTTTGTGTAATGGTTGGCATTGGGAATGCTACTTTCAAACTCTTATAGCTGTCATTGTAACCCTAACCCCATGGAACATGGCCAAACTTGTAACAAGGTCCCAGAGTTGCCACCCCAACAGTCTATTCAT
>CM044443.1:90477351-90497341 GCA_024363595.1 Xenopus borealis
TACTCAGGGGAGGGGCAGGGGAGTTTTGCGCCAAGGGGGTTGACTTCTCGTTTAACGGTGAAAAACCCCTTAAAAAAAAAGACACCATAGGGAGAGGCGGGGAAAATGTCCCATGTAGTCACATAAAGGGTATAACATTCCTTAATGCTTAATTGTTCCACACAGGACCCCCCTCCAGAAAAGCTAACCACACTAGGTCATTAAATGTGTGAATGGGCACAAATATATTTCACATATCTCAACTACACTTTGCATATTAAGTGCTGCTTTGAGCTTTTTGGTGTAGGCAGTTTGGTGGTATTTTGACGTACCCTGGATGGGGTCAGTAGGGGTCACTGATCCCTGTGAGAAAGAAGTAGAAGAGACATGATTTGAAAAGCTTATGACATAAAATTCTTCCATTTTCTGTTGCCTCAACTAGAGTGTTGAATGAAAACACAAGAGCTGTGATAACTAGAGCTGTGGAAAATATTTGGTGCTTGATGTCCACCTGGGCCCACAGGGCTAGGTGATGATATTACCATACAGTATGCTGTCATGTAAAGAAGTAACATCCAAAAGAATGTGCTCTAGGGTACATGACATCAAGCATTTCATACAATACCAAGGCAATGAAATACATGGCAAATAAGCAGTCAGTTAACTGAAAAAGCTATGGCTCCCAGGAGACAAATCTAGGCAATGTATTAGATGTTAGTGGCTCTTAATTGTGCCTGCAGGACTTTTTATTCACCCAAGGCTTTGTACATCCAAACTCCCTAACCCCTCCCCCCTGCCCAAACAGACTAATCCTTTATTTGGTTTTAGTTGTAATGGTGATCAAAGCGAAACGTGACACGCTCACCCACACCATAAAGATGTCACAGTTTAGTGAGAAACAGGTGAAAAATTCAGGTTTTTCATTTGCAAAGGCTTTGTAGAGAAAATAAAAACATTAGTTAACGGTACAAATAATTTCTGATCAATAGATTTATATGACTCTGTGATGATAAACTGCAATATCCAACAATGTCCACAAAATAGCTTTATGGCAGCATAATTAGAAGTTACTGGCCCCCAGAGCAATAACAATAACCACCACATACATCAGCAAACAATATTAGATCTCAATCAGAAAACAAGTATATCTGTACAGTCCTTTATTTGGACAATTAAACATTTTATATAAAACTGTAAATTAAGAGGTTTATTATCAGTGGTAGAATTTTAGAGTTTTATATAATGTGAATGACCTCACAACTCGAATGGTTTCTAAAACTTGAATGGAAATAACCTGAACCAGTGAGTTTGGGTTTAACTCAAATTAATAGTTTTTGGCTGGAAAAACTTGAATCTCTCAAATTGAATTTTTGGGCAAAACTCTCAGAAAAAAAAACCTCTGCCATTGACTCCATGACCTCGACAGGCTTTAGATAATGTATTTTCAGATTCAAGCTATTTCCAGGGTCGGGGTATAATAAATCTTGAAACATTCTAGGTTTTTTTTTACCCAAAAATTGATATTTTCAAAAATTGATATATTCAAATTTTCATGGAAAACACAACTCAATCCTTAATAGATAACCCCCTTATAGTACCATATACATGGTGTCAATCATTTAGAATGAAAGGAATTGCATCTCTAAATAATAATGATTGTTTGAGGTGCTATTTTTCGTGGCTACAAAATGGCAATACGGTGCCATAGACAATAATGAGAATTGTCTTTGCTAAAACACTCAAATCATGCAATTGATCAAAACTGTCTTTGCATGAGGCAAATAACAGTGTGTGTAATTGCCCTAAAGCAGAGAAACATGTGTGCTTTGGAAGGAAAGTGCTGTTCAGAAGAAGTCATAAACTTAGTTCTGGTTACAGAGACACATTATATATTGTAAAATATTGCTTCTGGTTGAGGGAATAACCAAACTATCCCAGTGCCAAAACAGCAATTAGTGAAAGCCAAATTAATCTATGGATGTAGATCTCCTTTTCATATATCGTGTAACTGCCTATCAGTGGCTCACTATACATCCAGGCTGAATAACTCCCATCCACTTCTACTGACTTATGACTGTAACCATGTCAGAAACAAAACACTTTGACAAGGGTCAATAAGCTACCAGTTAAAGAGTGCTCAGAGAGATAAACAGGAACATCAAACAGTAATTCATATTTATAACACATTAGAAGGCTGGCTTACAATACAAGAAAGACACAAATCCAATGATGTCTTCTAGCCAAGACAGGCGGTTGAAACTAGCAAAGGATAGGATAGTATCTGAACACACACCCTACACACATCCACACTCTACAACCCAATATCCATCATGTACTATGGTATCCAAATAACAGCAGGACTCTACTATAAGTGAAACTTTATACTGTGCCTCTAATGCTGTATAATTTGGAGCAATACCTACAGCCTTGGTCTACATTTTTTCTGAGACTGACCACTGGCATCAAAATGGCATTAACAGATGTGCAAAGGATATTTAAAACCTAATCATTCACTTCTAAAACATTTTTCCTTGAAAAGCTACTAAAACTTGATTAACAACAATAAGAATAAAACAACCTTCTAGTCGTATTTATTGGGCTTTTACTCCTAACATGGCAAAGTCAGATTACACAGTTCCAACAGATTTCTGCAATGGAATGCATAAGAATACAGCTCAGATAAATCCAAAACCCAAGCAAGAATAGCTGAACTATGTGAAAATGTATTAATATCAACTCAAAGATGATTGATACAGATAAACGGCAAAGGCCTTGTTGGGCTCATAGGAAATGTCACCCTTTAGGCTATATTGGCTCATATTTAATGTGAGTGAGTTTCTGTAGATTAATACAGATGTGCAAGGTTGAACTTGATACATTAACCTATATTTGAATCCTCATGGAAAAAAGAAATTCGTCACAAACCAGTATTCCTACAAATAAAAACTCCCACAATACTTTGTAGAAATCTTTGCCACCCAGAAAGGTCCCCAACTCACCACAATCCTCCATTTACTACTTGTTAACAATTTTATCACACGGGTAATCTCCCCTGAATCAAAGTGAGCTGAGTAAGCATGTGTACAAAAACAATAAGGACTTGAACAGATGAGCGACTGTGATTGTTTGATTGACTGATGAGCACTCGGAAACTCCTGACACCCACGTATTTTTAATAACTTGTTGGAGGTGCTTTGTAAACACTAGGAGCTGTGGCATGTTAGCCTTACTCTCTCTTCAGCCTAGATTTGCTGATTGAGGCAATGTGTATTTAACCTAAGTTTCTGTTTTATTGTAAAAAGGATTAATGCAGCAACATTACTTAATTACATTTAAAATGTGGTTTTGGGTGTGGTGTAAATTTTCCCACACTGAGCTCTTTGGTCAATAATCAGATATCACGAGGTGGGTTTGTAACAGACCTCACCACATAAAGTGCACAGTCAGTGGCATTATCCAAAAAACCTAATTAGCAGGCTAATTAGAGAACTGTGAAACTGTTGCATTCTCTCCCCAAAGCATTTGCACTAGTTTTTTTTTAGGGCTCTTACACACAAGCGTTTTTACCTGCACTCCCCTGCGTTCCCTTTTGCTGCGTTCAGCCGCAGGGCAGCGCAGGTATAAACGCATTCAATGCTTTTCAATGGGGCTGTACTGACACGAACGCATGTAGGCGCCAAACGCAGGAAAAATGCAGCATCTGAACCTGCGTTCGGCACCTACATGCGTTCGTGTGAGTACAGCCCGATTGAAAATAATTGAGTGCGGCTGAACGCAGAAAAACGGAACGCATGGGAGCGCAGGTAAAAACGCTCCTGTGTAAGAGCCCTTACAGTTAATTTCCAGCAACATTTCAGGCCACCACTATTAATCCATGGAGTAGTGCAATTACTGTTTTAAGAGATTAATTTGTCCCGACGCATACAGGACTGGAACTAGGGGTAGGCAGAGTAGGCATGTGCCTAGAGCGCAAAAGCTAGGGAGGCGCCAGGCACGTATCTTCTCTGACGTCTACCCCATGTCCATGTCACCTCTCTCCAAAATTTTCTTCCATTTGGCCCAGTAGTTTTGCTTCCTCACATTTGCGAGCGTCAATTCACGCATATGCACGAGCGTCACTTCACATCCACATGAAAGCTTCAGTGTGAGCATGAGTGTGGCTAGCAAGCGTCAGACCGGCCAAGTTGCCAAGAGCACCTGCCCGGCACGGCTCGGTCCTGAAAGCAAATTAGAGACAGATTTTTGTTTCACCATTCTCTAGATCAGGGGTCCCCAACCTTTTTTTTCCGGGGACTGGTACAGAGGCAAATTTTTTTGCAAGGACCAGTGGAGTCGGAGGAGTCCAACTATGGTCGCCGATGACCAATTTGGGCATGATGGATTAATTTTGACGGCCAAGTTCAGGACTGTCTGTTGCCAGTTTGGGGACCCCTGCTCTAGATCACCCAGATTAGGTAGAACTTATTTGAGTAAAAAGGTAAAGTTGGTAAATGTGTATTTTTTCAACCTCAACTACACCCTAACATTCAACCTGACCAGCTTCCCAAAACACCAATTCTGTTGGCCATTATGGGCTGGGCACAATTTTTCTATAGGCTTGAGCTCCAGTTTCCTGGAGAACATGACTGAATGATGAAGGCTGGAAGGGATGTAAGAATGATCAGGTACGCTTGGTATAAGAGGTTGTGTTAGGAAATTAATAATATTGCCCATGAGTTCTGCAATACAACACACGGCATCCTCAGCTAATGCTAGTTCTGGTGTAGAAGGCTGCCTCTCCTTAATAAAATATTTCTTATACTGACAGGACTATTTTAAGCAACTTTCTATCACACTGACAGTGTCCAAAGAAATAAGAGTTGCGCGGGATGAAGAATGTATGAACAGGAATTTTGCAGTCAGAACAGAATTCTAGGAATTTAAGAATAAAACACTGCTCTGATCTCTGTATAAACTTGTATGCCCCTTTTACAGACCTCCCGGCCAGTTATTAACTTAGTGACGGGCATATATTTACCTTTCATAGCTAACTTATTTCATTCACAACTATGAATTCTGTAAAGCATGATAACAGAAAATGTTCAGGATGTAATTAATGTGCCTGGAATCTTCAGGTATTTTCTAACAAGGAACAAATCCCAGAGTATTCACGTGTAAAATTGTCACATAGGGAATAAAGAGCATTAATCTTTTGGTAAGGTGAAGTAACAAAATAGTGATAGTTCGCTTGATAAGTAATATGGCCAAAAGCATCAAGACAACCCTTCTAAAATCCCATTCCCTCAGTTAACATTGACAATTTCCAAACTGTCTCTAGACTAATTTTTAACATTTCTATGGCAAGTAACTGCACATAAACCCAAGATGACCATGCATAATACCAAAGGGATTGTTAATAAAGAGCCCAGACAAAAGTGCAAAAGCATGCCCCTTAGTGTTCATTCATGGACCACTTCTGTCCATTGTTTGGCTGTGCTCTGCACCTCACTCATATAAAAAATTCTGGGATGAAGTGCAATTGACAGGTGCAGGCTAGCCCTGTCCTTAAAGGAGAACTAAACCTTAAAGATGACTATGGCTAAATATACCATATTTTATATACTGAATTTATTGCACCAGCCTAAAGTTGCTGCTTCTCAATAACAGCAATGATCCAGGACTTCAAATTTGTCACAGGGGGTAACGATCTTGGAAAGTGTCTGTGACACTCACCTGCTCAGTGGGCTCTGAGCAGCTGTTGAGAAGTTAAGGGGTCGTCGTAGGGGTCGTTTGCCTGTAATATAAGCTGATGCTACAAGGCTGATTATTACATTCTGATGTGACAAAGCAGATTATTAAATTCTGATGGTTTCTGTGCTGCCATGTGTAAGAATCTGTATTAATTGCTAAACAGTCTTATATTGTTACATTTATATTCTATGTGTACTGTATATTTTGAGTCAGTCCCTAAGCTCAAAAAGTGACAGCAGCACAGAGCATGTGCAGTGAATCAGCAGAAAAGAAGATCGGGAGCTACTGAGGCATCTTTGTTTAGCCTACTTCTTTAGCTAAGCTTTAGTTCTCCTTTACTGCTTGCCATTAGGCATGCAGTATGTACAGGACCCCATAGCGACCTGAACACACCGCCATTTGCCCTTCAGCAAATCTTCTAGCATGAAAGCCAGGTATAAAGTGCAAAAACATGGCAGATTGCACTTGTTTTTTGCACTTTGCACCCTGCCTTCAACATCATAAATGACCCAGTGTCAGCTGCAGTGTAAACTTCACCATCACTGAATTCTGAAGCAGTGGAAGCACATTCTCTGGAGTGATAAATTGCACTTCACTATCTGGAAGTCTGATGGATAAGTCTGGGTTTGGCAAATGACAGGAGAACACTACCTGCCTACTTGCATGTCAGTTCTTGACAATTCCTTGCTTATTACATTGTAGCCATAGCCTGGGGAGGGTCCTTTACTTGTTTCAACACAACAAATGTCCAAAATCTACAAAGCCCTGTACAATATTGATTTTGTTCAGATGGGAGTGAAAGGGCTTCGTTGCCCTGCACAATGGTCTGACCCTCAACCCAGCTGAACTGAACACCTGTGGGATGAACTGGAATGCATACTTTGAGCCAAGTCTTATCCTCATAATCAGTTCCCAACCTTACTAATGCTCCTGCAGCAAATGGAAGCAAATCCCAGCAAAGGGAACACCTACTTCACATTATTACCGTTGATTTCAGAATGTGATAGGTGGGTGTTTGTATACTTATTGTAATATTGTGTACACCTAGGGTTGCAACCTCACCCCTTAAAAACAGAACACATATGGAATACACAGCCTGCATGGCTAATTAGCAATACATTTAGATGCATGCTGCAGACTGAACTGATTTATGTGCAGCCATGGATCATGCCTCTAAATAAATTGCTAATTAGCCATGTAGGCTGTGTATTCCATATGTGTTCGGTTTTAAAGGGGTAAGGTGGCAACCCTATGTACACCTACACGGTACATACTCAATAGAGCACATTTTTTATGACGGGTTCATGGTGTGTCAATTCCTTTAATTATTAAGTAGTCAATTTTAAATATGCAAACTGTTGATCATATGTCCTGATCATATACCAGGAGCAAAAACATGGATAAATGCAACCAAATATGATAATCAAAGCTCTAGCTTTGTCTGCTCACCTATACTAGTGCTATGTGCCTTTTTGTCCAGCACACATATGAGTTAACTTTTAGTATTATGTATAGAGTGAGACAATTTGCAATTGGATTTTGTTTTTAAATATTTGTGGTTTTTGAGTTATTTAGCTTTTTTTTCAGCTCTCCAGTTTGCAACTTCAACAATCTGGCAAATTACCCTAGCAACCATGCATTTATTTGCATAAGAGACTGGGATATGAATATGTGAGGGCTTGAATGGAAAGATGAGTAAAAAAAAAAGTAGTAATAAAAATAAATGTGTACCCTTACAGAGCATTTGTTTTTTTAGATGGGGTCAGTGACCCCCATTTGAAAACTAAAAAGAGTCAGAAGAAGAAGGCAAATAATTAAAAACTATAAAAAAAAGTAAAAATGAAGGCTAATTGAAAAGTTGCTTAGAGTCCACCACTCTATAACATACAATAATTTAACTCAAAGGTGAACCACCCCTTTGACTGATTTGGCCACCCGTGTGCTGGGCAGGTTCAAGTGTACTTTGAAATTGTTGTCTGTTTCTTTTTTGAGAGTGTTTGAATGGGAAAACCAAAAAAGCATGCATTCAACTCACCTTCAACACACAGTTCTACCTCTTCCAGATTCCTAAGGGTTATCCTCATTAGGCTGGAGTTTAGCATTAGCTCATTGCGATGACTGGGCCACATAGATCGGGGGGCGGGATTAACAAAGAAAATCCTTGTGTCGCCCGTAGACACCTGATTGTCACAGATTGTGGGATCTCCAAATCCTCCAACCATCACTTTGTTTCCTCCATCCAGCAGAATATCATTTGTCACAATCTCTCGTCCCTTCAGATATCGCCATACTCTAACCTGAAAAAAGGTAAAGTAGTTAATCAAAACTTTGAGCATAACTGGAATGTAATAGCCCCGTAGAAATGTTTTACCTACCCACTTCTACCCATGCATGTACTAAAATTGCAAGGACTTCCAGTGCCCATCTATATTGCCGAAACTACCAGTTCCACAGTATATTGCAAGGCTGCATGGTATTATATTCAGCACCAGAGATTTCCAAAGTGTACAGCTGCCCACTACTCTATGTGGAGGCTTAGCCCAAGGGTAGGCAGAGTGTTGTCTCTCCTGCTTTCAACCTGAATATTTTTTTTCAGGTTGAGAGAAGCAGATCTGGTCCATTAATTTGAATAAGATCTGCTTGCTTGCAGTCATGCACAGCAGAGATTGACCCAAATACTAAAAAGTAGACATTGGATATGAAGCAGATTGACCTTTTCTCTGTAGGGGTATCTACACCAGCTGAGAAAAAAACAGTCAATTCCAGTGTATTCACTAACATAATAGCCAGAACACTACTTCATGCTTTGCAGCTCTCTTGGTTTCCACTGATTGGTTACCAGGCAGTAACCAATCAGTGAGTTAAGGGGGGTTCATATCTGTTGCTTTTGAATTTGAGCTGCATGCTAAGGATCAATAGCAAACTCACTGAATAGTTATGTCCCATGTGGCCCCACTTCAAGTCACTGACTAACTCAGAGTTAAAGAGCTGAAAAGCACAAAGTAGTGTTCTGTTATGTTACACATCCAGTCACTCCAGCCTTTATACATAAAATTTTTGGCTAACTAACTGTATTAGAAACATTTTTATTGTGCACAACCTATCTAGTTAGCCAGTTGTTATTTGTACCCTGAACTGTTTCTTTAAAAGCATTTTAGGTCTTTTCATTTTTACACTTAAGGCCCCCATACACGGGCCGATAAAAGCTGCCGACAGACCAAGTCAGCAGCTTATTGGCTCGTCCAACCCAATATCAATATCTGGCCGAAAGTCTCTACCTTTAAATAATGAAAACCAAATGAAAAGTTTCTTAGAACTGGCCCTTCTACAATATACTAAAAGTTAACTTGAAGGTGAACCACCACTTTAAAGTCTACAATTCCCATCATACATTTGTAATAAGGATGGAGTACCTTATGGTTGAGTGTTTTTTTTTTTATATGCAGGCCAGTCATGAGTTTTAGCTAGGGCTGATGACAGCGGAGGACAAAAAAACCCCTAAATCCTCATATATGCCATAACTGGCTATGCTGCAGAATAGAACTCTGTATATGTGGAAATGGTACTCTCAGGTGCCTCATCCATAAACAGACACAGTGAAACAAGTTACTGCACCAGCATCTAATGAGGAAAGCTTATTGTTTAGGAACATAACATTTTCCTCCCACTGTTTCACATAACTTACAGGAAACTATACTTCTAATGAATATACATTTTGTTCAAAAGCGAAAACATATAGCTACATCTACTAAACATACACAGGGAAACTGCTGCAATAAAATATGCTTCCTCCCATAATCACAAAATCTTCATTTCAAAAAAGCTATATGCTGCTAGCATGTGGGCTGACTTGAAAATCAATTCAGTCCCTCAAAGGTGCCCTAGACCTAGACATGCCAGATATTTCAATGAGAAGGAAAAGCTAAAATTAAGTAAGCTTTATCAGAAAGGTCTATTTAAATACACCAGTAAACCCTCAAAGTAATGCTGCTCTGAGTCCCCACTGTATTTCATTCCTTCTATTGTGTAAGCATGGGCTTCTGTATAAGACTTCTCTCAGCTTAAACCTCCATGGCTAAGGCTTTAGCATGCTCAGTTTGCTCCCCTCTCTTTCCTCACCTCCCTGCTGAAATCTGAGCCCAGAGCAGGGAGAGACTCGGGCAGGAAGTGATGTCAAGCTTATATGGCAGCTGCTATCCTAAACAAACAGGGACAGTGTCTAGAGCTATTTACCCAGGTATGGTAAAGCATTTAGCGTAATACAGATGAAGCCACTTTGGTTTGTGTGTTTGAGACATAATAACTAAACTCAGATATCCCGCTTTTCCCATTTAACACAGAAAATTGTGTCACAGCATCCCATCTAATTAAAGTGTTCACCATTGTAAACAATAGTGCTTTGGTATGCTAATGAAAAGGTTAAATGCATTAAGGGCTGGGGCAGACAGGGAGATTCGGGGAGATTCTGTCGCCTGGCGATTAATCTCTGGCGACAATCTCCCTGAACTGCCTTCTCCCTGTCCGCCACCTGTTTAAGGCTGAGGGTATAATTGGGGATTCCCCCACTGCATTTTTGGACTCAAATGAACCTTATGTATACACTGTCAGGCAAGATACAAGTATAGTGAGCAACAATTCAATGTATTAAGCAAAACAATAGTTCCTCCACCAGTTGAAAACCCCTGACAAATGATCTGACAAGTGTGCTCACCTTCAAAAATAAAGTGATACAGGTAGAGCGTTGGAGAAAACAATTGGGTGAGATATTGAAAATCAAGCTGAATTCTGCTTTTAAAAGAGCAGTTTGTAGATTTCCAGGATACAGTTTAAGGCCTCACATTTAGGGTTGCCACCTTTTCCTGAAAAAAATACCGGCCTTCCTATATATATTTTTTTTTCCTATTAATAACATTGGGATCAACCATCAAAAATACCGGCCAGGCCGGTAAAATACCAGCCAGTTGGCAACCCTACTCACATAAGAGTTTGTAGCATATTTGGAGCACTTTAGAATATGTAGCAAATATTTCCAAATGCTTTCATCACGCGCTGTGTCAAAATCTCTGTGAGAAATAAAAAAAAACTGCTGTTCTGCCTTGTCTGTACAGAACAACCCCGATTACAACAGAAACCGACTCATCAAAGGTAATCTGTCAGTTAAAACATGGCCTTCCTCATTAGACAACAATTCCAGTCATTACAACCATTTATTTATCTTTGCCACTAATTGGTAGATGCCTCCTCTTGGCATTCTGTCACAGAAATCTTCATTTTTAAAAATTGCTAACAGTCAAAGCACTCATGCGATCATTTGTTAAAAAGCCAGTAAGGACAAGGGCACAAGGTAAGATTGCTGGGCCGTGGCTAAATCTGTGCTACCGCAGACGACAGATCTCCTGAAAATTTGTCATAGCAACATTAGGGTCATCTCAAGTAAAACATATTACTGACAGAAGCCTAATTGCAGGACAATGCAAAGAGAGAAAATTTCCCGTGATTAAGCTGGATCAAAGGTGGTATATACTATTGTTAATACTGTTCAAATAATACTGGGCCATTTACAGCAGTAATTCCCCTTTACTTTAAATCTTAATTAATTTTAGTATGAAATGAAAAGTCCTGTTCCTAACAACCTTTCAACTGAATCTTGAATGATTACAGACCCCCAGCAGGCCAATAAAAAACCCTACAGTGTTATTGTTATTGTTTCTTTTCATTACTTCATACACCTTTTCATCTTCCACTTCCACCCATTCAAACCACTGCCTGTTTACTAGGGTAAACTGAACCCTAGCAACAAGATGGCTTCTGATATTCCACAGGCGTGCGACTGAACAACATGCTGAGTTATAAAATATATATTATATATGAAGATCAACTGTAAATAATCTTAGAATGTCACTGCTCCATACTACACTATCATTTGAGATTTAACTCCCACTTTCATCCATTATTGTATTGTACAGGTATGGGACCTATTATCCAGAATGCTGGGGTTTGCCGGATAACTGATTTTTTCGTAATCTGGATCTTCATACCTCAAATCTACTAGAAAATCATGTAAACATTAAGTAACCCCAATAGACTGGTTATGCTTCCAATAAGGATTAATTATATCTTAATCAAGTGTAAGCTACTGTTTTATTATTACAGAGAAAAGGGAAATAATTTTTAAAAATTTCGATTATTTCATTATAATGGAGTCTATCGGATATAGCCATGCTGTAATTCGGAGCTTTCTGGATAACTGGTTTCTGGATAAGGGATCCAATACCTGTAGTACAAATGGACATTCATTTTTTCTTTTTCAAAAAAATACCATTAACAGAAAAAAAAATGTTATACATTTTTGTCCTCTTTTAATGTTGCTGAGCATATATTTAAAAACAGGAAAATCCAGGGCAAAATGTTTACCAATTAGAAATATGGGAACCACACTAATGGGCCTCTATAGGCACCTTTAGTAAAACTCCCTAGATGCTATAAGCCTTAAAGGAACATTTCTATATAAAAATCAAACTGAGTTTAGATGGGCTGTGCAAAATGAAAATGAAAATAGTTTTCAATATAGTTAGTTAGCCAAAAATGTAATGTATAAAGGCTGGAGTGACTGGATGTCTAACATAATTGCCAGAACACTACTTCCTACTTTGTAGCTCTCTGACCTTTTACCAGTCGGTAACCAATCAGTGACTTGAAGTGGAGCCATATGGGACATAACTGTTCAGTTAGTTTGATTTTGATCCTTACCTGCTTGCTCAGTAAACTAAATGCATTCTATTGTTAAAAAAAACAATTATTAAAGGCAGACAGCAACAGTCAGTGTTGTGAAAGCTACTTCCTTGCTCAGATTCTGGGCCAAGGACACAGGGCTGTGAAACTCTGTCCTCTGGGGCTTCTACAAGCATTTTTTATTCATAACACTTGGAATACTGTGGCAAGTAATAGAAGGAAATGTTTCTTACACAGAAAGGAATATGTTGTATAAAGATGGAGAAAATGGAAAAATACTTTTGAAATATTAAGAAAATCTAGATAAACTGATTTCAAGGAAACAATGTACCCCATTTTTTACATGAGTTCATTCAGTTGGGCTTATGGAGAGTTGAATAAAGATGATCTTTACTTCCAAAACTTAAATTAAATTATTTTTATCCCACAGGTAACCACGTTTTAGTATTCTTTAGGTTGATAGTTTAATGCAAATCCAGCCTCAACCTTGAATCCAAAGTGATGGATTCTAGGACTAGTCCCTCTTCTTTCCATAGTGGGTGGTGCACAAACAAATCATCAGGAAAGCAGAGGGAATTCAAGTCCCAGAATCCATCACTTCACAATGGAACAAGATTAAATAGGGGATGGATCACCATGAGTCTTAAGTGGAATATGTCGTACAGTGTTTATGCACCTTCTCCACATACTGAATGAGTTCATGTCAAAAGGGGGCATATTTTTCCTTTAAGGCTTGCAAACCACAGCCAGAGCTCTGCACTACTTCTCTGCTATTCACTACCTATTCAACACTACAATTTGTTGTGTCTTCACGTTTCCGATTATTATATCCTCATGCTAATACAGATTGCTTGTTCTGTTTGTCTCGCCAGGCTGTCTTACCAAGCTGATCTTAACTCAATTCAGTCATCTATTGGGCCAGGCGGAATAGTGGGTTCAGCCTATCTCCATCACATAGAAGACCGGTGCAGTCAGCTGCAGACCTTACAAATGAGTCAATGTAGTAACCAACTTGACTTTGGCTAAGATTTATCCAATAATAAGGAATTAAAATATCTGGTCCTGCACCTGGGATAAAGTGGGCACATGTGGTATTCAACAGGCATGATTGGTGGGTTTACAGCATTTAGGGCATGTGCAATTATGCTTTTTTGTTGACACAATTGTAGCAATTTTAATGCCTTGCAATAGAAGAGCATTTTCATGCATTTTGCCTTCGGCTAGTTAGTAGCCATAAAATCCCTTGGAGGGCCTCAAGCTGGATAGCCCTGTTCTTTACCATGTCGTGTTTACTAACAAGATGAAAGGCAAAAATTATCATTTTAGCAGCCACACTGATCTGCTACATCTCAAACTATGTATTCAAGCATGATGGGATGAGAAACAATGCACAGTCTGTTGCTCTGTTTACACAAGAATTCATTAAGGAAGGCCTCAAACAACTGAAAAGACATAAAGCCTGTGATGCCTGCTTAGTTTAATATATTTAATGTACCTGCATTAAAATTCTAATAAATGCTCACTGTTTTAAAGAGCCTTGATCGATTTTCATATCAAGGCAATTCCCCCCCCCCAAATATGCTGAAAATTCTGTAAAATATGCCAGGATGGACAAAAAAGCTAATCAGATAAGAGAATTCCTGTACATATTGTAGATAAACATTTTTATAACGTTTTCCTGAGTGCTGACTTTATCTCTATACTTAAGATACCTAGCAAGGCACCGATTAACACTCCATTATTTTTCCCACTCAGCATCTTAACACTGGAATGCCAAGTATTTGTTCAGTAAATGTCCTGTGCCGACCTCCCCTGAAAATCCATAATCCTCTTGCTAACAGCAGAAAGAATATGTTTGTTATAAATGTATTTCATTCTTCTATGAATCAAAGAAGAAAGTGCAAAACTCAATGCATTACATGAACGGAACCTCATATACGTATATTTCCTACTCTACTTCAAAGCCTTTAACACATTTCTCTAAGGCACCTGCTGACTCACGAAATGCCAAGTTTTGTAGTAATTTGTTCCCCCTCTATGGGTCTCATTAGAACAAACACCACCCATTAAACTTCCCTAGATTCTAGTTTCTCTTATTGATTTTTTTAAGCATGCCAATGACAAGAATGAACTTGTTTGCAAAGGAATAAGGGATCCGTTTACTAAAGTGCGATAAATTTGAATTAAAATTTTCGCATGTTATCGCTGAGAATATTTTTCCACCAGAACATTCGCAGCGACTATGTTTACTAAACAGCGATACGCTCAGAAGTCTTTGCGATCACTGGCGGTAACTACGTTAGCGAACCACCTTACGTTTGCTGTAATTTTAGTAAACGGACCCTAAATCTTTACAGTAGCATAACTGGCCGAAGTAGTGGCCCTGCCCATATACATTCCTTCCTTGCAACAAAGGGTTAAGTCGGCTGTAAACTGCCAGGCCGTAGCCGGTGCTCTGATCTGAATTCTGGATTGCGTTTTTTACAATACAAGAGGGAGGAAAAAAGGGTAGCCTCAGGGCTAGCTGGAAATTCAATAACTGCAAGTGTTGAAAGTGCAGAGCTTTTCAAAGAGTTGTATTTACAAAATGGGCACATCACTGTGTCGCTCCCTCAGCCTAATAACAGCCTAGAGACCAGAGGCCGGCTATCTGTATGACAGAAATTCATTTCTTAATGTTCCGCAATCTAAAAATATCAAAATTACACAGTTTGCCTTAAAATCCCAACTGGAAACACATGTTCATGCAGCTCCTAAGTGCTCAGTGTAGTTTAAAAAAAAAAAAAAGGTTTAAAGAACATTTTCATTTCTGACTATTATGACTGTACTTACGTACACTTACCCTGCCAGTCACAAGGAAACCAAGACAAGAGGTAGACAGGGCTGTCTGTGCAATCAGGGCCCACAACAACAGGGATCTAACCATTCGACCTTATTAGCAAAAGATATTGCTCATATTTTTTTAACTTAACTTTAAGTTATAAAATGCCTTTTATGTAGTGTACTTAATTTCTTTCAATTAACATGGAAAATACATTATATTAAAGGAACCATAACACTAAAACATTAAAGCATTTTAAAGTAATTAACATACAGAAAAATATAGGGTTAAGACAACTATACTTAAGCTTCTGTGTAGCCATGGGGGCTGCCATTCAAGCTGGAAAAAAAATTAACAGGTTACACAGTAAATAACAGATAAGCTCTGTCTAATACAATTGTGTTTTATCTGTTATCTGCTATGTAACCTGTGCCCTTTCTCCCTTTTTTCCAACTTGAATGGCTGCCTCCATGGCTACATAGCAGCTTGTTTATATAAACTATAGTTGTCTTTCTGAAGCAAACACACAGATGTGAAAACAGTGTGAAACAGCAGTACAATATATTTTAATATACACTTTCAGTTTTGGGTGGTACTGTTCCTTTAAAAACAGAAGAGTCAAAGTTGGAGGTCCAAGAATGGGACCTGTTATCAAGAATGCTCGGGACCTGGTGTTTTCCGGATAAGGGGGTTTTCTGTAATTTGAATCTTAATGCAGGGGAATCCACAACACTGGATTAAGCTGTACCCAAAAGTAGAAACACACAGCGACCTATCAGAATTTAGCTTTTGTCTTATTTCTGTTGACTGATTAAAACAAACTGCTGATTTGATGCTATTGGTTACAACAGTTAAAAAGGATGCTGTCATGGGAAAAAAAGATTTTTTTCTAAAACACATCAGTTAATTGTGCTGCTACAGATTTCTGCACTGAAGTTCATTTCGCAAAAGAGCAAACAGATTTTTATATTTAATTTTGAAATATGACATGGGGCTAGACATATTGTCAGTTTTCCAGCTGCCCCCAGTCATGTGACTTGTGCTCTGATAAACTTCAGTCACTCTTTACTGCTGTACTGCAAGTTGGACCAAGATAGCAGCTCCCTAACACAAGATAACAGCTCCCTGGTAGACCTAATAGACACTCAATAGTAAAATCCAGGTCTCACTGCATCACATTCAGTTATATTGAGTAGCAGAAACAACAGCCTGCCAGAAAGCAGTTCCCTCCTAAAGTGCTGGCTCTTTCTGAAAGCACATGACCAAGCAAAATGACCTGAGATGGCTGACTACACATCAATATAATATATCAGCTCTTAATGTCTGCAGTAGCAGACAGTGTGTCAACCTGTGTGCAGACACACAGAGCAGTTTTATATTCAAAAATGCATACTCAAGCTGCACTGAAATCTGCTCCACGTGTCTACACACAGGCCAATCTGTTACTGCAGATAGAGGATGTGCCTGAGGAGAGTGGACTGACTGTTTCTCAGTCTGCATTAATACACAGGTCAAGAAAAAAGCCCATTGTGACCTTATTGTAGGGGAAACAGTAACAGGGTTTGGTTTCTAAAAAATTATCTGGTTATCACCATCTCCATCTTTATAGAAAATATGCTATATGAAACTTTTTCATGATTACAAATTCCTGGATAAGGGATCCAATACCAATACAACTTCAGGCCCCTCAGTTTTTGATGAAGTGCAAGCCCTACCACCCATCATAGTGGATTGTTGTAGTCCAGTTAGAGGCAACAATTGGGGTCATTCTACCGGAAGAGTAGGTGTGGTTTCCCAAAACCAACTCACTCCACATGGCAGTGGGTTCCCTCCCCTTTTACTTACAGTACATCACTGTGTCCTAATTTTGGGGATGCACCGAATACAGGATTCAATTCAGGATTGGGCCAGGATTCTGCCTTTTTCAGAAGGATTCTGATTCAGCCGAATCCTTGTGTCTGGACGAACCAAATCTGAATTTGCATATATAAATTAGGAGCAGGGAGGGAAATCACGTGACTATTCATCACAAAACAAAAAAGTGAAAAAAAAGTTCACACTTTTTCCTTTCCCACCCTTATTTGCATATACGAATTAGGATTCGGTTCAGCATTCTGACGAATCTTTCACAAAGGATTCGGTCGAATCCCAAATAGTGAATTTGGTGCTTCCCTACCTAATTTTAGGGCCCTTACATGCTGACCTTTCAAGGACTCATTTAAGAGATGCTAAATAAATAAAAATATGTATATTGTCCTTAAATTTTTGTTTGCAAATAGTTCAGCACGCTTTTCTCCATTTGCGTGTGCATCAAAGGCATACTAATGCAGCAGGTTGTATTCAGGGAACAAGGAAAATAAAGCAACTGTGCTGAAACACATATCTCAATGAAAATAAGACTGCATTTAAAGGCCCAAAAAAGGTGAGTTCCATAACAGCTCCCCCGCTGGCTCTGGCACCACTATGCTGCATTGATCTTAGCCAAAGCCTTTCACTAAAAACATTATGACTCCAGCAACTCAGATGCAAATCACAACTGAAATCCTCAGCTTGTGTACTTAATCTGCTCTAGTGCCTTTCTAACAGGCAAACACTTGAAATAGCCACAATGTACGACCTGCTGATTCAGAAGTCTGAACAGGTTGGAAGCTGTACAGAAAGAATCAGGCTCCTCCCTCTGAAGAAACTTTCATTTAATCCACTGTTTCACAGACTGTGATTTGTGCCGCAGGACCCAACCCAGGCTATTCTTGGTGGGCAGCATCTGGCTGCAGCAGGTCACAGTTACTGTCTTGTTCTTGCACATGGATCCAGAAAATACCAACCACATTCAGCTTCAGATTTTAGCATGTGCTTTTAGCTGTTGCTGCACTCAGTAGGCCAATTCTTTGCAAGCAACACCAGAGAAAGAATGAATTTAGAGTAAGTATAAATATATACAGAGACAGTGACAGAAGAGAGACACAGAGTAGGGATGTCTCCAGCTGTTGCATGATTCCCAGGACCCCAAAAGCTGAAGACAAGGAGTAGTGCTACAGTAACTGAATGGCTGCCCATGAGACATTTGTGTTTTTAAAAAAATAAAAAATGTGTTACTTTATATTTGACTTTAATTTCCATGTATATATAATGCAACACTGACAGAAAGGGGTATATATATATGGAGCCCACTGCACATCTGGTGAAACCTAAATGAATGTGCATGTTTTAATGATTGTGACAGATCTATCACTGAATTAGGCTGAGCTCAGAGAGAAAGTACATGAACCTCTGGTAACCAAAGCGCATCGTAATGAACAGTTGCAGATTCTGAGCGGTATGATTTTTGTCAAATATATAAGTGGATCATTGCAAAAGGAAGAAGGTGCTCCAGAATACTAGTGTAAATCATAAATATGAATAGCTCAACAAGTTGATCATGTGGTCCAGGTACACCAGACCCTCGGCCACGGGGAGCAGAAAACCAAATTGTAGAACAGAAAAAGAAGTGCTGTCCGGCACTCAGAGGAATCCACAGGGCCAAAATCAGTTAAAAGGTAGATTTTTATTGGTCAGAGTTAAAAATGTGCATACATCTCCTATGGGCCCTACACATTCCGTACCTCTGAGGAATCCACAGGGCCAAAAATCAGTTAAAAGGTAGATTTTTAATGGTCAGAGTTGAAAATGTGCATACATCTCCTATGTGCCCTACACATTCCGTACCTCTAGGGTACTTTTAATCATGGGTACCCTTGAGGTACGAAATGCATAGGGCCCTAGGAGATGGATGTACATTTTTAACTTTGACCAATAAACATATAACATAAAAAGTAGGGCTGTCCTGCACTCTGAGGAATCCACAGGGCCGAAAATCAATTAAAAAATCTGATTTTTATTGGTCAAAGTAAAAAATGTACATACATCACCCAGGGCCCTATGCGTTTCGTACCTCTAGGCTACTCAATCACGGGTACCCTAGAGGTAAAAAACACGTAGGGCACGAGGTATTGTATGTACATTTTTAACTTTGACCAATAAAAATCTATTTTTTAACTGATTTTTGGACCTGTGGATTCGTCTTAGTGCTGGACAGCCCTGCTTTTTCCGTGTATACATTATATATATATGTATATATATATATATATATATATATATATATATGGCCCGTGCTTGTGAGAGGCTCACTTTAATAATTAGTGCTTAATATACCCAACCCATACCTCATATAAATCTGATCTCTAGGGGGCTCTATTTCATCTAAGTCTAGGCATGGGGTTTTATTTTACCCCTGCTGTTCATGAATCATTATTGAAATCCCACACTTGACGGCATGTACTTTTACATCAGAAATAACAATACTGACTTTATATTGGGGTGCAATGTGGGCAACAAACCCTGATGAAGTATATTTGCCCCATCACTTACATAAAGCAGCCAGCAACACCTTCTATTTCATATACATTCCCCATGAGCAGCACAGTTGTGTTAAACGACTTCCTTTCTTACAAATATTCAGTAAAAAAGTGGTGTATTGGTTTCTCAGCACTGACTCTCAGACTGGTGTGTGTGTGAATAAGAGTGGGGGCTGCAGTGGTACGTGCTACACTGAAGTAAAACTAATTGTCCCCCACAGACTCCAGGGAAACAACACGTCCCAAAGGCACATTTCTGTGAAGCCGGTAAAATGCGCCACTGCCTCACCCAAGCAATAACTTTTGAGGAAAGTATTTGCCAGAGAAGAAAGCA
>CM044443.1:90497900-90512795 GCA_024363595.1 Xenopus borealis
GGGGGGGGGCAGTGGTGGTGGCAGCTCTCTGTCCTCTCTACTCGCCGAATACTCCCACCCCCCTTTCCCACTTCTCGGTCTCTTCGCGGGGGAAAGTAAAGAAGAACGCCACCTCCAGGAAATGCGGCTCAAATCAGGTTAATGGATAATCGGGAGTGCAACGTGATCTGCTTGCTAAAGGTGCATGAGCAACAGGGCTGGGGAGGAGAGGAGGCTGCGCCGGGAGTGCTGGCAGGGTGCCCGCTGCTCAAGTCACTGCTGCACTTGGGAGAGGATGAAGGGGGAACCCAGGCTCAGTGCGGGACTCATGTTCTTCTGAGCAGGCTCTGAGATCGCACATGCACCTTTTCTGTAACTGTAATCATGGGTCTCCTGTTAATCCGGCCTTGTCTGGCAATCGCCTCAAACAGGGGCTGAGCTAAAGAGGGAGCAGCTCCTCGGATTGTTACGGGACCTGTGAGGTATAGGGGCCCACAGGGTCAGCTGTTTCAATATATGTTCAGGTTTGTCTTATTCATCAAGTTTTGGGGTTCCTAAAATAAATTTGCTGTAGGGCCCAGGAACTTCTAGTTATACTCCTCAAACTCAGAAGTCTAGACTTGTTGCCACCTTCACACTACAGTCCATATACAACTGCATCTGTCACATGATTTTGTGTGCATGAATATCACATCCAGAAAACCGGATCAGATAATTCATGCATTCTGGCTTTTGACTTGTCCTCATCCACTCAGTACTTTGTGCTGCAGACTACATTGGAGCTCACAGTCTTGTGATCACTGAAATCAGATCCAGGTTACTCTTTTACCTGTTCACTGGGGTCCCAGATTTTACAGTGCACTTGAATTTCATCATTCCACCCAGACAGGCCCGGATTTGTGGAGAGGCCACCTAGGCCCGACCTTGGGCGGCTGTATTTTAGGGGGCGGCATGCTGCCCAACCACTCCAAAATTGGTTCAGAAATTTAAATTTCCAGTGTGCCAATTCCCTTTGCTCCGTCCCAATGATGAAAATTTGAGCAAATGAAAGGGAGGGGACAGGGGCAACAAACATCAGCGGGCCTAGGGGCGCTCACTATGTAAATCCAGCCCTGCGCCACAACTAGTTCAGGAATGACAACTAGTTCGGAACTCAGAACTATGAGGTGTGCTATGCATTTGAAATACCTACATAATAGAACTCTAGGACTTACAGGGGAGTGAGAGGGCAAAAAGTTTTCTGTTACCTGTGGTGGAGAGGAGATTCATCGGAATGCTGCTACTAATCTCACATTGCAAAATGGGAAGTACATTGAGACTCCTGACACCCATGTTCTTAATTTGGATGCTAGTGGCACATAAAGAGATTACAGGGGTTTTAGGGCTAGTCCACACAGCAAGATTCAGGCAAGATTTGCCGCCTGGTGACTAATCGGTGCTTCTCTGGGGCTGAAAATTGCCTTGTGAGGCAATTTCGAGCAACTTAGGAAAACAAAGTGCCACGTGTGAATAGGCACATGCGACTTTACATTTCATCGGGCGGGAGACACGGGCAAGCAATTCAGGGAGATTAGTTGCCCCAAGGAAGTGGCGATTAGTCGCCAGTTGACAAATATCTCTGAATCTTGCTGTGTGGACTAGACCTTAAGCTCCCCATAGACGCAACAATCTTTCCCTGCCGAACGACCGATCTTAGGGAAGTCCGACCAATCTGTCAAATTATCGTGGGGTTAGTGGGATACAAACGATCATTCATCTTACGATTTTTCGTCCGACATTGGTCTAATGATTGATCGGCCAGGTTAGAAAATCTTTATCGGTCCCCACGCAATCTACCTATGTTTGCAGGGCCAAGCAGGCTGCGATCCTTCAGTTTTGCTGGCAATATCGCCTGAAATGGTCTTTTTAGTTGATGGACACATCAGGCATTTAAACGATCATTTTGAGACAATCGTGGTCTCACAATAACAATTGGATCTTTCAAAAATCTTTACGTCTATGGCCAGCTTTAGGGTAAGGCCACACGGGAAGATTTCAGGGAGATTTGTCGCCTGGCGACTAATCGCTGCGACTAATCTCCCCGAATGGTTTGCTAGTCTCTTGCACTAAAGTCGCCTGCGCCTATTCACACGCGGCGACGCAATTCGAGCGACTTTTAAAAATGCATCGCCGCGTGTGAATAGGCGCAGGCAACTTTAGTGCTTTCGGGTGCAAGATACTAGCAAGCCATTCGGGGAGATTAGTCGCGGCGATTAGTCGACAGGCGACAAATCTTCCCGTGTGGCCTTACCCTAACCATGTGTTTTAAGTAGCTTGGACAAACTTTCTCACAACAGCCAAAACAATCATGTATTTATTTACCTGGAGAGCGTATAGATTTTACTCTGCCTTCTGTTTAGTTGAAAATAAGGCATGATCGGGGGACTTTAGTCGATTTGCAAATATTGCTTCAACTCCATGCATGCTAACAAGAGATAAAGGGATATGAAAATTACATGTTTTCATTTTCTTTCTTATCTCTTCCACTTTTCTTGTATCAGCAAATCATTGGACTGCAGATTTATGATAATGATAATCAAGAACAAAATCGTTTCTCTTTTTTGCATAAGACACACTTTATGTGCATGACTACAAGAAAGCCAACAGAAAATTTGGAAGTAGAGAAGTGGCTGTAAAAATCACATTTTTCCCAGTGCAAACCAGTGACAACCTAATTTTTTGTGGAAGAGAAGTGGTGGAATGGGGGTCCAGCCTGAAGGTCATTTAAATTGTTACTGCTATGGATTTCCAGGGAACTGGGGGACATCCAAGACATATATCACTGTGTTTTGTAAATTATTTAAGAGTGATCCAACAAAGTGATAGTGATGCAATAAAATTGAACCAAATATCTTAAAGGGGCAAAATACACCTTAACTTATATTAAGCACAAAAATTGGATTGTGTTAACAAGTATTCTGCCTAAAAAAACAAAAAAAAATTTTTTTTTTGCAATTATAAAGCACTAATGGAAAAATGATTTGTTTTTCTTTTTTACGTTTTATTTATTGTTTTAAAGATTGGGGGCACAGAAGGTAAAATAGGTGGGGGTACAGTGCCAAAGTTATACAATACACACACACATATATATATATTTATATATATATACAGCATTATATCAGCTTCACTTCTTATGGCAGTCCTGTCAGTATCTAGAATACCAGTAAATAGGTTCTACTTAATTTAATATAAACATAAACACATTGATTTCAAGTGCATGCTTCAGTCCATTCAGCACAAATCGTGTCATATTTGTTGGGGTGGCCTGTTGTAGGTTAGCTGGATAAGTGGCAAGTTGTTATTTATTGCTATTTATGAGGGTAAGCCATCTCTTTTTGGATTGGGGGGTCGCACTTATCCACCAATGCCTTTCTTGCATTGTAAAGCAGTGACCTCCAGAGACAGTTTTTTAAAAATGTCTTTTTATTGTTTTTTGTTGTTTACATGTTACCAACTAAAAATATAAAAACAACTTTAACAGCATCAATTCAGTTATGATTAGGGGTGCACTCAATCCAGGATTGGGTTTGGGATTCTGCCTTTTTCAGCAGAATTCATATTTTGCCGAATCCTTGTGTCTGGCCAAACTGAATCCAAATCCAAATTTGCATATTTAAATTAGGCAAAGGGAGGGAAATTACCTGACTTTTTATCACAAAGCAAGGAAGTGAAAAAATGTTCACACTTTTTCCTTTCCCAACCCTAATGAACCACATCTATGCACCACATCTTTCACAAAGGATTTGGGGGTTCGGCCGAATCCCAAATAGTAGATTCGGTGCATCCTTAGTTATCAGTCTGACAGTATAGATAGTGTATCAAGTTCAGGGCACATAATATATTGTATAATGAGCCAATTCTATTCAGTAAGCCTTTCACATAATCACAGGTATTAGACAACTGAGATGCTAACAGTCAAACTAATAAGTTAACTTCTATTTATGAGGTTTGTTTTTCCCCTGTCTAACTGGGGCAGGGGGTTAGGCAGAAGAGGCACCTGCCTAGGGCGCAACAATGTGGGGGCACTAGGCAGGTGACTGTTAAAGGGTCTTTTGCCTACTCATAGTACGGATTTGCTCCCTCTTGCCTCCCTCTGTCACTCTCCCCTTCCTACCCACTCCCATCTGATGCTACTTCCCTCCCCTGCTCTTGATCCCTCCCTCCGTTATGGCAATTACGTGCGCATATGGGGGACAGGGTAGGCAACTGGGTTGCCTAGGGCACACAGTGGGCTTGGTCTAGCTCTGGGGTTAAAGGAGAACTAAACCCTAAAAATGAATAGGGCTAAAAATAGGGTTGTCACCTGTCCGGACAGCCCATTAATTTGAAGGGCTGCCCAGATGAAAACTTCCTGCCAGGTTAAAGTTTCAGCTTGTCAATAGCAGCAATGATCCAGGACTTGTCACAGGGGGTCACATTCTTGAAAAGTGTCTGTGACACTCACATGCTCAGTGGGGTCTGGGCAGCCATTGAGATGTTAAGCTTATGGGTTGTCAATAATTATTAAGTAGAAAATTAGGTTGGTCTGTAATATATGCTGATGCTACAGGGCTGATTATTACATTCTGATGCCAATGGCACTGGTTTCTGTGCTGGCATGTAGTAGTTATCTGTATTAATTACTAATCAGCCTTTTATTGGGACATTTCTATTCTATGTGTACTGTATATTGTGAGTGGGTCCCTAAGCTCAGTAAGTGACAGCAACACAGAGCCTGTGCAGTGAATCATCAGAAAAGAAGATGGGGATCTACTTGAGCATCTTTAGAGACACAGATCTTACCTGTTAAAGGGCTTTGGTTGCCCGGGGCTAGTACAGAAGCCCAAAACATAATGTACATCATTTCTAGCTACTTCTTTAGTTTAACTTTCCTTGTCCTTTAAGTAGTTGGGGGATTTGGAATTTGTTGGGGCTTCTTTGTTGGAAACTCCAGAGCAGGAAGATGCTCTGAAATTCAGGGTGAACATATCAAATTTCTTAGAGCATCCTCTTATATAGCAGTTGGTAGATTGTCTTTTCTTGGGGCAGTGATTTCACTTCCACTTCATGGCAATACGTCTTTTTGCATGTTTGAAGAGAAAATTGAGGATGGCCTGTTCAGCAGATGTAGGAGCTGTTTTCTCAACCTGGTTCAATGATAGGGCTTCAGGGTTTAGAGGGATAATGAGCACTAATATGAGGCAAGTTTCCTCTGATACTTTTTTACAAAACCTTTTGATCATAGGGCGGAATTGGATCATTTTGTTCTTAGAGTAGGGATGCACCGAATCCACTATTTTGGATTCGGCCGAACCCCCGAATCCTTCCCGAAAGATTTGGCCGAACCAAATCCGAACCCTAATTTGCATATGCAAATTATGGGTGGGAAGGGGAAAACATTTTTTACTTCCTTGTTTTGTGCCAAAAAGTCACGTGATTTAGCTCCCTGGCCCTAATTTGCATATGCAAATTAGGATTCGGTTCGGCCAGGCAGAAGGATTCGGCCGAATCTTGCTGATAAAGGCCGAATCCCTAACCGAATCCTGGATTCGGTGCATCCCTAGAGTTAACTAATCTTGAGCTATGTGTTTGTAAAATGGCATTCCACATTTTGTATACAAGATACGTAGTCATAGACATTTCAAGTACACTGAGGCCCAAACAGCCCCCCAGTAGCCCACTAAATAGTGACTATGGCAACTTACAGCAGCCCCTCTGACATTTGCCAGAGCCCACAAATTGCTAGTCCGGGCCTGAAGTTGAGTCCTGTAGCCATTTATCAAACAGTTTTTTTTTTTAGCACAGGGTCTTTTGGTATATTAGGAGAGCTAAATTGGGGTTAAAGGCAAGCTCCTCTATGGGCTGGGTTGAGGTGTCTAGATGAGTGTGACCAAATATTGATTTGAGGGCTTGTCGGAGTTGTAGAAACCTGAAAAAAAATAGTGTTGGGCAAGTGAAATGTGTTTAAGTCATCAAGGGAAATCAGGTTTTCCCTGCACTGTGGCCTACCCTAAGTAATTACTCTATTGTTCTGGGCCCGGAAATCATGTTTTGGTATTAATAGGAGTGAGTTTATCTGCTATGCCTAATATACAGATGTGGGGGGGGTGGGGTAGGAATGTGGTTTTATCTTGTATGAAGTTTGTGACTTTAGCCCAAAATCTGGCTATTTTGGGGCATGACCATATCATATGCATACAGGAGACCCTACATTCTTTAGATTTGGGGCAATAGGCTCTGTCCACCGCTCCAATTTGACTAAAGCATAGTGGTTTGCTATATGGTCAATGGAGTGTTTTAACCTGGATCAGCCTGTCTCTTGTTGCTATTAGAAGTTGGTACACTTTAGCTGTACCCTCCTCCCAGTCCTCTGTAATGAGCTCATCTATGTCCTATCAGACTCAAAATGGCTGGGAATAGGGTGAGCGGACTGCGGGTCTTTATTTGCTTTACAGGTGTCCATAATGTTTTTTTCCCAAAGCTTAGTGTTACTGCTGGCTGCCTCGTGCCAGACTGGGAAAGAAAAGCATGTTGAAGTTGTAGGTATGCCATTTGAGGGATTGGGCCCCATTTATTATCTCTGACCAGCAGGTCCATAGTGACCAATTGCTCCACAGGTGTTAAATGATTTGTTTTTTACTGAACACTGGACTTTGGCACCTCAATGACTAGGGCTAAATAACCCAAAAGTATGGGTATTGGCAATCTGAGCTTTCACTGAGATAAGCATAACATTCCCACATAAAGTGCTGTCTTCCATTATCACTGTTACAGCATTCAGTGCCAGTTTTAAGCACATTGGACCAATTGAGCCCCGCACTTATAGGGGCCCCGCTCCAGTACGAGCTCTGATTCCTATTCCCTTAATTCCCCAGTTGCCCAGGCTACCACCATTCCCAACTGGCAGCCATCACTTGGACAGAGGGGAAAGCAGGCACTATTTGCCCATCCAGCTCTATGACCCTGCGACAGACAGCAAAGTTCCTTCTAGGGGGCCCACCAAAATGGTTCCTATTGCGCCCCGCACTTGGTATGGCCGGCCCTGACAGCATTATTTCTTTGGCTGCACTCTTATATTCAGTCATCCCCTGCATTACCAAATTACACTTATTACAGATTACACACTGATAGTCTGGTTCATCTTCTTGACATAGGGCTTGGGCTACTCCTGAAATCCTAACAGGTATGAAATTATCTGGTTATGAAGGATGCAAGTGCACTACATAACCATACCACTTTCATTATATCCTATAATTAACAGTGTTTTCATCTCATGTTTCTATATAGCATGCATTCTTTTTCACACTGGCCTCATAGTGATTTAGGGCAGGGGTCCCCAACAGCCGGGCCGCAGACAGTCCTGAATTTGGCCGCCACCCTAGCCCGCAATTAAAAAGGCTCACCCAAATTGGATGCTGACCCCCTGGTCCTTGAAAAAATGTTTGCCTCGACACCAGTCCCTGAACCAAAAAAAAGTTGGGGACCCCTGATTTAGTCTACAGGCAGTTATTATAAACTGAAGGAATTAAAGATTGAAAAAAGATGCCGCCTCCTTTCCCCCACCCACGCAAGTCTCACTGTGATGCACACATGTTGTATCGTATCATGTTATGGACAAGGGATGTCAAACAGCAGCTGGAAGCATTATCATAGTAGGGCTAGGGAAGCATGGGAAGGCTTCCCAGCAGGAGTGAATTCTGCATCAAACTCAAATCATTTGATCATAATGTCCTGTTACAGCACTAGGGCTCCTGCATAAAACAGTTCCGTATGAGGTGAAGAAATTTGGCTTCTGGAAAGCTGCACGTTTTTGCAATTCTTTGACTTTTAGTGGTGTACTATAGATTTGGTGCAGATATGTCTCTGATTGTATTGTTAATAGTAAAAAATCATAAGCAGAGTCTGTTGCCTCCACCCATGGCATTTTAGGTCCAGAATGGCTGCAGCCCAGAGATTATAGGTTAGCCATAAACCTTTGACTGAAGCTTTACAGGATTGAGGAAATTAAGGGTTTCATTAAAGCTTAAAGAAACAGTAATGCCAAAAATTGAAAGTTTTAGGGGCAGATTTACTAAATTCACATGAAGAATTAGAAGTTAGATCGAATTTTAATTAAATTCAAATATGCAAATTCGACCATCGAATATTCAAATAAGATTTTATTCGTATATTCGATGGTCGAATAACTTCCCCTTTAAATTTTAATTCGACCAACTACTTCACCATATCAAAGCTACCGAATTGGGTATCATTATATTTGATTGTTTAAAATCGTTCGAATATTCGATAGATCAAATTTTTTTTTTTATATTCGATAGTCGAATTCGAAGGATTTTACTTCTCCACTATTCCCATGGTCGAATTTCTAATTTTTTTTTTAATTCGACCATTATTAAATGTGCCCCTTAAAGTAATGAAAGTATCATGTAGTGTTGCCCTGCACTGGTAAAACTGATGTGTTTTCTACATAAACACTACTATAGTTCGTGCTGTGTAGCAATGGCGGAGATTGGAAAAAAAGGCTATATGCCCTAGGTTGAAAAGTGGACAACAGTTAACACAATTTTGTATTACAGAGCTTATCTGCTGTGTCACCTAATCCTTTTCTCCTTTGAATAGCTGCCCCATTGCTACAGAGCAGCTTGTTCATATAAACAATAGTAGTATTTCTGATGCAAACACAGCCGTTTTACCAGTGCAGGGCAACACTGCATTGTATTTCTATTACTTTACAACACTTTAATTTTTTGATGTTACTGTTCCTTTAGGTATACCAGAATATGAGTTCATTCAACTCTGCCTGGAAGCAATGTCGGGGTTGTGAGGATCTAAAAAAATTGCCCCTGTGATTTGGTAGGACATTTTACTTTTATTATAAGATCTGACATTTTTTTACACAATTCTGTAGCCACATTGGAAAAGCATCTTAGGAAGTTTTGTTGATATTTATTAGTCCCTATAGAGTTTTATTTAAGGGTCAGGACTAAGGATTCAGTTATGGGATCCACTTGAGTTAGAAGAATTGTTGGCAGTTTAGATGAATCTGGATTTTACATACAGTAGAACCCCCATTTTACGTTTTCAGGGGACCAGAAAAAATTATGTAAAATCAGGGAAAATGTAAAATCAAGGAAATGTGTTAAAGTAACTTTTACTTCAAGTACTGAAAGGATATAAGCATAGGAGTCTGTTTTACTTTGAGATACAATATTTACTGTGTTAATAACAAAGGTTAAGCATTGCAGTGTTAATGTTACACTATGGGGGCATGAGCAAGATTCTCTGTCAGTCACACACACAATAAAAGCAATATGTGATTGGTGCAGGACTGTATAAGGGGCAGACTTATTGGAATTTACCATTTACAGGTAGAACAGGCAGAATCTGGTTAGTATTTTAGACCTTTTTATTTCACAAATAACATTCATAGAGGAAAAAAAAAGCAGTTTTTGGGAACATCAGGACAGAATTTGGATGTAAAATCAGGGAAAACATGACTTAAAATCAGGGAAATGCACCCATTGAAATGCATTATAAATTGGTGGGACCACAAATAAAAAATGTAAAATGCGGGAAAATTTAAAATCAGGGTTTCACTGTAGTTAAATTGGGTTGAAAAAAGACAAAGTCCATCAAGTTCAACCCCCAAAGTCCATTACTAATTGGCTTATGTACATTTTAATATTGATTTAAATTTTAGTTTTCCAACCTCTCTTAGCTTCTCAGATGCTTAACTATATTTTAACCATTGTATAGCAAGGGTAGGGGCAGACGAGCAGATTTGGGGAGATTTAGTCACCAGGCGACTAATCACCTCTTCCGCCCGGCGACAATCTCTGCCTTCTGTGTGCTTCAATGAGGAACTGCCTGTTTTAATTCATTCACGGCACTTCGATTTCCGAAGTTGCCTCGCTAGGAAACTTGGGGGCCACTTTGGAAATCGAAGCGGCCCTAGTGAATTAGCTGTCATGTTGATTTCTCTTGTTCTTGCTCTGTACATCATTTTAAAACAGAGTTGGCGCAAATGCTGCCTTTTTTTCCTGAGTGAAAAGCATGTTCTAATTCATCTACTAATAAATATGTTACATAGCACAGTGAAGTAATGTGCTCAAACCAAATGCTTCAGTTAGTTAAACCCAATTATGGTAACCACTGAGGCACACCTTTTTATTGACAAGACTGGACTAAAATTACACGTGTAGAACGCTAATTTGTTGTGTACCAGACCAGAATGTGCTTTCTTTTGATCATGTGTTGGTTATACAATGCAAGGGAGATTATATTGTTGTGTCTGCATGCAAGTAAACAAAATATCTCTTTGTAAATGCACACAGGATACTATTCTGTGTTTGCCTCTTCACTAGCTTTATCCCTAAAGCATTGCTTCTAATCAGGCACATTACCAGGGTGCAGCATTTTGTCAGACAGAGAGATGATAACTAATCTATTGATGCAGTCTCTGTGGGCTTGGAGCCAGGGTGTAATGCAGATACTAGCGGAACATGCAGGCTCTCATTTTAAGGTTCTATTTACACATTAACCAGAATGTGCTGCACTTTGATATGGAATACTTTACTCAGCCCTCTTCTCTAATGGACCCCAAGCACCCTAGATTATGTTACCTTGTAAGCAGTAACTGCTATCTATATATAACATTTAATTAGGATATTAAAATATGTAACATTAGAAATTCCCCCAAAGTAAGTGAATCTCATGCAGTTAAAAGTTTAAATATGGTGCAATATAACACAATATAAAGTATGTTCTTGCGTGAATTTACTTGTATGTAAGATTTACTTATACAATTCAGTAGATGCAATTGGATTAGTGCCCATTCAAGCAAAGAGATTGCAATTTGTATGTTATTAGTCTCTGTATCCAAACCTACATGTAAACTGGAGATCTTCTTAAAGGAAAACTAAACCCCCAAAATGAATACATAGGGGCCAATTTACGAAATTCACGTGAAATGATCGAAGTTCAATCGTTCGAAATTGGATATGCAAATTTGGCCTCTTCGATCATCGAATATCAAATAGATCGAATGATCGGATATTTGATAATTCAATCATTCTATGATCGAAGGAATCAAAATTTTAAGTTATTCGACTGCCTACTTTGCCAGATTGAACCTACCGAATTGCAATAGAAGCCTATGGGAAGCCCCCCCATAGGCTTCTGAGACTAAGTCCTGCTCGAATAACATTTGTACGATCGAAGCATACTAATTTTTCGGATGCTTGAATGAAATTTCACGATTTTTTCGTGAAATCGAATGAACGGTATCCGATTGTATGAATTCATTGAGAAATTGAATATCGAGCAAAATGATAGCCGAAAACAATTCGATAAGCATTCGATGGTCGAATGCTTATCGAATTTCGAATTTGATCAAGCTAATTTTGGGGAATAATAGTAAATTTGCCCCTTAACCAACAGATAGTTTAAAGCAAATGAAGTGTCTTACCAAACTGATATATATATCTAAGTAAATATTTCCCTTTTACATCCCTTGCCTTGAACCACCATTTTGTGATGGTCTGTGTGCTGCCTCAGAGATCACCTGACCAGAAATGCTTCAACTCTGAGGGGCAAATTTACTATTATTCCCCCAAAAAAATCGTTTCTACCCGATATTCGATTAGCATTCGATTTTCGAATGTTAATCGAATAGTTCTAGGCTACCTTTTATTTGATATTCGATCATTCGACGATCGAATACAAATCTATTCGATCAGTCGAATAAATCATTCGACTGAACAAATAAATCATTTGAATGATTCGTACGATTCGAACGATTGAAGACTTCGAATCCTATTCGATCAGGACTTAGCCTCAGAAGCCTATGGGAGTGCTCCCATAGGCTTCTATTGCAATTCGGTAGGTCCAATCTGGCGAAGTAGGCAATCGTATAAACTTAAAAAGTAAAATCCTTCGCTGGTCGAATGATCGAATATTCGTTCATTCGACTCTATTCGAACTTATTCGATCGTTCGACCATTCCCTATTCGATGATCGAATATGCCAAAATTCACATATTCGAACAAATCCTACGTTCGAAATTCGATTGAATTTGTTCAAACTTCGAATCCTTCACGTGAATGTAGTAAATTGGCCCCTAACTGTAACAGGAAGAAAACAAAAGACAGAATGTTGTTTGTTAATTGGCTCATGTGACCTAATATGTATGATTAGTTTGTGTGTACCGTGAATCCTATTATTCATTTTGTCATTTTTTTAAAATGACAATGTTATATTTATGATTACCCAATGACACCTACTACTAAAACAGTATATTATTATGAAAATTGTTTATTGACATGAAGCAGCGTTTTACATATGAGCTGTTTTATGCAATAAATTTTAATAGAGACCTACATTGTTTGGGTGTATAGTTTTCCTTTAAAATCTTGATGTTTGTTTTCTAATGCATGGCCATTTATAACCACCAACCATTAAATTTTAATTAAAGGGCACCTCAAACCTATGAAATTTGTTGGGCTCAATGTAAAAAAACATGATTTTACTTCACAAAGCCCACCGATGTACAGGAATTAATCACAATAATACCCTTTATTTGATAACTGATTATTTACAAGCCTGTATTTTTCCATGTGTACAAGTGGTTTTCTAATGGTCAATACCTATAAATCCTTGTAGAAATACCTACCAACAAGTAGTTTTCCTGAAAATTATTAGTGTGGCTGTGAGTATGGACTGAAGAGAATAGGGGCTAAATATCCAGATTTTCAAGGTATGATTATGGATTTTTGTGACATCCTTAAGTACACATACACACACACATACACACATATTCATGCAAAGGGGTTTAAATAAAAATAAATACACCAAACAGAATGAATACATAATTCATTCTCCACTTCCTGATCTGATGATGCGTCATACACATGCAGCACAAAAGCAGCAACTCTCTGGAGATGTGGCCATAATTCAATTACAGTCAAGCAGCAAAGTATAAACTGCACAGCCATATCTCACAACCTTTGACAACTTTGCTTTGAGTTGGGTTTGTTTCCATCCAGGGCCCATTTAAGTACATAGATGTTCTCCAGCTCCTTTTTTATTCTTGTTTAACTGGATAGAATAGTAAGGGTTAAAGTCACTTGGTTTGGGACTGCTTGAATATTAATGTCTCTATAAAGAACTGATCTAAATAAAGTATACTCATTTTGAATGACTATGAAGATTCTCATTCATCCAGGTCATGGTATAGCTAACACAAGTAACTCAAAACAACTGAACTTGCTGAGAAATTTTAATGAAGAAATTTCTCTGCTCATTCGAGCAGCTTCTTCAGTTCAACTAACTGGTGTAGGGGAGTTCTGGGCATATAGACTCTTTTTTGCCGAGAACTCCCCTACACCAGTCAGTTGAACTGAACTGAAGAAGCTGCTCTGATGAGCAGTGAAACGTCTTCAATAAAGGGGCTGTTCACCTTCAAACAACTAGTTGTTTTTAGATGGATCACCAGAAATAACAACTTTTTCCAATTACTGTCTATTTTCTATTTGTTTTTCTAATATTGAAGTGTAAAGTGTCATTTTTCACCTTCTAAAGCAGCTCTGGAAGGCCCCCTAACTGTTCTAAACTGATACATTTAATAGATACATTTCTTGTCTTTGTCCCTGCTGAGCAGAATCTCTGGGTTTCATTACAGGCAGCTGTTAGAATTGATACAATAGTTGCTAATACTCCAGAGATGCTGCTGTGAAATGTATCATTTAAATGTTGCAAAATTGTAAAACTTCAGAACCTGCACCTGAATTACTGAGCTGCCAGACTCAAACACCAGAGACACCAACATTCAACTTTAAACTTAGATTTTGGAAAAACAGAAAAAAGTGTTTGGAAGGTGAACAACCCCTTTACAATTTCTCACCAAGTCCAGTAGTTTTGAGTTACTTGTGTTAGATATACTCATTTTGAATGTATGGCCAACTTTTAACTGGATACAAATGGGCCAATTAATTTAGTATATTAATTAAAAATAGATAAAATGCCAATTTGGCTATGCATAAATTAGGCTAAACTGGCCTATACAAATCCAGATCAAACCACTTCCATGTTTATCTCTCAGCCTATTTTATTGTAATTAAGCCATCCTAATGTGAACCCATAATTTAGGGGCAGATTTATCAAATTCACATGAATGATTCAAAGTTCGATCGAATTTTCAAAAAGTTTCAAATTCGAATTTTAAAATGTTTTTGAAGATTCGACCAGTGAATTTTGAAAATTCAATCAAATGATTCGAATAATTTGAATAAATAACTTCCCCTTTAAATTTGTATTCGACTGCCTAGTTCGCCAGTTTCAACCTACCGAATTGGTTTTCCAAAAGTTTCATTAAATAAAAATATTCGATCAAATGGTTAAAATCATTTGAATCGTTCGATTTGAACTATTTTATCGATCGATTGAATATTTTATATTCGAACGTTCGACCAATCGAATTGCGGTAAATCTGCCCCTTAATATCTCTGATTGATCCACTGTATAACATAATCCATGTGTTGGAGTATAAGAGACATTTTTAAATAAAAACAAAATGCAAACTTTTATTCTGTGCAAGCCCCGTTTATTTAACTCACATTTGATATAGTGTTATAATAATACTTCAGCCTGTAGAACAATTTACCTTTACTTCCTGTATTTTCTAACAGACCTGGCCAATCAATGATCAGGCCCTAGATATCAGTTGGGATGTTTGGGCCACCATATGAACCATAAATCTGGGTCTCCAAACAACTGCAAGTCCTACAGAATTGTATAAGGATTTAAGCATCTACCATATCAGTATGTGTCATTTATATATATAAATGAGTGTAGGACTGGCCAGATATGGGATGACTTTGACGTAGTTGGCCAGCTTAAATA
>CM044443.1:90514367-90532073 GCA_024363595.1 Xenopus borealis
TATATATATATATACAATCCATATACCAAGAGATCTTTCTTAATTTCTGAGACAATTTTAGTAGTTCTAGCAAATAACTAGCTATGCAGAAATCTTTCATATTCAATTACTTTCTTGGCCTCTATATATATCACAAGTACGACAGAATTAATTAGAAACAGAAAAAATGCCTAGTCAGGAGATCAATTCAGGCTTCTACACTTACATTGTCACAGGCTAATAACATTAATGCAATGCTCAGAATCCACAAGTGCAGAGAGGTGCATTTTTTTCTGATAATCTACAGAGTGACCATTTTAAAAACTGTATTTGAATGGTATAGTTTTATGCAAATAGCTACTTGTGAAAAATGACACTGTAGTGAACAAGCCTATTTATACTTTAATAATACTTGTAATATGGATTATTTCATTTTCTAAATGTAACTTGCATTTGCAAATTTTTTTCATAGTAAATGGGTTACCAGAAGGTTAAGCTATAAAGTATCTTGCTGACTGCTAATTTGGCATTAGATTGTACTTTATTACTGGTAAAGTTATTACATTTGAAGAAGATTCAGCATGGTAATAATATTTAGCAGTTATATAAAACCTACCCTCCTTCATGTATTTTCCCTTAAACAGACAGGGAGAAAGTAGATTCTTGTGCACATAATATATTTTTCTGCATTTTTTTCTATATCCTTCAATGATTGTGGTGCCATATTACTTGACTCTGCAGAGTTTTGCTTCTTAAGATGCCAGTTCAACAACAATTTTAGATCTAAACAAGTCCTTACCACACTATATATGTGTAACGTTATTTCTCAAGCCTGTCCTTGGTGACTACAAATTTTCAGGACTGGCTGACACCCCTCATACTGACTCACCTGTTGTTCTCAAATAGTTTGTATTCATTGATGGTTCCATGGACAGGTATCACCAAATGCTTTTATGTTTTAAATAGAGATGAGAGGATGAGTGATTACTGTGCACATTGCAAAGGGCACAGTGAGAAAAGTTTTCATAATGGAAACTCTGCATAGTAAGAGTTTGATTTAAAATCAAGTCTCTTTTGACCTTGACAGTGAACTCTGATACAGAAGCATTTTGCTGAACTTTTTAACATCTTTCTGTACAATGTTGTAGAATTTGTAAGAAACCAAAGATTGAGGATCAAACGTTCTGTAGTACACCAGTGTTGGTAGATTGTTCTCAATCTCATGCCAAAAGACGGCAGAAAAATGACTGTCGAATCCAATAACAGGCCCTGCTCGTTCAAAGAAAAAAGACCCAAAAAGGAGTCCTGGGACAGAAAAGAGATCTGCTTCCTGCTTTATTATTGCAAAGACCAACAGGCTTTTAATATTTCACTTGGTTGAAAGGACGAGGGCCAGCATCAAAAATTTTTTGGATCTAAGTCTCACCATGCTTTCATTCCCCCCCCCCCCAAACCTTTTATTTCTTTTCTCTTCATCATAGCAATGGTATCATGGTAACATGCTACTTGTATCTCTCAAGAGGGCTTTTCCTTCGTTTTTTCACACTGACAATACTTTTTCTGAACAGTTGGAATTTGTGGATGTGGTTTCTTAAGATAAGACTATCTAATCGTAAACCAATGTTATTTTAGTTTGCTATGCTAATGGTGTCTATTTGGTCTCCCCTCTTTCCTATCTACTCACAGTTTATGCTCAGTTTCCCATTCCTCAAGCTCCATGTCTGTACTCCTTAATTCTTGCCTTGTATGTGGGGAAAAAAAAGTCAGATAGACATTATAGCTTCAGTGCATTGCAATTTGATCTATATTACATTGTAATGCATAATTTTAAATTATATAATTGCTAAACCTGCAATATGTGCATCAGTGTCTTGAGTTCCTCAGTTTAACAAAATGCATGAACAAAACTGTGGCAATACATCACATTTCAAAAGGTTAAAGTTAAAGACTAAAACCTGTATCAATAAAAAATCATACATTCCTTAAAGGGTGGTTTAAAGGGACCAGCAAAACATGTTTCTATCATTACCCCTTTCATTTATTTTGGAAATTCAGTTTAGTATTTAGCATGGGATGGAGTTGGTGGATTTAACTTTTTTACAAGGTACATACGAGTTAATGGACTCCATCCAAATTCAAACCAGACCTGTGGGTGATAAGGTCTAATTGTGCCACTCGCCAAGTGTCACAGTCGGCACCCTAATTCCAGACCCAATGCTAAGCACCCTGTTTACGGCTCTTGCTTCCACGTATAACAGCCACCTTTCACCTCAGGAGAAACCCTCGGCTAATCGGATGCCGCCAGGTCTTATTAAGAGAGGTGCCAAACTAAGGGTTCTGGACAAGCAAAGGGTCACGAACTTAAGGCAAAGTCTTTTTGGCAGAAGGTTACAGTACAAAACGTAGACAGAAAGCATAGTCAAATCAGGCCGGTCACTGCAGGCAGAGTACAAGCGGAACTGAAAGTCGAACAATAAACAATTGTGTAGCATACTGTTCCGCAAACTTGAAAATAAATAGATATATATATATATATATATATATATATATATAAATCAGCAATGAGTGAAGTTAAGTCTAGACGCCATAAAGTAAAGTAGCCAGACCATTCCCCTAAGCAAGCTAGTTCAGAACATAGTGTTACAAAAGTAGCTAGAATTTAAAACGTAACTTTTACTTAGTATCACCTGACAACGCGCTCAAATCAATACATACTACAATTGTAACTCATTGTAGTGCTGGACAGTGTCCTTAAAAAACAACTATTAAAATTAAATGTTGGTGGAAAGGTGGAGTATACAAATGGGGCATAAAGTAGTTCAAAGTAGTCCAGGAGAATGGAGTTAAGTGACCACTACCCGCTCCCACCCTTCAAAACCAGACCCCCATGCCCCCTGCCTATCTATGGAGGGACTGCTTGGGAGCTAAGCACTCCACCGTCCACCTACGCCCACCCAAAGTACAGAGTACAAGCGGAGTCAGACAGGCAAGGGTCAAACCAGGAGATCAAGCAGAAGAGATACTGATACAGAAGAGTCGGTTACCAGGCAGGGTCAGGATTACAGAAGTCAGGATGGTCAGAAATAGGCAATAGGTAATCAGATATCAGAAGTTTAAACAGCGCAGAAGCACCAGGAACTCACAAGGAGGAAACCTATAATGGGCAAGGAATTATACACTAAAAATCCTTTTTCTAGTGTTTGAATTTCACGCCATTGCACGCTGACATTATACACCAGCATGCATGCACCTTTAAATAGAGGAGACGTGGCGCGCACGTCCTATGAAACATCTTTAATGGAGGAAGCTGAAGAGCATGGCGGGCGTCCTTGCCGATCCCCTCCCACTAGTCCACCGGGGTTAGTTATTACACCAAGGTAGACAGCTTAGATTAGTTAAACAACACTTGGGTAAAGCATGGCAATTTATTTCTTGGATTTATATGAAAGAACTTAATCTGTTTAACAGTACTTTCCAAATAATTCCACATTGTGCGCTTAGTGTCTAATATCCAGTATACAATAAAATGAATCTTATTTCAAATACATCTGTGGAACTCTGGTGCAGGAATATAAGAATTTCTTAGAGTGCAATATCTAACCCCGTGGATAGCTCTGATGCAATTAAACACATTTTTATCCTGTGCAAGATGTAAAGCACAGCCAGACCTGCTCTCAGCATATTCTCCCTGGGGTCATAGTAAACGGCACCTATTAGCTTTTAACTTGTTCTTTCAGGACTTTTTATTTGCTTCTTTATACAGTAGCACATTTAATTGTTATTTCCATAGACCAACTATACTGAAGTTCAAAGAGTGCATTTTGAAGCAAGAATCTCTAGTGAAAGTGGTTTTACATGTAACTGACTGTGTAAAGAAGCCATTTTATTTCCTATTGTAAAATATGGGGATATTAGTCATAATATTGTCCAAAAAAGGCACAACATTGCAGTTTAGATGTTTTTATACAAGTCATTGGCATTTGAGGTGATATCTAAAATCCTTATATTTAAAATATTTCAATGTGTTTTACATGACCACCACACAGCAATTATTACTGGCGACATCACTAAGCGCTGTCTACAAGGATTTTACAGGGTATTAGTGACTGTTGTATGTTTTGCCATATATCTATTTGCAGACACATATAGTAAGTACACATGCTTTTATTGTAGAATTCTACAGTATATGGTTAACTTTAGTACAAGAGAATAATACATTTGAAAACACAAAAATGGTAATGCTAACAAATGCTGCCCAGGCCCAAACACAAGGTGAGCTGATGAGGGCAATGCCAAATGTGCAGATCCCCCAGTTTATGGCAAGCTTTAGAGTCTACTACCAATGTTGTATCTTTACCAGGCCCAGACTGGCAAAATGTGGGTTCTGGCAAATGCCAGAGGGGCTGCTATAATGTGCACTAGAAATTCAGAATTTAGTGGGCTGTTTGGGCCACTGAGTGGCTCTCTGTCTACCTGAAATTCCAGGGCCTAGTTTGACTCTCAGTCCAGGCCTGATCTGTACTCTCATCCTTTGCCATATTAGATTTTATATGCTCCATTGGCTTACTACTCCAGGTTCAGTCAGTTAAATGAATTAAGCATTTTGCTATTAATCTTTTTATTAGTCAAATACAAAAAGAGAACACAAATTAAGGCAGGGTGATGCAAAGTAATTTCTTTTGGTCATATTTTATTGAAAAATGATAACTATCACTGTATTTAATGGGAAAGTATATCCCTTTTATAAACTATATATACTTGTCTATTGTTTTAATTAGGAAATGTGTGTGGATTTTGTTATTTCTTGCACAAAATAGGGCAAGACCTGAAATTGAAAGTACAGCCACATTCTACTTACTATCTGTGCAAACTCAATCAAAATAAATCTGCAGGCTATTGTGAAGCCATTTGTATAAACACACCCCTCCATTCTACC
The DNA here is from genome assembly GCA_024363595.1 of Xenopus borealis. Taxonomy (NCBI): domain Eukaryota; kingdom Metazoa; phylum Chordata; class Amphibia; order Anura; family Pipidae; genus Xenopus; species Xenopus borealis. The sequence continues at coordinate 90,519,283 of CM044443.1, forward strand.
AGCCATAGCTTAGTAGACTTTTAGATATACAGCAGTTGTCATATAGATTCTTCTCAATGGGTTTCTGCTGTACACATAAGTAGTGCTATATACATAAAAATATACATGCAAAGTACTGATTTGTTTGAATTGTGCTCATACATACAAGAAGTAAAATGTGACTTTACTTTCAGTTTCAATAAAAAAGTATATTCAGCACAAGGCTAATTCATCAATGAATGTTTAAAAAGTTGGTATATTCAGCGCGATTCTGATGAAGCAGCTCCTGCAATGCCGCCCCACCATTGGCGGTTTACCTAGCGCGGAGAGCACAATTACAATGTCTTCTATTTGTAAAGCCAAATTTCCGGTTTATGAACCAGAAATTTGGCTCTTAAAGGTAACAAAACCGGCTTTTTATCACCCTTGGAAACCTATTTGGCATTGACGGAGAACTTCTGGTTATATTGTCCCTTAAACATAAACAAATGTATAGAGTCAGTGTCATAAGGTAACTTGCCAGGTCCCCCAAGTAAAAAAAGAAGAAAGTGTTGGGTGTCTCCTCTGTGCATACAAAAAAAAAGAGTGAAGGGATTGATGAATGCACATTCCCAGTCCTGTTTTACAAATAATCTAATATCTATGCAAGTGTGTGTATTTAAAAAAAACAGGGGTTTTTAATAAAAAAGTTATGATCAGAAAATTGGCACGCCACCATACAACGTCAAGGTAAACCCCATATGTGATCCCTAACTATTTAGCTCCGGTCATGGTATCCTCCTCTCTAACTCATTTTGTTCGAATTATATGGAATGTTCTTTGAGTTATCTGCCCATAGGCAGGCCGGGACTGGCAATATGTGGGTTAGGGCAAATGCCAGAGGGGCTGCTATAAGGTCCCATAGAAAGTCAGTATTTAGTGGGCTGGTGGGGGCTGTTTGGGCCTCTATGTGAGCTGATTGGGCCTCTGTGTACCTGAAATGCCAGGGCCTATTTTGATTCTCAGTCCAGTCCTGCCCATAGGCATACTTCTAATTCCCGATTTGCTTCTTCCTAATATAAAAGCAAGAAGGCAATAACATTCCTAACATAGATCCACAAGGTGCCCCGCCTCACTAGCTACTCAAGCACTGGAAAAAATAGCAAGATTCTCAGATAAGATAGAAACCATGTAAACCCTTAATGACAAAGAACAGAGTTAATTACTTGCTCATTAGAGAAAGCCCAAAATGTGTCTGCCAGGCATCCATAGTGACTGACCTATGCTGTCCTGGAACTGCTTAGTTTCATTACATTATACAGTCTGACATATTTATACCTTTCCGGAGAAATCTGCTGCAGAACAAACGCATTGCTGATCTTTCTGCTTGCCATCCCTCCAGATTTGTAGGTTTCCTTTGCATTATATCTTGGAAGGCAGGACCCAAACCTTGATTAATGGTTTCCAATCAGAAGGGCAATTGCATCCAGGGTAGAGTCTTTTCTCATCCAGTCTTGCAATTGGATTAGCAACAGGGTGAAAAATAATGTTACATGAAATGTTAGTTGTAGATGTTTTTTTCCTACAAGAGTGTTAAAGGTGTCATGACACATTTTTTATAAAACATATACTGTAAGATATTTCAGGTGATTCAAGTAAGGCGTTTAACATCCCAAGGTTAATGACATCAAAAAATGCTTTTGAATTGTACAAAAGTGATCATTTCCTGAAATGTGGTAGTAAGCTTTTCAGGAAGGTGCAAGTGCTTTCACAAAGAGCGGCAAGCAATTTAAATGTAAGTCTATGGGGGGGCAATTGGGGTCAGTTGTTATGTGACTTTCCCATGCTGCCATACAAATATTTTTGGGAGATGCAGACTATTTTAAAGGAGAAGTAAAACCCAATTAATTTATTGCACCAGCCTAAAGTTCCAGCTTCTCAATAGCTGCAACTATCCAGGACTTGTCACATGCTCAGTGGGCTCTGAGCAGCCGTTGAGAAGCTACACCTAAACTAAACAGATAAAGCTGCCGATATCGGTAGTTTAGACCGATATGACAGCTTATCTCCCCATGTATGGGGGCTTCCAACGGGTCTTCCCGACCGATATCTGGACACGATATCGATCGGGAAGGTCGGATTTTCTTTCGACCGACCTGTTGGAAGTCCATTACGCTTCTCGTAATCCGATCGTTCGGCCATAAGGCGGAACATTCGGATTACCCCGATATAGCCCTGCCAGTTAGTGGCATATCGGGGAAAGATCTGTGCATCTATGGCCAGATTCGTCACAAATTATCACGCAGAAAATGAGGTTGGTCAGTAATACATGCTGATGCTACAGGGCTGATCATTACATTCTGATGTTAATTGCACTGGTTTCTGTGCTGCCATCTGTATTAATTAATAATCAGCCTTATATTGTGACATTTCTATTGTATGTGTACTGTATATTGTGAGTGGGTCCCTAAGCTCAGTAAGTGACAGCAGCACAGAGCATGTGCAGTGAATTAGCAGCCTTAGGCTGGTACAGAAGCACAAAACATAATGTACAACATTTCTAGCCTACTTCTTTAGTTAGACTTTAGTTCTCCTTTAAAGACCATATTGTAGTTCAATAATTTTGTAGGCCTCCTTAACCTCACACAAGGTTATAGACCCTGATTAATATCCAGTGTTACCCTAGACACAGCACCCTAATCTAGCCCTCTTCTACGTTATTGCACATGCTCAATACACTTAGAGGATCATTTATCAAAATTTTCAAAATTAAGCCATGTTAGGGTACTGTAATGAAAACAATTATATTGAATCATCTGAAACAATAGCTATCTTGAAACTAAAACAGATCTTCTCTGGAGTGCTGGTCCTTTCTAATACCATAAGGCTACCTCTATCCTTTTTAAGACAGGTGTCCACTGTTGCCACAATGATATCTAATGACTGATCCCATCACTTTCCTGATTCTCCACTAGTTGTGCATACATCTTTATAATAAATTATCTTTGTTTATGTTGTGTTTGGTAGCCGAGGATGAGGAGAGTATAACAGTGCTTTATTAGCAGGTTCATGCAGCCATTACATAACAGCAGGAAGTCTTACGTTCACTTTCAAGCTGTACAGAAAGTCCTGTGTATACACAGTGACACCTGCAGGCCATTTGTATAAACACCACATATTCCCCCTATAGTAGGAAAGCATTTGGACAAATATAATAAACAGGAACAATTAAACAATATATACATTCTTCACATGACATAGTCCTTGGTCATGCAGGTAGTTTTCTGATTATCTCAGTATGACTTATAGGTTCATTTTCCTCAGGCCTATTGCAGTTGGCATTAGGAGTAGGAAAATGTCCTTCATCAAATGGAACATCTCCAAAGTCATATCTAGCAGGAGCAAGACTACTTACATTCCATATGCGTCCATCAGACAGTTCCTATGTGTATAGTCCTCGCTGGCGTCTCACTTCAAGTGGTGTAGTAAATTTATATTGTTCTTGTTTCAATATTCCTGGTTTCTTAACTCTGACTAAAGATCAAGCCTGAAAGTGCACTTCTCTTGCACCACGTTTTCTATCAGTTTATAAGCCTTGCATTTGGCTTGTTGACGTTTGACAATGTCAGCAGTAGATGAGTTTCTAGGAACAGTATTTGGTGGAAGTTTGATGTCTGCAACATGTAACTTAGTGCGCATCTGTCTGCCATTTGTTGTGTTTGGTAGCCGAGGATGAGGAGAGTATAACAATGCTTTGTTAGCAGGTTCATGCAGCCATTACATAACAGCAGGAAGTCTTACTTTCACTTTCAAGCTGTACAGAAAGTCCTTTGTATGCACAGTGACACCTGCAGGCCATTAGTATAAACACCACAGTGTATACCTTCAGCTAGATATATTCACTGAACTAGTACATTACATTATGAAGCTTATTAATAAAGGTATTTAAAAATACCAATGAAATACACCAATAAATTGTTGCACTGTGTAAAATTGCTTAATAAAAAAGGAAAATAGAGCAATTTAAGCAAAATATAATTATTTAAATCTTATTTTGTCCCAAGCCACACAACATATTTTGGGTGTAACATGCTTTTTTATCCATCCTATTCTGCCTGTTTCCAGTCAGCAGGCAACCAAAAAAAAACAGACCAGGAGAGTAAGAATTCATAAACACTAATTGCAAACTGCTGTCTTCATGATACCAAAAGTTTATTTTAAACTGCACTACCCCCTTTAACAAGCTTCTGATTTTGCACAGCGACTAAGTACAGCTGCAGGCACTAGATCTTTTTCAACAGATTACAGCTGTTTGGGAAGCACCATAGGGAGGGAAAATGCAACTCAGTGGAAATCAAGTACAATGCCTCTGTTAAAGGTAGACCTTTATATATATATTTTTTTTTTGCCAAAACCTAGGACAGTATTATTTAAACCCATTGCAATGGAATGCAGTTATACAGTACACTTTATGAATTTGCATTGCTAAAGGTTCTGTTATCAGTTTAAAGCAAAGCCACACCCAGATGAGAATAGATAAATAATTGTCCATCTATGTTAAAAAGCTCTTTTTTTTCCCCTCAGGCTTATTAAGAGATTTTGAAAGTCTATAAACCGTGTGGAAATGTTTGCTCTGTTACTGGATACAGACTGTTAGTAAAATATTTATGGTGCCTATTCAGGCAGTGAGCTTGGAATGCATATACAACTGTACAAATGATGAACGACTCCCTGAGCTTCCTCGTTAGGGTTTCTCTCATTTAAGAATTCACTGAAAATTTATGGTACAACCTTTTAAACCCTATCTGCCCTGGGAAGCCCTGTAGATCATCACCTTGCAATTTATGGTTGTGACACACACCCACAACCTATGGGTCAAGGTGAAAACAAACTCCAGTTAGGGTCAGATTTATAAACCGAGTAAAATGTGTTACATCCAAAAGTACTGTCCTTATGTAAAAATGAATGGCATACATCATTACAAAAATCTAATTGCTATGATAAATAATAAAGGTGTTCATTTTTTTTTCTATAGACAAACTCCTATTATGCCATTTTTTCACACCGCCATATCCAGGAATACACTATGAGTCAATGCTTAGCACGTTCTTCCACAGCATTTTTCAAGCTAACATCCTTCAGGTGTTACTACATAGTTTTATGTATTTTTTCTTGGCATACTTTACATTGGCCATTTGGGTGTATTTCAAGGGGTGGTTCACCTTCAGGTTAACTTTTAGTATGTTATAGAATGGTCAATTCTAAGCAACTTTTCAATTGGTCTTCATTATTTATTTTTTATAGTTTATGAATTATTTGCCTTCTTCTCCTAACGTTTTCTAGCTTTCAAAAGGGGGTCACTTACACCCTCTAAAAACAAATCCTCTCTTAAGAGTCACATTTATTATTATTGCTACTTTGTATCACTCACCTTTCTATTCCAACCCTCCCCTATTCATATTCCACATTCTCATTCAAATCAGTTCATGGTTGCTAGGGTAATTTGGATCCCAGTAACCAGATTGCTGACGCTGCAAAATGGAGAGCTGCTGAATAAAAAGCTAAATAACTCAAAAACCACAAATAATAAAAAATGAAAACCAATTGCAAATTGTCTCAGAATATTGCTCCCTACATCATAATAAAAGTTATCTCAAAGGTGAACAACCCCTTTCAGTGCTGCTTCTATACACAGCTTTGTAACTTTTTGTTGGGGTGTTATCAGTTTCTTATATACTGCAGAATTGTAGGCCTGTTACGTACATATCATCTCATACCAGTTGTACACACATTTGCTTATATATTTGTCAAGTACCTTGATGCCCTCAGTAACTCGTTTATGTAAAATTTACACCCAGTGTTATCCTCCAGGATTTAAAAGACATGTAAACCTCCCACACACAAAAATGTAATCAGTGAACAATTTTAAATCTTAACGTAACTGCCACTCTGGTTGGTAAAGGTTAACAATAAGGCTGCAGCATCCCCTTCTTACCCACTCTGCCTTTCCCCAGGCTGGGATTTCCAAATAGGGTGCCACTAGACTGTCACTGCTCATCTTGCCCCCCTGTCCACTTCACCCTCACCCCATCTGCATCCCTCTTCCCCAACTGCATCCCCTCTCAATCCATATCCCCCCCTGTCTGCACGTGCAAGTGTGAGAGATGACAAAACATGAAACAGCATTGGTGGCTACTGGAACTTAATTTACGACATTTGGCTCCATTCGCTTCTGCAGCTTTGGATCTTCATCAGCTTTGCCTCTGCAGCTCTTCGTGGCTTCAGATCTTCAGTGATGTCCTGAATTCAGTCAAGAGGGGCCTGGCTAATCTGGAAAGTGCAGAACAGCCAGGCTTAAAGTTTAAATCTACTGGGCCCAGGACAAGTTTTAGTGCACATGATCCACCTGTAACTTTGTGCCTAACCATTCATAGAATTCAGCTGTTGCTCCATCGTGGCAAGTTGCATCTACTGTGTCTCATCATAATATGGTTCACATCATTCACAAAAAACATGTTTGCTACTTTTCTCAGAAAACAATACAGTTCTTCATAGAGTATATATGATATCTTTCTTCCATTTGAAATAGGAACAGAAGACTAGTAAAACCATTGGCCCCCCTCCAAAAAACTCCCACTTCCAAACACCACTGAGGACCCACAAAATGGCTTGTTTGCTGTATCTAGTAATAAAAAACAAAATAGCACAGCAGGGTTGTTGGGCATAATCTCACATTTTTTTAGGTTCTCTTCCCAATGTTTTTGCATCAGGTGCTTGCACAATTGAAGCCAACCAGGACTTGGCTTAATTATTAGATGGCATTTCTGCCCAGTGCAAGCAGAGGTAAGTGTCAAGGGTCCTAGCGCCTCCCACTCCCACCCATGGGCCCAAAAGGCACGTCTCTGCTATCAGACACTAGTTCCAGCTCTGCATTCATGAGAAATGTTCCTGATATTTCACAGGATCTGCTAACCTTTTATTTTAAGGTTTTCTGCTACTGGACACACTCTGATGAGCAAAAATCAGCTTTTTCTGGTCATAATCCGTGTCGTAGCAGAAGGAGCTCATACTGAATGTCAAATTGAAGAGTAAGTAAACAGAGTAATGTATAATATGTGTAAAGCTCTGGAGAATATGTTGAGGACATATCATTAAAAAAAATAGACAATAATCATTGTTCGTAAACTGGGTATATATACCCATTTGTTTTTATCCACTCAGATCCATTTTCCAAGTGAACCTGACACTGATTGACTCTCCTGGAGCTAGTGAAGGGTCCGTATCACTTACTCCTTTGTTAGTCCGTGACCTAGAACCTTGTCACAGGGATCCCACTGGGAGCTGAGCATCTAAATGGGAATATTGGAACAATACAAATGTTGCAAGGAACTCTAACTATTTTAAAACATCCACTAAACTGTTGAAGAATTTAAACTGTTTAATATCGTGTATATTAATTTTTATTTCTTATAGATGTTTATATTGTTCTTAGCTTAAAGTGGACCTGTCACCCAGACACAAAAATCTGTATAATAAAAGTCCTTTTCAAATTAAACATGAAATCCCATTTCAATTTTTTATGAAAGCATTCATAGCTGTTGTAAGCTCATTTAAAAATCTCAGCTGTCAATCAAATATTGTCTGCCCCTCCTCTATGCCTTAGGTATTTTGAAGGGCTGCCCGGTTTTCCAAATAAGGAAAACCGGGCGGGATTAGCTTGATTGACGGCGCGATCGGCGATTTGAAGGGCTGCCCGGGTCAATGCTTCCTGCCCGGTTTTCCAAATAAGGAAAACCGGGCGGGATTAGCTTGATTGACGGCGCGATCGGCCAATCTGCGATCGCGTCGTCATAGCTCCGCCCTGTGATGGAATGGGCCCACCCCCCACTGACGTCACGGGCCCGCCCCCTGTCCGGCTTCAGCCACAGGGAAAGGTGGCAACCCTAGATAAAATAGGATTTTGAATAATTCTTTTGGGTGACAGGTCCACTTTAACAATTTTCTGGTCTCAGTCATTCATGCTGACAGTTACAATGCAATAACTGTAAGGTTACCTCACGGATGGTATTTCACTTGCCTATCCATTAAATTACCAGCCAAGGAGGGGGTCGGTATTACCAATTTACTGGCAATGTATTTTACATGTAAGTATAGAATTCTTAATTGGTCCACTCCTGCCCACCTCCTATCCACCCATCCACCTCCTGGAAGTCGCCAAGCGATGAAGAATCCAGGAAGAAGACGGCTGGGGAGAAGATGGCGCCTGCAAACTCCATGGTCAGGACCTGCGCTGAGGGGGGAGGTAGCATTTGGGGGAAGGGTTTTAGCGCATTATGGGATTTTAGCGCATTATGGGATGACTTCTCGCTTCTCCTTTAAATGAAAAGGATAGACTATGCCTCAAGTCCCCAGTATCTAACAAAAGGCCCATGGCTGTACCTGACAAGCCGGCCGTTAACGTCAGTAGACTTGGATACTTGGATTGCTCATCAATCAGGCTCGACAGAAAATTTTGATCGGGTGCCTTTGAAGGCACCCAAACATCAGCCATTGTTAGTGTTTGGAAAGATCTTTTCCATGAAAGATCGTAATTGTTACAGCTATGGCCACCGTTAGACTTCTGTGTACTGCAAATCTTACTTGGTCTTGCTGAAGGAGGGGCAAATAATGCGTTCATCATCAGCAGTTTTTTATACAATGTGGCCTTTTGCCTTGAACCACAATTTTATGATATTTTCTGTGCTCACCTGACTAGAAATAATGCAGCTCAAACTGTAATAGGAAGTGTAGGAGTAAAAGTCAGAACATTGTCCATTAATTGGCTCATGTGACCTAACATGTATGTGTGCCCTTGGTTGCTTTGTGTGCACCGTGAATCATATAGTCCCAGGGGGTGGCCCTTAATTCTTAAAATGGCAATTTTCTATTTAGGATTTCCCATTGGCATGTGTATATTTATATGTAGATAGTTTATTTATTTAGACGAAGCAGAGTTTGGGGGGTATAATTTTCCTTTAAAAAAAACATTTTTATCCCAAGTCTATGATATATAATCTCTGTAAAGTGCTTCGGAATATGTTGGTCAGTATAATAACGATACAAAATAATAATAATAAATTTAAAACCAAAGTAGATTTTTTTAAATTACTTTTTATGCAAATTAAATATTACTTTATTATATGTCTCCTTTAGTGTTTAGTGTGGTCTATAGTCTAGCTCTGAAGGTCCCAGAAACAAGTCATGACAAATCTTTGGACTAGGTGTACAGGATTTCGGAATATCCACAAATGGGGAATCTGCAAACAAAATAATGAAAGAAGAGCTGCAAGTGCAAGTAAAAATGCTTTCTGATACACTTACAAAAACTTACAAAAAGTTTAGGGGCAAATGTACTAAAGTGTGAAATTCGCCAGCAACGGCTTTGTACCCATCGCAACACTTTGCCAGGCAAAAATTTGCTCAGACAATGCTAATTTACTAAGATGCAAAGTTTTGTCCTGGCCAATAAACTCTGTCAAATTTTGGCTAGCGTTAGTTCAGCAGTGCGAGCAAATCAAAGGGAAGATGAGCTGGCATTCAATTCTGCCTAGCACATCTTTGTTAGAGGTCTTGTGCTCAAGCTAATTTGTATACAGTGGTAAATTTAAAGTTTGATGGACATTTTTATGTTACATGTTGCATCTAATACATTACATTGACACTGATAAGAAGACGTCCAGGGAAACTTAATAAAGTCAATAGTTGTTGAAATAATGCCTTGAATTTTTGCCTTGACAAAGCTTAAAGGTGAAATACGTGTCGGCATCCTTATTATAGCGTTCTAAATTTTAGGATACCATTGATCTTTTTTAATAGTATTTTGATTTTCCTCAGCCTTGAACCGGACAACTTCTCTTTTCTACAAGTCTTTCACTAATATTCACATGGCACTTGGGATTTGTAGTTTTATAGGTTAGAACAGCTCCTTGATACACCTACTACCTACTTTCTCCATCTTTGTGGGGTCCCAGTTTTAGAAAACAACTAGGCAGTTAGCTTTTGGGACTTCTCCACCCTTCTTAATTTCACATTCTCGCTGTATTTATGTTGATTTGGCTATATGGAATAATGGATACATCTTTAAAAAAAATTCTTTTAACATCTCAAATCTAAAACACCTTTCAGTAATTACTGAGGTGAACACATCAATTGATATTAGAATTAACTACTTTTTAGCAGTTTTTGATTTTTAATGAGTTACGGCAGTTAATTAAGATCATCTAATCGTGGGTAAAGGAATTTTTCCCAATTGTGTTGGATTTTTAAGTAGATATTTAAAGGGATAGGTAACGTTTCTCAACTATTATTTATTAATGCACTAGCACTTTATCTTAGTCACTTATTTGGCAAATTTAGCCTAATTGTTATGAATTATTAATTATCACAATTATCAAGACTATTTCCATTACACTTAGTCACTTTATACTTTTATATGGTGGGTAAATTTTCGTAACTAATTTATTTGCGTAACTCTTTGGTGGTCAATTATTACAGGCTGTACAGCTGAACAGCTTTCTTTTTATCGCTAATTTTCGTGTGTGTGTGGAAATTGGAAGGGGTTGTACTCCTTTTCCTCTCTTTTTCGCATGTTATAATGCCCTACACAAGAGCCAACTGTAAACTAATGTTCCCATATGTTATAAAATGGGTACAAAAAAATGTATTTTAAGACTTTTGCAGCCTATCACCCTGAAAAATGGAAAAGACGCCAGAATTTTTTGAACTTAGAAGTTTTTCCACTTAGAATAGGATGTAAGTAACTGAAGATTGAGGAAGTTATATGCACTCATTGCACTTCGCCAGTTCTGAGATGGCAAAGGCAAGAAAGAGGTAACTTTTAGTAAAATCCGCATCTTAGTGAAGTTTTGGAGTAATGTTCATTCGCCAGAGTGAAAAGTCACCTGGCAATAGAGTGCGAATCGCTGCTAGTGTCTATTTCTCCCACTAGTGAAGTGACACCTGTGCCCGTTAGTAAACTGGCAAATTCCCTGAAGGCAGCAACGCTGGCAAATCATCACCAGTGTTAGTCTCTTCACCCTTTTCATAAATATGCTCCTTAGTTGGCATTGCAAATGATCATGGCACAGAAACAGTATGCAACTGATTATTTCTCCATTGTTTTAAAGCACATCTCTACCACAGTACCTCTATTCAATCACTTTTCAGCAGGCATGTCTTACAATTTCCTCTTTTTTTCTGGTTGTGTTAGGTCTGAACTGAGATTCAAAATAAGCCTTGGCATAATGAATACACAGAAGCCCGAACAGCCTAAGGCTGTGAGCGCACAGGCTGAAGGGCTACGATGCACTCAGCCTGAGTGTTTTGCAGTCTAAAAAGAAACAGATCCGCTCAGTGTCTGATCCATGTCTCTGCTCAATTGCTTTGAATCTGATTAGCCTGCATGCACACACATGCAGTGGAGGTCAGCCTGGAGGTGTCTTCTTTTGTGTATTTGGGCAGACCTCCGTTACCGATTTGATGCGTATGTGCGCATGCATGGCGGATTAGCTTCAAATCAATTGAGCAGGGATATAACACTTTAGGCAGCCATCATATTTAGACTGGAAATCTGTGGATTCTGGCCAATGACAGAGGGGCTTCTGTAAGAAACCATAGATAGTCACTATTTAGTGGACTGATGGGGGCTTTTGGACATCTGTGTACTTGAAATGTCAGGACCTATTTTGATTCCCAGTCCAAGCTTGGCCACCATATACAGGCTGATGTTCTCCAATGGGCCAAGCAGACAGAAAATGTAGAAGGAAGCATGATATGGCCACCTTCCTAATCAGTGGCATAACTTTAGGGGCCTGGGCACTCCTGCACATTAAATCACATGATTATTGTAAATATTAAATCACATGATAATTGTGGTTCCACGTGTATCCTCTGAAGGGTGTCATCCTCAGCACCCCTACACAGGCAGCAGACTCAGGCCCAGACCTGCTGTTTCTGTTGTGCCAATCTATCATGCAAGGTTCACAAGCTATTGAAACAGCAATGAAATGGTGTATCACAGATGAAATTTTCATGCATGCCTGATCCTAGAACTAACAAATACTAACAGAATATTGATTTGGATTGGTGGGCCATTAGACATGCACAGATAGTCGTACAAAAGTTTTCATAAAATGATGTCTGTACATGCATGGCTACTTCTAGTCTTCACAGATCTTCAAATGGAGCACCCTGGCACCTCTTTGGCTTCCATTGGAACAGAGCAAGTGAGGGGATGGGGGAGGTGTAGGTTAGTATATACTTTATTAGTATTCCTTTCAGAATGCATTCATTTATCAGGCCGCTTTTTTAAACAATTTACACTGACCCTTTCTTAAAGAGATACTGCCATGGGAAAACATGTTTTTTTCTAAAAGGATCAGTTAATAGTGCTACGCCAGCAGACATCTGCACTAAAATCCAATTCTCAAAAGAGCAAACAGATGTTTTTAGATTTGTTCAAAAAAATTGGAAAAAACTGCACTCCGTTTAAGAGAAAAGGTGGTTTATTCCAACAGGTCACTGACCAACATCACCTGATGTGTTTTGGGAGCAACTCCTTAAATCATAGGGAGCCTGTGATTAACAAGCCTATGATTAAAGGAAAAGTAAACGTCCCTGCTGCAAGTCTGCTCTGGTTTCTGTGTTATCAGCAGCTTGTTTCCCCTTCTTCCTGGTGCAGATTGAAGCCCTGCCCCTTATCTTACTGAGCTGTCCTTATCTCTCTGACTAGTCGAGGAGATCATTTGCATGCTGTGACATAGCAGAGAGGAAGGGGGAGCCAGTGTGTGCAGCAC
>CM044443.1:90534233-90551501 GCA_024363595.1 Xenopus borealis
GGAAAAAGAAAAAATCAAATAGCTTTGTACATAAATTGATCAGTAAATAAGACAAAGGGATACATGAATGAGTTAATCAAACTCAGTAAAAAAAAAAATCAGTTTTATTCTTTACACAACCAGACAGAAGATCAGCATAGCAATCAATAGCATTATAAAATGTGTTATACATTGAGAAAGGGCTGTTAATTTACCTACTGTGCATCAACAGTGTCAGAGAAATATTCATCTCAGTGCTGCTGTGATATGGAATGAACCAGAATGAGCTGGGAGTGCACATGAGGAGAAAAAAAAAAAAGCTGCTGGTGCTGCACACACTGGCTCCCCTTCCTCTCTGCTATGTCACAGTATGCAAATGATCTCCACGACTAGTCAGAGAGATAAGGACAGCTCAGTAAGCTAAGGGGCGGGGCATCAATCTGCACCAGGAAGAAGGGGAAACAAGCTGCTGATAACACAGAAACCAGAGCAGACTTGCAGCAGGGACTAAGGTACATTAATCTGGGGAGCTGTTTAGAGCAAATTTGCAGATAGAAAAAAAAAGTTAACTTTTTCTTTAAGAGTAAGTTATACGAGGTGCCACACACAATGCAACAATTTAAAAGGGAGAATAATTGAATTAAGCATGTAAGTGGGTGGAAACTTAAACATGAACTTAAACATTAGGCAATTATTACAATTATTTTACAGTGTCTCTAAAACATACCAATTAAACTGTCATCTAACAATCTGTACCAATATTGTAACTCCAGAACATTAAAAAATTCATAAATAATATAGTTAAAATAAATGGGGAGAATTTTCTATTTTATAGGAAATACATATCTGTCTACCCTTCCCATTTCCTTCTATATTGACTAAACTGCTTCCTCCACCAGAGGGCCTGTAGTGGGAAACACTTCGAACTCAGATCGAGGGAAGAATTATGGCACCCACTTTAGGAAGCTCATTGAACAATGAGAGTCTTGTGGCTTGCTCATTATGTGCATGTGTATGCCATCTTAGGCAAGTGCACAACTAGGATGCTAATATATTAGCCAACTTTTGGTGGGTGAAACAACATTATGTAATGTTTTGATTTGCAGATTTTTAAATTACAAATTGTCTCAAAAAAAAATCAATGTCTAATGTATCACACTAAGATAACTGTACGATGATCTTCCTGTTTAATGAACATGTTTTATAACCTTTTGGTAGGTAGATCCATTGTCTATGGATAAAGACACCAAATACTTAAAGTATACTAAGTACTGCACAGACAAGAAGATATAAATAGTCAGGAGTCATATATGTATCCCCCTAACAATTTAATTAGATTTCACCTTTTTTAATAAGAGTTCTATGTAGAGTTTAGCAGATGATGCACTTGGTTACATAACCATAACAGTTGGGAACATTAAAAAACAAATAATTTTCACTGTAAACTACCATACAGTCTACTGTAAAGGCTGAATGTAGGGCCTAGAATTTACACAGAGTATTATAATAACAATAATGATATGCTGTGGGAAGGACAAAACCTTAGGAAAGGAAGAGGTCAGCATTTATTTTTGATTATATTGCTAATAGAAGAATTTACTTACTTAGATATTAGAATTTACTTAGATAATCCTGCATGAAAATCCATCCACAAGCATCAGTGTTTTAGCAATTATGTATTTGCTTTGTTGTAAGCATTTGTTCTAAGAGAAATAATGCAACTCAAAATCCTTCAATTGGGGAAAGAACTGAAACAGTTGCATGAACTGACACTGAAATATTACGTTGATTATATTGTACATGAGTCTTGCCAAAAAGATGGTGGAGGGCCCACTGCTGGAATATATTCGGCTTCCTTTTAAACATAAATTTACTAGGAAAGAGCAATTCAAATTCCTTATTTTCATCTCATTGGGCTACTAGAAAAGTGGCTGTAACCTGAACTATCTGTACCTGCTGCACTTGGAGGCCTTATAAAAATGTCCAGTTCAGAGATTATACTTATTTGGGATATGTGGGGGTTAGAATCTATCCAAACTGACTCCTTGCTACCAAAGCTTGTGTGTATATTCATGGTGTTATTCAACTAAACAAAAATGTAGCTGTGCACTACACTATATGATTAAGATCAGGTCAATGATTTAAAGGAGAATTAAAATTAAATCATTGTTAAGAACATGAACACTTATTACAGATAATGACTTGGCTGGAATGATAGGTTGCAAACCAACACCTTATAAGCATGGCCAGAGCAGCTGAGCCTTAAACAATGCATGATGGCAACTAAATCTAAAGCGCTACGCAATATGTTGGCGCTATAGAAATACATGTTATTAATAATAATAATAATAATAATAATAAATAAGTGCTGTAGTAGGGAATAGTTCTGCACAACTGTCAGCCTTCCAACTGCCTGACACAATGCATATTTACAGCAATGCCTATTAAGCAATTTCTTAGAATTCCCAGGAGAAAGTGCTGGAAAAATATCACTTGAGTGGCAATCAAAGATTTATTAATAGGTTTTTCTAAGCAAACATAAAAGGCATTTTAGTTTAATGCTGCTTAATGGCTGAGTCTGGCAGGCAGTCACATTTGGCTTAACAACAGAAACCAAATCCTGTCTCTCACACATTATTTTGCAAAGGGGTTCGTATAATATCAGGGTCACAACAAAGATGCAGGAGACGTCATGTAAATTAATCCAGTTTCCCTGACAGCCTGACCCTGTGTAACCGAGCCACATGCATAATACGTGAAGCACATTGGCAGATTAGAGAAGAAATTGTCAATTTGTTAATCTCCAGAGATGCCAACCAGGATCAAAAGGGATCTGGGAACATCAAGGCTATGCCTGCTATAGCCCACCACTGTACACCCTGCCCAGTTCTTGCTCCACTGCTCTGGATGAATGGATGGAGGACCTTTGGGTGACAATTCCATGCAGTAGAAGCAGGTGGAGCAGGTAAATTAGGTTTTAGGTGCAGATTACAAACAGAGCGGGTGATTTATTTATATATATATATATATATATATTAGGGTGTTAAATAGTTAACATTTTTCTCTTTGGCAGGAAGTGACAATAGGGTGACCTGTGAACTCTTGACTCTTAACAATATGTAATTGTAACTGTGAATTGATTCTGGTGAAATGTTTGCCTGTATATGTAAACTGTTAGTTCTCCAATAATGTAATTATCAGCGCTGGTGCCCGGGCGCAGGCAAAGCAGCTGGGCCCTCCCTCTGGACACAGTTTTCAGCATGGATTCCCATTGGTGAGAGCGTTCTGGGGGCCCCAAGGGTATGCGGACCCAGGTGCAATCACACCCCTGGTAGTTCTACCCCTGTAGTTCTCTTATTTATATCCCTTTACTCTGTGAAGCACTGCAAGACACACCAGGACTATATAAATTATAATTATTATTATTATTATTATTAACATGTATTTCTATAGCGCCAACTTGTTTCGTAGCATTGTAAAGTGAATGTGATTATACAACTAAATCACATGAATTACATACATAGAACATAAGGAGTTACATACATCACAATAAATATGGAGTTACATACATCACAATAAATACTGGTACAGGAGGTGAGGAAGGCCCAGTACAGAAAAAGCTAAAGGGAAGGGAATGATACACAGGGTATGGGAGTGGGCAAGATCAGAATAAAGTGGGTGAGAGATGAAGTAATGTAAGGTGTATTGCATTGAGTAGTTAACAGTGAGGGTAAGCTTCTCTAAAAAAGTGGGTATTTAGAGATTTCTTGAAAGCTGAAAGATTGGGAGAAAATCGGACAGACCGTGGGAGAGAATTCCAGAGGAGGGGTGCAGCTCTTGCAAAGTCTTGAATGCAAGCATGTGAGGAGGTAATGAGAGAAGAGTTGAGTAGCAGGTCAGTAGAGGAGCGTAGTAAGCGGTTGGGTGAGTATATGGAGATTAGTTCAGAGATGTAGGGAGGGGCAGAGTTATGAAGTGCTTTGAATGTCAGGGTCATTAATTTGAATTTAATTCTGAAGGGAAGTGGAAGCCAATGCAGGGATTGGCAGAATGGTATGGCAGAGGAAGAGCGGTTGCTGAGGTGTATAAGCCTAGCAGCAGTGTTCATTATGGACTGGAGAGGTGACAGTCTCTGGTGGGGAAGGCCAATTAAAAGAGAGTTACAATAGTCTAGACGCGATATGACAAGAGAGTGAATAAGAATTTTGGCAGCATCTTGGGTGATAAATGATCGTATTTTGGATATGTTCCTTAGGTGGAAGTGACATGACTTAACAAGGGATGGATATGAGGAGTGAATGTCAGGGCAGAATCTAGGATGACCCCAAGGCACCAGGCCTGGGGAGACGGGGTGATAGTGGAATTGTTTCTTAGGATGGATACTTCTGGGATGTTACTGGTGTTAGTTGGAGGAAAAAGAACCATTTCCGTTTTGGAGAGGTTTAATTTAAGGTAGCGTTGTGATATCCAAGTAGACATAGCAGACAGGCAGGAGGAGCAATAATTAAATTATATTTTCATTTGCTTATGCCCCTTGTTAGAATTTGGTTGTGGCATGGCTAGAGGGGGCAAATTCACTAAGTGGCAAAAATGTGCTAGCGTTGCCTTCGCTAACATTCGCAGCACTTTGCCAGGCGAAATTTTGACATCGCTACGCAAATTCACTAATGTGCGAAGTTACGCTCAGTTCGGCGAACGGTAGCGTAGTTCTTTAATAAAAAAAAAATAAAGTTGTCCTATTTCCCTAAACATGTGCCCCCTGTATAGTTGAGTTTCAGACTATCACCCTACAAAAGTTAAAACACGCCAGCGTTTTTTATGGGACTTTTTTTCAAACTCCTATCTATTGTATTGAACTTCGCCAGGTCTGACCTGGCGAAGTAACATCTAGCGTAAGTGGTAACGTTCAGTAAAATGGTTATCTTAGTGAATTTGCGTAATTACGCTCCTTTGTCAGTGCGCAACTTCGCCTGGCATTAGGGTGCAAAGTTGCGCTAGTCTATCTACTTTGCTAGTGAAAATTCGCCAGAGTTGGTGTTAGTGAATTTGCGAAGTTACGAATTGACGTCACGCTGGCGAATTAGCGCTAGTGTTAGATGCTTCACGCTTTAGTGAATTTGCCCCATAGAGTTTATTAGGGCCACAGTCTCTTCTTACTTCCATACAGATTTGCTCATTAAGTCCATCAACCTAAATTGGATCAACATTATTGGGCCATCAGCATGGATTGTCGAATTGGCAATATTCAGCTAATGGACCAAGTCAGGTGATTACTGCAAGGTCTCCCTGCAAGTCTCACCTTTTGTTATGGTGCCACGGTTGCTGGAAGATTATATAATTTGCCCAAGGCCACTTTTCCAGGAATAAAAGCACCGATCTTAATAACTGATCCATTTCTACAATGTTTAATCTATTAAATCTGTTTGCTGCCTAACGTTATTTATAGCTACTTACAGAGCAATAAATGAGTCAAAGTGAAAGCTACAGCATGTGCCAAGACACAAATGGGTAAGAAGGGAGTTGGTAAAATGTCAAAGACCATCTCTGATATGTTTCCTGAGTACAAGTGTAAGACTTTTTGGACAACTCAAACCTTCCTTTGTGGTTTAGAAATTTGTCAGAGCCTATCACTGTCCATATGTTCTGTGCTCAAAATAAATGGGTAATTAATTTATACACAGAAAACACAAGCTCACACACAGATGAGATGAAGACATAAAACACATGGTATTGAGAAGAATTATAGTGAATTAGGAGACCATTGTAATTGAAGAGAAGAATGCAAGATGAGTTGTACATAGAGGTAATTGACCTTGAAGTTATGAGCATCACTACACTGTACATCTGGGGATATAATGCAGACTTAATGCTCTAAGTGGACACATTTTATTAAGTCACTTGTGTAGTAGTAATAAAAGCTGATGCTTGAAACTGACATTCAAATTCACTCATAAAGGTTATCTCTTAACAGTGTGGATGCACAGAAGCCATCAGTTTAGGATCTGGCCCAGTACTGAATCCTCCTAAAAAAAATCTGGCTTAATACTGACCAAATCTGAACCATAATTTACACGTTAAAGTTTTAAATAAAAAAAAAAACGACATTTTCTGTGAACCATAAGTTGTATTGAGCTTTAAAATCATATGACATCAGGGTCAGAATTGGTGGGGGCACAGATGGGACTTCTGTCATGGACACCATCAAATAAAAGTGGTGTTGTGCTCATTGGGGTAGTGTTGTGGTGGATTGTGTGTATGACTATACAGGCTTCTGGGGCCTTCTGTTTAGCCAATCCAAACCTTAGGCTATGGGCACAGAGGCTGAAGGCTCTGGCTGTTGTCAGCCTGTGTATCTTTGCAGGCTAAGAGAAGAAGGTCTTCTCAGGTCCCCTGCTTCATTGATTTGAATTCGATCAGCCTGTGTGCACACACACAGGAATAAAAATATGAGACAGCAAAATCAAGATAAAGGGTGGTCCAATGTAGCCGTGCATATACGTAAATCTCAAGGATATCCAATATTCACATAATGGATTAGTTTGGTTACTGGCTTCATGCCAAATGCCCATAAAAATAATAGATTCATGGCGGTTCAATGTGTATCCCACACCAGATCAATATGTGTGCATTATGTGCTAGATGCACCTCATTATAGCAATCTCACTAAAATATAAGTTGTAATAGCCACTATTTTGACTTGTGCACAGATGCACTAGGTCAGGGGTCCCCAACCTTTTTTGCTCGTGAGCCACATTTAAATTTAAAAAAGAGTTGGAGAGCAACACAAGCATGAAAAAGTCCATGTGGATGTCAAATAAGAGCTCTGATTGGCTTTTTGGTAGCCCCTATATGGACTGGCAGCCTACAGGAGAGAATGTTTGGCAGTACACTTGGTTTTTATGCAACAAAAACTTGCCTCTAAGCCAGTAATTCAAAAATCAGCACCTGCTTTGAGGCCACTGGGAGCAACATCCAAGGGGTTGGAGAGCAACATGTTCCTCGCGAGCTACTGGTTGGGGATCACTGCACTAGGTGATGGAAAAACATTCACCCTTATGCCGTTCAACTGTGTGTCTCTTGACAAAGATAGGTTGGACAACAAAACAGCTGTCGAGGTGATGTGGTGACGCTACTAGCAAACAGGGGGCCTCTCCGGTATTTGGTGGCTTTTCCTGGATGGCCATTCTCCTGTACACTGCTTATATTCATACCTCTGAATAGCTGAACAGCATGCCGAAAGGAAATTTATGGTAAAGCCGATAAACCAAATCATCTAACTAGGCCTTTTCTCTTGTGATCTCAAAACTCCATACATTTCACCCTCCATTGCCTGGTCACAGCATCAACTTCAAACCTTAAACTTTTCTTTATTGCTGCTTCTTACATCTGGAACAGCAACCCTAAATTCCCCTGAAGACAATCTTTCCTCAAACTTTTTAAAAATACATTTAAAGACTACCTATTGGAGCATATTATACTGTATCTGACTTGCACTCATAATGCAGGGACAACCACTATAAATTGCAGAAATGATTATCCTCCTATATGTGTCTGTATGTTACTCACCCAACTAGGTTGTATGTTTAAGTGGACACGGACCTCATTCCGCTTGTAACTGTTTATATTTTATTAATCCCTTTCTGACCATTGATATCTTGTTCTAATGTACAGCACTGCATGCACAAATATTGATATATAAATAAAAATATACAGACATGCATTTGTTTATTGTTATTTTGCTCACCATTTTGTTTATCAGATAGTCCTCTAAGAAACATAACTTTAGCCTGTTCAGGGAGGCATATAACAAATAACTGCATAATAAATGTTATACCCCTTGCCAGAACAGTGTTAAACAATCTATAATCCACTCAAAAGTTTTGTCACCTGCTCTGCACTATAATTTATCATGTTTTGTATCAACAGCGCTTTGGCTTCCAGAGGGACTGTTGGTTATGATAACCCTTTTCCAGTGTCATTGAGTCTAAGCCCAATGATGTTTGTTTTACACTGATGCAACACTGCCTGATTGTGTATCCAGTGAAATATCTGAATGTGCAGTGACAGTAAATGGATGTCTTCTCCTAAAGAAATAGGGATGTCAGGTTCATATAAATGAAGAAGTACTGTAAGGTGTTAGAAGCTGACTCACAATTTCTGAGTAAGTGTGCCAGGAAAGGTTCTTTCAACCTGCATTTATGAATCATTAGTTAATGAATACCTCTGTGTAAGAACTATGGGCAAGTGATCCCTTAACTATTACTGTCCCAGGAAATACCTTTAATTATCACAATGCCAGCAATACCTTTATAATATGGGTATATGGATAAGTGTAGGCAACTGACCTCCACCCTATTGTTATAGGTGCTCACTAAATAGGCCAAGGGTGACATCAACTATTACAGCTTTCTAAAACCTAGCTATGGAAGCATCCTTATTATTACCAGGAATAAGGATGAATATTGATTAGACTAAAATGTGTAAGATATCTAACGGACCCTCCTGGTAATAATTCCCTCCACTTGCAAGTTTACTGAGGATTCAGAAGATGTAGATACATTTTATGGATTATATTAAAATTATATTTGTCATTCTGTAGCTACTAAAGCAAATACAGTTCTGTCTTGTATAAAAAAGGGATGAAAACATAATTATACCTCTTTATAGATCCCTAGTAAGGCCTCATCTGGATTATACAGGGCAGTTTTTGACCCCAGTCCTTAAGATATAAATGGGCTAGAGAGAGTGCAGAGACGTGCAACTAAACTGGTTAGAGGGATGGAAGACTTATTATTATGAGGGTAGACTGTCCAGGTTGGGGTTGTTTTCTCTGGGAAAAAGGTGCGAGGGGACATGATTACACTTTACAAATACATTAGAGGACATTATAGACCAATATCAGGGGACCTTTTTACCCATAAAGAGGATCACCGCACCAGAGGCCACCCCTTCAGACTAGAAGAAAAGGACTTTCATTTGAAGCAGTGTAGGTGGTTCTTCACAGTGAGGACAGTGAGGTTGTGGAATGCACTGCCGGGTGATGTTGTGATGGCTGATTCTGTTGATGCTTTTAAGAGGGGCTTGGATGATTTCTTGGACAGGCATTATATCAAAGGCTATTGTGATACTAAAATCTATAGTTAGTATAGAGATGGGCATATATAATTTATGGGAAAGAATGGTGGGGTGTGTGTATGGATGCTGGGTTTTCATTTGGAGGGGTTGAACTTGATGGACTTTGTCTTTTTTTAACTATATTTAATTAAAAATGTTTATTACATATACCATATTAAATATATTATATTAAAATTACGAGGGCTCATTTTTGATCAAACAGAGGCACCCTTCCAATTACCATTCAGGAAAGTGCATGTCTATATCCAATACTCCACTATTTATACTATGTGCCAATATGCCTGTAGTACATTCTTTGCAGAATAAGGTACAAGGCATATGTAAAGACTTGGACAGGTGGTTTTTCCAGGGTTCTCTTTGCATACTTGTGTTAGAAATCGGGATTCCGGGATGCAGGTAAGGGACAGATTTTCATGGTTCCTTACCAGGCACCCTATGTCTGCAGTCCCCTCTGTCAGGAATTCCAGCTTTGCAACTTTTATCTTAAGCTCCCCATAGACGCAACGATCGTTCCCTGCCGAACGACCGATCTAAGGGAAGTCCAACCAATCTGTCAAATTATCGTGCGGTTAGTGGGATACAAACGATCGTTCGTCTCACGATTTTTCGTCCGACATTGGTCTGATGATTGATCGGCCAGGTTAGAAAATCTTTATCGCTCCCCTTGCAATCTACCTATGTTTGCAGCGCAAGCAGGCTGCGATCCTTCAGTTTTTGCTGGCAATATCGCCTGAAATGGTCTTTTTAGTTGATGGACACATCAGATCGTTTTGAGACAATCGTGGTCTCACGATAACCATTGGATCTTTCAAATATCTTTACGTCTATGGCCAGCTTTAGTCAACAACTAGAACCACCCCAATGCCTTGGCTAAAAAAAACTAGCAGCTTTAAAAAGTTAGCAGCAGCTACAATACACACATCATTGCAAATAAACAGTTTTACTGTGCATTCCACATCTATGCCCTTATAGTTTAGTGTCTCTTTAATTTATGATATATGGTAAATAACCTCTTCTTATAAACAGGCCATATTTCTCCTGCAAGTTATACATTTGTTATTACATTGCTGGACTGGAATGCTGGTTAAGTCCTGGAACATCTGCTTCCTCCCCAAGTATTCCAGTCCTCCACAGTAACACACATGCTCACGCTTTCGCACAAAGATTGTGAACAGGCCAGGACAGGCTTTCCCGCTGCATGGCATTTCCACTGATGCCTCTTGCATTCTCTCTCAATCAAATTTAAGTTCAGAAGATGAATTGGGGATTTTGGTTTCCTTGATTGCCCTTTTTTTTAATACAAAACAAACAGGCAAGTCAGGACGACTTTGCTTCAACTCTTCAAGAACCAACGTCAAATAAGAGACCTATTCATAGTTTCTCAGCCTTGATTTACCTGCTTCCTTAGTTGAGGTTTTTTGGGTTAAGTTTTGACACTTATTAATCCTGTTAAACAGGGGTGTGATTGCATAACACAAAAATGTAGGCCTGAAGGTACAAACACATGGGCACAAGTTAATGCATCTGGCCTTTTGCTGTTCCTTCCCTTTGTGCCAGGGATGTCAGTGCTGTGGTTGTTCTGCAGAGCAACATGTTTCATCATTATCAGCAAAAGATGGAGTGAAATTTGGCAGAACAATTACAGACATTTAATTATGCTTGGACAAAATCTTAAAATCTGTCATCTGAAAACTTTATAGCCTACAGTGGAGAATTATATCTTTATTGCATTCATATAAGTCAGGGCTACTTTGGCTTTTTCACAGGTTGGGTATTAGTGCAGGTGATTGTTTTTCACATAAAACAAGTTGCTTTAGGCTGGGGACAGACAGGGAGATTCGGGTAGATTCTGTCGCCTGGCGTTTAATAGCAGGCAACAATCTCCCCGAACTTCCTTCTCCCTGTCCGTCGCTAGTTTAAATGAAAAAGCGCCAGCCCTGTGCACACACGGCGTGGTGATTTCCGGAATCACCCGAAGTTTCCTCATGAAGTAACTGGCGCTTTTCCATTTAAACTAGTGACGGACAGGGAGAAGGAAGTTCGGGGAGATTGTCGCCTGCTATTAAACGCCAGGCGACAGAATCTCCCCGAATCTCCCTGTCTGTCCCCAGCCTAAGACAACATGCAGGAAACAAATGTA
Source organism: Xenopus borealis (assembly GCA_024363595.1). NCBI lineage: Eukaryota > Metazoa > Chordata > Amphibia > Anura > Pipidae > Xenopus > Xenopus borealis. Next base: position 90,545,488 of record CM044443.1, read on the forward strand.
CTCACAATCTGATTTTATCACACTGCTATTAAATTGTAGCATTCTGTGACTTTGTTTCTGTGACATGGAAGGATTTGACACCATTAAAGTGTTCAGATCTGAGCATGATAGACTGCAGACTGGTCAGTCTGATTGGTCAACCATGTAGTTGCTTGAAAATGAAATGATAGATTTTATTGCATGCGTCATATTTGTATTGCTCAGTAATTTAAAGAAGTAGTGTTTGCCTTTTAAAGAACTGGAGCTGGACAACCCATTCATATCAGAAGTTGTTGGGCTGCTGCAGGTAGGCAACTACACATCAGTCAACGTTATTGCGCATTGCGGATAGTAATTGCGAACTCTTAAGAAATTCTTGAAGGTGTCATAATCTTTTGGAGCAAACATTGCGACTTTTTCAGTGTGAAGTTTTATTACATTGACAGAGCATTAGCGCAAAGTATAAAATTCACAAACGGCCTTCCACTGGCGGAAGTGGTCGCTTAACAGTTTCTGGGTTCACAAAAGGTATATTGCATTCGCACAAAGCAAAATTTGTTCACGCAAAGGCTTAACTCTTCACATTGCGAATAGTTTTTGCGTTACTGACATATTACATTCCCCTATATGTGTATTATGTGTATCAAAAAACACATAAAAACATTTTTAAAGGGGATCTTCAACTTTTAGTATGTTATAAAACGGTAAAATGTAAACAACTTTTCACTTTTTTTAAAAAAATTATTTGCCTCCTTCTTCTGCTTCTTTCCAGCTATCAAATGGGGGTCACTGTCCCCATTTAAAAACAAATGCTCTGTAAAATTACAAATGTATTATGATTATTTGTCTTTGTTTTCAGGTACTCTCCTCTTCCTATTCCAGTCTATTATTCAAACCAGTGCCTGGTTGCTAGGGTTATTTGGACCCTAGCAACCAGATTACAAACTGGATGCTGCTGAATAAAAAGCTAAATAACTCAAAAACCTGAAATTATATCTTAATGGCTGATACTGCAGCTCTTGCATATATCTGTAAAATGAATAAGCTAAGGTGGTTTGGGACAGATGTTGACCTTAAGAAGAAATTGCAGGACTAGGGTAAATGCACGTATTTGAGTCAGTCATCAGTGGTACTGGCATGTAGCCTGTAGGCAGCAAGTGAAATAATAATCCTGCAGAATTCATGTAAAGTCTGCCCGCAGGTGAGATGAAGCTCCTAAGGCCAATGAATCTGCCAGAATAAGTTTGACTGAGAAGAAAAAAATACTGCCTATCACTACTTATACGCAACTTCGTAGGGTGACTCTGATAAAATGACCTTGATTATTCTGAAAGGTATGTTGGAAATTAACCGACCAACATATGTAAACACCTTTTCTTTACATATGTTTATCTAACCTTTTAGATTTCAGTGTCAGACATGAGCTCTTAAATAGCACTTTAAAATAATATTGGTCTTTTTCTGTAGGAATACAACACTTTTTTTGTATGGAGCAAAAGAAATGTATGAGTTTTTGGAGTACTGTGGTACTTTCAATTCACTTTGTTTTTAACTAAAAACATTTCTTCTTAGAGAATTAATCCAGCAAATTCTGATTGTGTTAACATAATTTATAGCTTTTCAGGGTACATACACACAAGGTTATAAATAATGTACTGCCACCTGCTGGCTAGCTGAATTTTTACTCAATGTAGATGAAAAATGATAACCCATTCTGTTAATAAGGTAGGATTTTTACTGTTTGTATTTGTTCCTCTGTAAAATCAACTAGTAATTATTATAATAATGTGAGCTTTTGAAAAAATATATTTTCCATTCTCACAATAAACCTCTGTATAAGCTTTAGGGTCAAGTAAAATATATTCTTAAGCCTAGTTACAATACCCAAGCATAAGAATTAGGTTCCAGGTCCATTAGTAGAGGACACAGAACACCAATTATTTGCATACCATGCTTTGTTCATCAAAATCTATCTCTCTTGTGGTATGAGACATATGTCGGTAATCCCTAAATAGTTAGTCCAGCAAAAAACAAATTCTTGCCAAATCTTGCTATAGCTGGTTTTCAGGTGATTTGGGCTGTGGCATAATTAGACCTCATGAAATTCAACAGAAAAAATATTTTATTCCCCCCCTGTACTTTGGGAATAAGACATATTTAATAGATATATATTGGCAGAATCCCAGTGTGTCCCCTATACTTTCTAGGCCACTCAGTTTTTGCAGGTTCTGCTGCTTCATCTATAGTTATTAATTTATGCCAATGGCTTTGAGGATCTCTTGTGGAATCGAAGGGGGTGACTTCACAGTCTGGAAAACATCTATCCTTGGAGATAACTAGGTGCAGTTACACTTTTACCATAAGCTTTTTAAAACATATTTCAGATGATGTCCAGGAAAGTCTATAATCAGGGGTGAAGGGTGTTTAGGTGGTTATTAATAGATGGTTTCCATGGAAGAGCTTAAAAAAGTAAACTTAAATGTATATTGTAGTTGGTCGATTTTTATTGCATCATTATTACATCTGCTGCAAACCGCAAGGTCAGCAAGTCCAGATTTGTGGGCAGGCCATATAGGCCCGGGCCTATGGTGGCAAAAGGCCAACTGTGGCATGCCGTCCGTTGGCTGCAAATTAAATTGTCCCATACTTGTATGCTAAACCTGCTCGCCACTGCATCTCAACCCAAACTTTGCCAGAAATTGGAAGAATTGTGAGGGAGGTCAGTGGGACGGGGGTAGGGTTGCCACCTGGCCGGTAGATATGATGATCGATCCCAATGTAATTAATAAGGAAAAAGGTAAATACTTAGGAAGGACTGTAATTTTTTCCAGAAAAGGTGGCAACCCTAGCCTGGGGATGAGCTGACCAGCGGTGGGGGGACAAGCGGGTCGGTGGGAGGATGAGCAGGTGGGGGGTGAGTGCAGTCGGGTGCAATTTTTAGAAATTCGTCCCTGAAGGTTGATGCAGGATACTGTTGGAACCTTTGAGGGTAGCTGTAGCTCCAGGGCTCCCCTGCCTCAACAGACACATTTATGATTTGCAAGAGAAGGCAGGACAGAAGTAGCTGCTTTGAGCACAACTATATGGAAGTGCAAGGAGTGTTGATGATGAATATATACAACAAACTTTGTGCAACTACAACTGTGCTCTGCAGTTGTAAGTGACCCTTATAGTATTATACCACATGAATGGTCGCAAGATCAATTGTTCTGTATAATGTCCACAAATCTTTTGTCCATAGAAAATATCAGTCATCAGATGAGCCATGCATTCAGTGGCATTTTCGAATGGGCTTGGCACCCACAGCAACTCCCCCTCCGGGCGGTCTTGCAGGCCTGGACTGAGAATTCAAATAGGCCCTGGCATTTCAGGTAAACAGAGGCCCAATCAGCCCCCACCAGCCCACCAAATACTAACTTTCTATGGCACCTTAGAGCAGCCCCTCTGGCATTTGCCCAAACCTACAGATTGCCAGTCCCGGGCTGCCGTCTTGTTCACCTGCCTGCAACAATAGGGGCACCTATAGAGCAGTTATAAAGTGAATGAGTAGGGTGCATTTCTTTGCAGCAGATGCCCCCCCCTGCAACTTGGGGTTCTACTTCATCTATAGTTACGCCCTTGCATGCATGAAAGAGCATTTTAGGGTGGTGACACATGCTAAGATTCCAGGGAGATTATTCGCCCATTGACAAATGACCTCTTCTTGGGCGACTAATTTCCCCAAAATGCCGAATGTAAATGTAAATCCCCAGCAGGATGGCAGGGTGTGGTTACCTTTAGGGCAGATACACACAAGCAGATTCAGGGAGATTAGTCAGCCCGCGACAAATTTCTTCTTCTGGGCAAGTAATCTCCCTGAACTGTAGGGATGCACTGAATCCAGGATTCGGTTCGGTATTCGGCCAGGATTTGGCTGCATCCTTGTGTCTGGCCAAACCGAATCTGAATCCAAAAAATCATGTGACTTTTCGTCACAAAACAAGGAAGTAAAAAACACGCCTTTACCCTTCCCCTCGCTAATTTCGGCCGAATCTTTCACAATGGATTCGGGAGTTCGGCCGAATCCAAAATAGTGGATTCGGTGCATCCCTACCGAACTGCCTTCCCACCTCCTAGAATGGAAATTGCCGGCAGGATGGCAATCAAAGCGCTTCATTTTCTGAAGTTGTCCAAAGTTTCCTTGTGAGGCAATGTCAGGTCGTTCCGTGTGACTCTGCCCTTACATTCTAGCCAAAGGGAAGGCAGGGGAGGTAGTTTGGGGAGATTAGTTACCCCGTAGAAGAGGAGATTTGTTGCTGATTGACTAATCTCCCCCAAATAGCATGGTGTGCCTCTATCCTTATTTTGAGTAAGTCTATAGGCTAAACTAATTTAAACATCATACAAGATCAAATATATGTTGCACCTAGGATACAGAGTGCTTTACCTATCACTAGCTAATAAGGAGTTGAAGAATGAGTTGTTTTGCCTGGGAAACAGTACTTGGTCCTTGTTCTTTTCCTTTGCCAGTACCATGGCCATGCAGGTCTCACAATGGGAGATCAGAGGAAACCTTCAGATCTGATAAGAGGGATCCAATTACTTCTGTTCCCTGTGAAGTGTGGGAGAGGTTTGTGATTAAGAGCTGAGATATACCACCACCTGATTCAGACTTTGAAGTGAAATCTGGAAGATGCTACTAATTCCTTCACACCTGACTACATTACCTGTTGTGTCTGATCCAAGAAGGATTCCATGAGAGCATCAAAGGCTTTAATCTTGGAGGCTGAACACAATTCCTATAGGAAATAAGTAACCATAAAAGCTGATCTATGGTTGCACTGACTGAGGTAAATAAAGCCTATGAGTGATGTGGCATGGAGCCTGGCATTTATGAAATGGAGGAAGAGAAAGATGCCAAATATTTGACATAGCTGGATAAAGAGAAGCACTGGAGTGTCCAACTGGGGACAGATTAGTGACACAGAAATGGACTACTAAATATTTGGATCCAAACAGCAGCAATATAACGTGACTCCAAAAAATAAATAGAACTGAGGCTGGTTTGTGTTAAAAGTGCACGTAATCCATCCACCCCAAAATAGGGAATAGGAGCAGTCAAGCATCAACTTTTGTTAGGAACCTAGCAGAAGGGAATTTGAATTTACATCTTATTTTATGGATTTCAGAAAGGGCTATTTGTTGTTAAATTAAACAGTGATTTCACAGTTCCTGATTTTCCACTTCCACTTCTCACCCATTCCTAATACTCAGCGCCCAAGATTAACTCCTTCAGCACAGCAGGGTAGATTCCAGTAGGACAGCTCTTTTACAAATCCTATTTCATCAAAATATAGGAAGGCATAGCGTCCCTAAAAAGAGTTAATCTGCTAAAGTTCACCAATAGAAAGCAATCTGAAGGTACTCTCATCAAACAAATGTCACCCTCTTGCTCTGTCAATTGATTAATCTAATTAAACAAGTAATTTTAATGAAGTCCACATTTACATTGACAATTTAGTGTCTGTTGCTACCTTGGAAACCATGAAAAATATAAATATTTATCGTATTTTTTTAAACTTATATTAATCATTCTTTGTAACTGAATATTCAAAAATTATTCTCTAAGGGTGGCCATATCCCATCAGATACATTCCCTAGGTAAAGTTGCCATATAAGTGGATCTGGTTCCATTTTTTACCACATACTCAGGGTCATCCTATCATTCACCCTGGGGCCAACCATTGGATCATGTACTAGGGCAGTCAAACGGGCCACATCTATGCTTCAGTGCTCTCCTTATCTACTGGTACTTTTAGGTCAGAAACAGACGAGAAGATTAGGGGGGAGTTTTTACATCTGGCGATAAATAGCCTCTTCCTCGGGCGACTAATCTCCCCAAACTGCTTCCCTGCTGGCTAGAATCTAAATTTCCGGTGGGATGGCACTCGGAGCACTGAAGTTTCCTCATAATAAAACTTCGGGCAACTTCAGAAATGAAGCGCTCAGAGTGCCATCTACCGGCGATTTAGATTCTAGCCAGCGGGGAGGCAGTT
>CM044443.1:90590042-90603063 GCA_024363595.1 Xenopus borealis
CTATCTATCTATCTATCTATTCTATCTATTCTATCTATCTATTGTGGTAGAGTGACCACAACAATGTGGGAAAATGTGTGTTTTCCACATAAGTTCTACATATTGGGAGAGGTAGGCACCAGGAAGGGTGTTTATAAACAGAGAATAGGTTATCTGTTTAAAGGCTTTTGTGGCCAGGTCCTGGAGGCTGGGGTATTCTGGAAAGAACAGGCAAGCCAGGTACTCTGATCCAGAAGTCCAGCTCACGGATTAGAGCTCACCTTCCACAGGAAGGCTGACCTGTGGAAATGTATTTAGTTTAAGTGAGATTGTTTGGAAGCTCTCTCAGAGAAGGACACATAGCATGAAGGACACCTGTCTGTGTGAGGAACTCCCAGAGGGGCTGGGGGTGCCACTTGCCACTGCAAGGTGCAGAGAGAGACCAAGTGACAGAGGGTCTGTCTGATTAAGAGAAAAGCCAGGAAGCTGAGCAATCCCCACAAGAATTGCGAGTACAGGGGTGACCCCAACTTGTATGTTTTCTTACTGGTAGTCCATAAGGGGCCCAGTTTAGTAAGGGAACTCTTCATGTGTGAAGGTAGAGCCCAGTAGGCAGGATTTATTTTTATAATTTGCTTTGTATCCTGAAATGGTCACCCCTGTGTGTAAATAAACTGCCTTAATGTGAAGAAAGTGTCTATTGTGGATCCCGAAGTAAACTTACACTATCTATCTATCAATCTACCTGTCAACATACTCTATGTCTCTATCTGTATTCTTTTTGCATTTTGCGTCCAGATACTGTATATTATCCAAGTTTATTTACTTATTCACTTGACATTTGGCTCCACTTGCTTTTGTACTGTGTCCTGTTACCTCATTGTGGTAAAGGGAGACAATAGTATATGGAATAGATGCAGGTTTGGGGTGGTGTGTACCATTCTAACAAAGGTCAGGGCAGCCATTAGTTCTACAGTAATCTGACAGAAGGGGTAGTTTCATTCAGCCTCTAGAGTCTTTTCCATCGCTTTCTTGTTAACTATCTAAGAGCATCACAAAGGCTGTGGTCCTGACCCTGCTGTTGAAGCTTCTTTTCCCCCTTTCTCTCTTTTTAAGACCAAGACAGAGTGGATGTTAAATGTGTGCAGCCCCTGTACTGGACAAAAAAGGGGATCAGTGACCCTTGGCCTTGGCATGCAGTTCCCTATTGTAAGTGAGAGCATGATTACCTTATTGATCTATGTGTGTATGACAATGATAAGGTGTAGGAGCAGGACACTTGGTGGTTTTATCCTTTTGTCCATCGTTCCTTGTGCTCTTGTGTGTTATAGCCCTGCAGATGTGGCAGTGTCCACCATAGAAGTGAAGATGAAAAGGAAGCATCTGTGAACCATATGAAAAGCCTCCAAATAGGTTCAGCAGTATAAATTGAAAAGGAAAAAAAAATCTTATAGAATTAAGATTAAGTGGATTGTTCAACCAGAACCAGGATCAGCACTGCACTTGTCTCACTTGTCTAATCTGGTTAACTAATCCACCAGGACCTCAGTAAGATGAATGAATATTCTGCACATCAATGCCAAAATATATTGTGGGGTTATAAAAAAAAATGTGTGCTGGTGGTTAAAGAGGAAAATCTTATATCTTATAATACCCTAGTATGATGCAGATATTGATATAGTGAAACAATTTGCAACTGGTCATGTTTTTGTTTTTTTTATTATTATTCTGATCTGCTTCTCTCTATCCAGAAGTGTAACATCCAGGTTAATTGTGGAACTAGATTTCTTTTATTGTGATAGTACTCATTCCTTTATTCAGATTCTCTCCTACTCATTTCAAATTCTGTCATTCAAACCTGCTATTATCGGAGCACTCGTTTACTAACAGTGCATAATGCTCAAGCAACTAATTAACATTTAGTTTGATCACTTTGCTACAGGTAGAATACTGAATTCAAATAGCTGATGGTTTGATACTACTAGTTGCTGAGTTTCGGATCGTGTGTGGAGTGTCCCGACAACATTTGTCTTGCCCTGCTGATCGGTCGTTCAGTTGATTGACAGGTTAAAAGATTTCGGTCAGCTGCCGATGATATTGCTGCTTGTATTGCTGATCTGACGATCTTCAGTGGGAGACTGTCACCAGCTTTTGTTGGACATAAACTTCTGTATGATTGATGTCAGGGGCTGAACATCGGCTGAGCTGTTCTTTTACTACTTTATTTCAACTAAAGGTTAGTGGCAGGTCGGGAGATGGGGATGTCCGATCGTATAATGATTCGTATGATTGGATCTCTGCATCTATAGCAAACTTTTGTCATGATCAGGCCCGGACTGGCAATCTGTGGGTTCTGGCAAATGCCAGAGGGGCTGCTATAAGGTGCCATAGAAAGTCAGTATTTAGTGGGCTGGTGAGGGCTGTTTGGGCCTTTGTGTGGGCTGATTGGGCCTCTATGAACTTGAAATGCCAGGGCCTATTTTGATTCTCAGTCCGGACCTGGTCATTATCTAAGGGAGCTTCATCAAATGGTGAACCAAAAAGGGAACAATTTGAACACCAAAGTTTATTGTATCTGCTCCCTCTAAAACAGTGGTCCCCAACCCTTTTTATCCGTGAGCCACATTTAAATGTAAAAAGAGTTAGGGAGCAGCACAAGCGTGAAAATGTCCATTGGGGTGCAAATTAAGGGCTGTTATTGGCTATTTGGTAACCCCTATGTGGACTGGCAGCCTATAAGAGGCTCTTCTCGGCAATATACTTAGTTTTTATGAAATTAAAACTTGCTTTCAAGCTTGGAATTAGAAAATAAGCACCTGCTTTGAGGACCCTGAGAGCAACATACAAGGGTTTGGTGAGCAAAATGTTGCTCACGAGCTACTGGTTGGGGATCACTGCTCTAGAAGCACACAACTGGTTTACGAGAAATTGTGGCACACACAAAATCCCAAAATAAGAGTAAAACGGATGCTATGTGCATAGAGGATTGCCAGACTGGTGTGAATGATTACTTACTACTTGCTCAAAGACAGACACTTGTACCCTATTGTACATCAGACCCCATAAAGAGAGGGACTTAAACAAAAACAACAAGACTTCAATATTCTGATGGCAACTAACAAAAAGAAAAGCTTGGAGCCTTTAAAGGTTAATAATTAACAAGGGTCTGTTTCTGAAGCATGGGAAAGTAAGACTCACTAATATAACATTTGGTATGAAGCCATACATATAAAATTAATAGTTTTTCTTCAGCTAAATTAGTTTCTTTTTTGCTCAGTTACGAGAGCGGGTACTAAGGCAAGGTATATTACATATTACAACTTGCCAGCTGTTCATTACAATATTCTTTTTTTTTTTTTAGAAATAAAATGATAATTCTGAACTACAGTTGTTTATGTTCAACATTTTTTTTGCCCATTTCATGCTAATGAGGACATTTCTTTAGCCAGGCTATATATATTACAACTTAAATAAAAATCACCCCAATTCATTTTTACTTTACTGATCTCTAGCTATTTTATTAGCACTGTCTTTGGGGAATGGGGAACTCCCCACACCAGCCGTAGCATGAAGCTAGTATACCAGCTGGGCACAATGCCCATTTTACTATAGCTAAGCACCATAAATGTACAAAAGGCTCAATGGACCACGGCTTTGGAGTGCTATAAAATAAATAAGATGGGGAGGGGGATGAGACTAGCCACTTCAGCAAAAGCAAGAAGCCGCCTCAACTATTCTTTCTTCAGCTCTGTAGTTTCCAAGGTGATTAGGCCGACTGTGGATTCTCCTCCCTGCCGTGCTACTTAAGAATTTACAGTACCAACTGCTGCTGTTTCTCCCCATCCACATATGTCTTGCTTGTTCCTACTTCAGCTTCTCAGGCTCAAGTAAGCCTGCAACCATATGGAGTAAAAAAGAGTTTAGTGAGCAAGTGGTGGCCTGCTGAGCTTCAGAGATGGGGTACAAGAGTTTGACACTAGTATAATTCTTTTCTTCTCAAACACTTCACAGAAAGAAACATGTGCACAAACTCTAGCTATAGGTGATGAAAAATAACATGGAATGTTTTAAGAACTGCAAGTTTGTAATACATCAGTTATTTACAATATATGGCAGGTATCCCCAAACTTTTCTACCCATGAGCCACATTAACAAAAAAGTTGGAGAGCAACATTTGCATGCAAAAAGTTCCTGGGGATGTCAAATATGTTCTAATATTGGCCTCTATGTTGACTGGCAGCCTACAGGAGGTTCTGTTTGATATTAAACCAAACTTGCCTCCAAGCCAAGAATTAAAAAATGAGCACCTACTTTGAGGCCACTGAAAGCAACATCCAAGGGGTTGGAGAGCAACATTTGTTGCAACAACCCGGAACACTTGTTGGAAGCCATCGGTTCTCCAGAGTATTTTATTACAGTCTAGTTGGAGAGCAACATATTGCTCACGAGTCACTGGTTAGTAGGGTTGCCACCTTTTCTGGAAAAAAATACCGGCTTTCCTATAAATTTATCTTTCTATTAATAACATTGGGATCAAGCATCATTGTTACTAGCCATGCCACTAAAATACTGGCCAGGTGGCAACCCTACTGGATGGGGATCACTGATATATGGAATAATGAAGCTCCATAGACCTTCACATTATATAATGCTCTTTTGTACTCTGGTGGTACAATTTTCTAATTCTACCTTCAATAAATCGTAGCAGCATAGTCAGTTTGAAACAAGATAGCAGCCCAAATAATCAAACAATCAATTTTCCCACTAGGAAAAAAGAAGAAGGCATTGCTAAGCACACCGGTATGGAGTACAAGGTGTGGCTTTAGACACAACTATTTTTCAGGAATGGCAGACATTCTCGTAACATCTGTGCCAAAAGTTGCATGACCACAACTGCATTTTCCATTGTAAATTGGCCCTATTATCACTTGCCTTGGTAGCAAATTCCATAACATGTATTTCTGTAAAGAAGCCCTTCTTATGTAGATTTACAAAACCTGTTAAAACTGTATAAGCTATTTGTGAAACACCATACCTGCCATCTGATTTGTTTTATATCTTGCCAGCCAACAGGGGAAATGTGATAAAGTCCGGCCTTGTGGCAAGCTCTGCATGTTAACTGGGTTGTCTTCAAGTTGTCTCTCCACTATAGCACTGCTACAGCAATGTGTCCTACATACCTGTCCCACACATTAAATGGGACCTCAACCATGTCATAGCATAGTTATCACACATTTGCTAATAGAAATGCAACATTTTACCAACATATTGGCACATAGCACTAGTATAAATCAGTGCAAGTAGGCACAGCTGCATTGTGTGTGGCTTAAATATGCCCGTATCTGTGAGTTTGGAAACCCAGTAAAATCAGTTTATTAAGTAACGCCTGTCCAAGTGTTAAGAATGCATCAGGGACAAAAGTGCAATAGTGAAGGAGTTAGAAGGGCTAGAAGAAACACTCATTTTATGAATTGCAGGCCATATACTGGCTTCTTCCACTTTGCACTTTTCCATTCCCGAGTGCTTCCTTGGGGTGTTCTGCCCATAATGCTCAGACTAGAGTGTTTTTAAATGTTTATATACTTTTCCCAGTTGACAAAAACTATACGACCAGTTAAGAAAATCCAAACAGTAACTGTAAAGCTAAGAAGACCAAAGTAGCAGCTAGGCCTTTTCATAAGTTTGTATCATCCTGTATTTTAGGTGTCACAGTGTGTAGGGAATGTTAGTGAAGTGGCTTTTGCTTCAGTTAAGTTACCTTTTCAACACCTTCTTATTTTGTTGTTAGACGCCTGTTTGTAATAAATTACTGTAAAGCACTGCATAAATAAATGACTGATATATAAATAAGTAAATCATTAAATAATGATTATGACTAAGCACACACCATATGAAATTATATATAAATTGCATATATTGATAAAGGTCCCAGGAGAGGCCCGAAACATTGATTTAATATAGATTAACTTTGAAGAAAAGTACCCTCTGTGCACCAGCATCTATTCACCTATTGTTAAAATTAACAAGATAGGCATGTGTGCAGTAGCCCTGGACATTGTGTATATATACTGTATATATTTTGTGTGCATATTTGTTTTTGTTCTAATGAAACCTATTGGCTGAAGTTGTGCCAGTACTTACATTTGCATGTAGGACAGACATATAGCTTCTATCTAGACCTTTTTTAAATAAAGCTTTTTGTAGTTGCAATGTATTGTTGCAGCTGATCAAGTCTATTGGAATCATATAGCCTCCTGAAAATGTAGAAGCTCATGTGCAGCATGTCCTTGGGTCTTAAACACTGGTTTTCAAATAGATTCTGCTCTGAGAAAATAATAGGTATTAATGAGAAATTAGTGATGAGTAGTCTGTGATTCATTCTCAAGCCCATTTGTAAAATATTATTAATTTCTATATAATAAAATATTATGTAAGTATAAGACAGGACAGTTGCTTGTGTGACATGCCCTGTTTTGCTGAGTTCATGCAACTCTTGCTTAATATTTAAGAAAACGGCCTGCTTGGCTTAAAGTCTTCGACCCCCGACTTGCCTTCAGCACATGGGAAAGCTTTGGCAGACGCGTTCTAATGGGTTCTACTGACAGGAAGATGTAGAGAGAGGAATAAAAGTAGCAATGGGGATAAGAATGATTGCTGCAGGACCCCCTCCTGACATTCACATTTAAAAGAGCAATTCTTCCACCATACAAAGCAGCTGTTAAACAGCTTTGTGTAGCCATTGGTGCTGTTCAACACTTTTTCTTTCTTTTAACCCCCTTCTAAGCAAACACCTTTTCTTCTGCCTATCCACAGATGTTAGATTCACTGTTCTTCTCTGCGCTGTACATTTATCATGTATCATTGGCTTGGCAGCAAGTGTGGCTTTAATACAAAGGTCAGACAGACACCCCCACTGGACAAGTATCTACCCACACACTAAGTGACCAGGGCAGCTGAGATTAAAAGGCCCCTGTGTCCATTAATGAAGTGAAGATTTATGAACGTTAATCCTGAGACTTTGCAGGGGAGCATTATTTGCAACTATATGCGCGACCAATGTCCATTTCTTGACCAGGACCTGATAGGAGACTGGGAGGGACTAGTGAACCTAGAGCTCTGCTATGTGTGGATTTAAGTCTATAAATGTTTTTTTTTCCATATTCTGAATATTTCCCAAGTTGAGACATATTTAATTAATTTATCTCAGCCATGAATATTCCATGGCATACTGTTCCAACTGTGTACATTTTTAGCCCACCCATTACATTTAGATCCAAGAGCTTACTTATTTGGAACCAGCACAATATAGTGTTGGGGGCTGTAATAGATGAATGCACCATATTTACAGAGAAAGAGGGGGGCACTTGGTTCCTGTATTTGGGAACACCGCATTCCAGCTGCGAAGGCTCAGATGCTTACTGCAAGTGCTAGCAATGTCTCTCCTAGTCAATCTAGATTGTCAGTCAATCTAAATGTAACCTTACGTTAATTGCAGAAAATTGTTTTTATAATAAAATATCACAAACTAAACCTCAGATGGAACATTAAGTTGGTGTAAGCTACAATAAGCAATTGCCATTTGATGCATGCAGTTGTATTAACTTTGCCTGTTAAGATGGCCATAAATGGGCCGATAAAAATGCTGACAGACTGAGTCGGCAGCTAATTGGCCCATGTGGGGGGGCCCTCTGATGGGCTTTCCCAATCGACACCTGGCCGAAAGTAGGCCAGATGTCGATCGGCAGGGCTACAAATCCTGTTGAATCGTGGTTGCAGGTGTTTGTTGATGTGGTCCCACGATCCAACTGCCCGTATGCAATACATTATGATATCAGGCCAAAATAACCCACCTTAAAGTTTGTCAGGGAGAGATCAACCTCTCTGGCAAAATCGCCAAACGAGCAGATCTCTATGTGTATGGCCACCTTAAGAGTTGATAGTTATTGTGGCAAATGGGATATGGCCTGGAATCCAGAGGTCTCTCTGGATTTAGTCATTTTATGGATTTGGTGTGGATTTCAGCCAAGGGCGCCAGAGGCCAGCGTCCTACAGTGCCCCCTCCTTCCCTCAAGACTTTGCACTCATACTTTCTTACTGGAGCGCTAATCAATTAGTGCTCAGAATCTAGTAGGATTACCCTTAATTTATGCTGCCCTAGACCTGGATCATTGTGGCCTCACCGCAAATCTGGGCCTGGACAAAATAAAGGAAACAAATGTCATTGACAGGGCAGATCCCTCTCTGTCAATAAGAAGCTACAAGAAGAGGGATGAGGCTCTGATGACAATCAAAAGGGACTAGATGAGACCTTGGCTTGTCTAATTCCTTATCAGGTGACAAGATCCCCTAATAGATCACTCTCATTTTGTCGACATCAGCTTTTTAATTCACATTTTTCATGGGCAGTGATCTTGTTAGGGTTGCACAGGCTTGTTGCAAGTGCTGAATCATTCCTTAGTTGACACTGTATGCATGTGAATGAATGCCTGTAATGGGTATGTAAATGACATCTGCCACCTTCCTAAGCCTGTAAATAAGAAAAACCAGGTTAATTTATTAACTGCAAAATTTCTTGAAATGTAATACATCTCTCTCGTTGTTAGTTGTCAAATGTCAAAAGCACCCGTAAACAATAGGGCCTATTCACGTAACCTGACACAATGAGCAAAGTGCAATTTTCAGAAGAATCGCCATGTTTTTCACCCCACTATGCAAAGTATATAAGTGCAGCTGCACTGCACCTACATCAGTTGCCACATGGCCGGTATTTTTGATGGTTGATCGCAATGTTATTAAAAAAAGATAAATGTATAGGAAGGCCAGTATTTTTCTCAAGAAAAGTTGGTAACCCTAGTTGTGTCTCATTCACCATAATAGATGCAACTGCACCTGAAATTTGTCTCAAATTGGACGTAGTTGTGTGAAATATTTTCCTGCCTGGCATCATTTTCAGTGTTGCATGTGCTGTTTGCAGCCAATTTTTTTGATGCAACTGTTCTGCAGCGATTGATACAGGGTGCTGTGGGAACCCTGGAGCTACCGCCACCACCTGTCCAGGCATTAACTTTAGGGTTCCCTGAGCACCCTGAGTCAATAGGAATGGCAGCACCTGATTCAGGAGGGACTGAGCGGTGCTGAGCCCAAATATATGGAAATGTGAAGAGTACATTTGGACACAATTATCTTTAATAAAAGAGGTTTTGTAAGCAACCTACTGCAGGTAAAAGCACAGGTTGGCCACTGTGTCTGCAGATTTAAATGAGCCATATTGACTCACAGATATTTAGGAAAGTGTTCATTATAGTGTGTAGTAGAGTAAAGTAGAGTAAAGAAAAAAGTTTACTACAAAAAATACTCTCCTGTAATAAAGTTAAAGGGAATCTGGATTTAAAACCCTTGGTTCTGCTCTTTTGTTTGGTTAATGTTATTGCAGGTGTGTCTCTACGCAGCACTTCATCTACTTCTATGCTTGCTTGATCTATACACGTCTTTGTCATTCTAGCCAAGTATACCTCATTTCTAGGGATACTCCCTGGTTTTCACCATCTGTCCCTAAAAATCTGGTGTACTTAAAATGCTTTTCTTTTTAAATCGGTGTCTCATGAAACACCCAATTGCACAAATTTATACCAGTGATCCTATAGTCATAAATCAGTTCTTTTCTTACTCTATATCCTATGGTTATTGAAAGGGAGGGTTGAAAACACAATGACATCATTACAGCCCTTTAATCACATGCCTTATAGCAGGCACAGTTCATTATGCCACCTCTGTGTGCAGTTCTGCTGTGCATTAATGGTCCTGGTCTATGGCCTGTTTATAAAGATAAAATGTTAAGTTTACCCCTGGAAATGTATCAGAATCATTTTCCATATTTCTGTGTTTCCCTTGCACCTATTTATTAAAGTAATTAGGAAAAAATTAAAATGAGGAAAGTCATTAAAGGGGTTAACTTTTAGTATATTGTAGAAGGGCCAATTCTAAGAAACTTTTCAATTGGTCTTTATTATTTATTTTTCATAGTTTTTTAATTATTTGCAATTTTCTTCTGTTTCTTTGCAGCTTTCAAATGGGGGTCACTGACACTAAAACAAAAATCTAAAAACAAATGCTCTGTAAGGCTACAAATGTATTGTTACTGCCACTTTTTATTACTTATCATTCTATTCAGTCCCTCTCCTATTCATATTCCAGTCTCTTATTCAAATTAATGCAGGGTTGCTAGGGTAATTTGTACCCTAGAACCCCAAATTGATGACACTGCAAACTGGAGAGCAGCTGAATAAAAAGCTAAATAACTCAAAAACCATAAACAATAAAAAATTAAAACCAATTTCAAATTGTCTCAGAATATTGCTCTCTATATTATACTAAAAGTTAACTCAAAGGTGAACAACCCCTTTAAGTCAAGTGCTAAAAAAAGCATATATTTACGGACTAATATTGGATGACAACTCTCTATGCCATGCTCTGGGGGCAATGCATAGCTGTGAAATGCAGCCACTAACATTGAAATACCCTACGTCTGTCATATTGTTACACTGCCCACAATACAGAGTACAGGGTGAGAATCTTATATTTTTTTAACTTTATTTAGTGGTCAAAGTCTAAGGGATGAGTAGGGATGCACAGAATACTTCTGCTGATATCAAATCAAAACTGATTACAGGTATAAGAATTTTTTTATTTATAAAATCAATTTACATTAAATAAGCAGTCCATAAATAATGAAACAAAAATAACAAAAAAATCCAACAAACCCACCCATATACCCACCAATCCATCTCTCTCTCCCAGGCTACATATAAACTGCACCTCCAGCCTTGAATACAGGTATAGGACCCCAGGGCATGACACATCCACACATTATTTAAAAGAAAAAAAGTCCCAAAATCTCACTCTCCTAGATAATATGTATATGTTCAGCCAGAGCAATTCATTAAATCTCATTACCTAATTAACCAGACATTGTACTTATACAAAGTCCACCAGTCTTTTTGCCTCCTCTGTGGGGACTCACACATGCAGAAATAATCTATTGTTCTTGCAAATGGAAATTAATGGATTGCCTTTCAGCCCATGGCATTGGATGGATAAGCATCCCTTGTCTATTTCAAAACAGCTTGGTGCATTCACATGCAATTTGGAGGCAAGGGGCTGAGAGAGGCTTAATTCTGCTGTGTATTGTGTGAGCATGTTTATTTGAAAGAAAACCCAAACTACCATCCATCTGCAGCATTGCACTAGACGTAGCTCCTGTATTTGCTCTGCGTCTGCCCCAGGAATGAATTTTCTGTCCAGACACATTATGTTGATCCATTCTGTGGATTGCACATTTCCTGAACTTTGTTTACTGCACAAACACGAGATCAGCCCTAAATGCTATCTGTCCATGAGACCTTAGCATATACAAACAGCTTAACAACTTGTAATACAAGATTAGACATCCTACAAATAAGGCCTTATGTCATGTGTTACTGGGCAATCAGTTATATTTGGGGTACAGGCATGTTATCTAGGAAGGTTGTGGAACGGTTGTCTTGCATAAACCCCATTTTATCCAAATTATCTAAATGTTTTAAAAACTGATTTCACTTTTCTCTTTAATAACAAAACAGTAACTTGTACTTGATTCAAACTAAAAATAAAATATAATGAATCCTTATATGAAGCAAAACCAGCCTATTGGGTTTATTTAAGGTTTACACGACTTTCTGAAGGTATGAAGATCCAAATTACAGAAAGATTTATTATCTGCAAACCCCAGGTGCATTTTGGATAAAAAGGTCCCATACCTGTGTATGCATGTATATAGGGTTGCACAGCCCTAAACTCACCTGTACCATACATAACGGAAGTACAAAGTACAATGGAGAATTTATGACTTTCACAGTAATTGTATTGTTGCAGTTCAGATGCCTTTGTTACTATGCATAAAAAGTGGTTATATCTTCATAAAGTAAATATATTTGGGCAGTACCTGGATTATTTCTTCTAAGACAGCATCTTAACTACAGTTTTGCTACAATCACTACCAGAATCCTTTGTAATGCTTGCTTAGACAGCTTAAATTCAATAATAGCTCTGAATTAATTGATGGGTGGGGTGGGTTGAGGGGATACAAAGAAAATGTATGGAAGGCAATCTACAAACTGCAAACCGTTCTTGCACAGGACAATATCTAGATCTTCTCTGGGACAGGCTGATCAACAAACACATTGCATTGTTGGCAATTTGGGCCTCCCCTTAGAACCTTCATGCATGTCTGTAACCTGTGCTGGTACCAGAATTGTCCCAGTGCAACATTTATGTAGAACTATCTTTGCACTTTATTGCAGAGGCCTTACTTGATGACCTCCTAGAACATAAATTTATGAACATGTGGTACTTTATAGACTTTTTAATGGCACCCATACGGACAATGCTGGAAGCATAAGGACCCTTACACACGGGTGTTTTTGACCTGCGCAACATGCTGCGTCTGAACCTGCGTTCGGCTTAAACGCGTCTCGTGGGTACAACCTCATTGAAAAGAATGAAGTGCGTCTAGACCTGCACTCCCCTGTGGCTAAACGCAGCCAAACGGAACACAGGGGAGCGCAGGTCAAAAACGCCTGTGTGTAAGTACCCTTAAGATTTTTGTGTTCTTTCTCAAGCATCGCCTTATTTTAAGGAATGATCCACAGCTTCAGGACTATATAATCTGATACAGCTTTGAGGAGGACTGAAACCCCTCTCCTTCCCCATCCTTTCTTTATTGTTGAAAATAAATCTTCAGGCAAGTGAACTCCCATACCTTTAAACCTATAGACATACGTGAGGATTTTTGCTGCGGTCTGCGACTTGGCTTTTAAAAAGCCAACTGCTGTGCAATATCGCATTGCCTAAGCTTGAAACCGCTAGCGTATTTTACGCAGTGGTCTGCTTTTTTTAAAAAAAGAACTGCACCATGGGCCACACCAAAACTATGGCGAGAATCCACATGTGTCCATGCCCCTTCCCTAAAAAACTTTATTTATATACTGTACACTAAAAAAAGAGA
>CM044443.1:90606971-90626099 GCA_024363595.1 Xenopus borealis
TATGTTCTAGCGCCCGTTAATTTAACGGGCTTAATGTCTAGTATATATATAAAATATATATATATGTGTCTGCACCTGTCTCTGGCATCACAGCGCCAAACACGAAAGTGGGACACGTCTAGTCGCTTAGGACCTTTTTGTGAGCATAAAGTTTGCATCATAATTAATCCTGCAAATATACTCCATAATCCTCTAAATCTATTACTGCTACATTTTTTTAATATAGTTATTTAGTAATTTTTTTATAGTTATTTGGATTTAAAAGAACTGTGGATTCCAGACAGGGCTAAAAACACAATTAGCATAATTGCAGAGTAGTGAAATGTCACTAATTCATGCTAGTTGTCTCTCACTGCTGTGGAATTAGGGATCAGAATGCTTAGTTTTTTGTAATTATCTCTAATTGGTGAACACAATGCAAGTGTGTAAGACAGACAACGCAAGATTATAAGAAAGAAGATATAGTACATCTATAATACATATAAAGTTTCATACTTTGGTAACAAAAAAACAAGCAAACAAAGAAATTATTTATATGTGCTGTGTTTGTGGCCATAGGCATCTGATAATATCGTACAAAACAAATTTTGATCAGATGTCTTTGAAGGCACCCAAACATTGGCCACTGTTAGGGCTGAATCGTCAGATACGGGTAGAATTCTATTGCTTCTATCTGTTTATCTGACAATTCAGCTGTAACATTTCTGTATTGAAAATGAACAATAGTTCTTGCGACAAATGTCTACTCCCAGCTTGCGTAGTGTGCAGGGTTGTCCCATTCAAGGTGTTCTGTCTGAGCTAGAATTCTAGTCTGCAGGCATATGGGCTACTCAACCCCTACTGTAAATTGTAAGGCAATCTTTTACAGGTGGACATTTAACAAGAAAAAAAGTGCATATATATATATATATTTATATATATATATCTATATATATATTCCATTCTGATACCGGCACTCTCGATAACTGCAGTAAAGGTGCCTGGGTGCAGAGACAGCAGAATAAACTAAATCTATCCAGAAGAATCCGCACTCACAGGTCTTACTAATTAAAATTTAAGTTTTTATTTTTAAACACGGACTGACGTTTCGGCTGAAACGTAAATTTTAATTAGTAAGACTTGTGAGTGCGGATTCTTCTCGATATATATATATATATATATATATATATATATAAATGGTGAAAACAAGTCCAAGAGAGAAATCGGTATTTGTAAAGAACCTTGACCAAGGCAAATGTAGGAATAAGGTTCTTAAACTATAACCTGCAGCGCAAATCCAGCTACTTACAAAATGACTACTCACTAAACTCCTTATAGGGTATAGATGTATCTCATACCGCCAATTATTAAATTCTTCAAACGTATTATAACTTTTCTTTTTCCACTGAAATCCAGCAAGAAGGAAAAACCCCTAATTGTGTAAAAAAATATTGCACTAAAGTTTTTAAGTCTTCCCATTTATTATAATGCATAATAGCGTTGCCATTGAGGCGTTGTAATCCACAATATCTTGGTCAGAAGAATAGAAATATTTTGTAGAGGACAAGGCACCAAACTGTACAACAGAGTATAATAAAGGGTGTGACTGCCCACATATATGTTTGGTGCACTTGAGGCATGCCATCCATCAGTAAAAGCGATTACCACTTGATGTGTCTTGAGCAGCATGTAATAAAGTTGGGATGACACCATTTGTTGCATCACAAGGTATTGACTCTCTAAAGATGTGCATACACAGAGAGATCTGCTCGTTTGGCGATGTTGCCAAACAAGCGGATCTCTCTCCAATATGCCCACCTTGAGGTGATCTGATCGTGGGCCCTAGGGCTCAACGATCGGATCCTAATGATGGGTAACAGGCAATCGGATTGCGGGACTGCATCAACGAACAGATGCGACCTGGATCCAGGGGATTTTAGTCCCGTCCGATCGACATCTGCCTGACTTTTGGCCAGATATCAATCAGGGAAGCCTGTCAGAGAGCCCCATGAACGGGCCAATAAGCTGCCGACTCTGTCTGTCAGCAGCTATTATCGGGCCGTGTACGGCCACCTTAAAGTTGGCGACAAAGCCAAAACGAGCGGATCTTTCCCTGATACGCCACTAACACGGCAGGGCTATATCAGGGTAAACGTTCGGCCATATGGTCGAATGATCGGATTTCGATGACGCCAAGGGGCTCCGAGGGGTCGGTCGGAAGAAGATCAAAACGTCCTGATCAATATCATGGCCAGATATTGATCAGGAAGACCCGTCGGAAGCCCCCATACACGGGCAGATAAGCTGTCAAATTGGTCTAAACGACCGATATCGGCAGCTTTATTTGCCCGTTTATGGCCAGTATTAGTGTTTATTGGATTCAATGTGAATTCCCTGGCTTATGCACATGGAGTGGTTACACTCAATAATGGAGTGCTCTAGCCACATGTGACTGTCTTTTCTCAGGTCAGGTGCTTAAACAGTGCTAGTCCAACCTGCCACTGGTCAGATATTCAGTATTCATTGTCCAGCAGTTTTCCAGTTTGGAATTTCAGCAGTTATCTGGTAGCTAAGGTCTGTTTACCTCAGCAACCAGGTCGTGGTTTGAATGAGAGACTGAATTATAAATAAAAGGGGGCTAAAAAGAAAGACAATGAATAAAAAATAACAAAAATAAAATTGTTGCAAGCATTGTTTTTAGCTTCTGGGGTCAGTGACCCCCATTTGGAAGCTGGAAAGATGTATAAGAGAAAGGCAAATAATTCAAAAACTTTAAAAATAAATAATGAAGACCAATTGCAAAGTTGCAAGGATGAGTCATTCTTTAACATCAAGGGGCAGATTTACTATAGGTCGAATTTCGAATGCAAAAAAATTCGAAATTCGAAAGGGAATAGTGGGGAATAGTTGGGAAGTAAAATCCTTCGAATAGACTATTGAATTAGAAGGATTTTACCGCAATTTGATCGATCAAACAATCGAATATAAAAAATTTGATCGATCCAATATTCGAATTAAATTTAAATACAATATTTGAACGATTTTAATCAATTGATTTAATTTTTTATATTCGATCTCAGGGAAGGATCCCCAATTCGGTAGCTTTAATCTGGTGAAGTAGGTGGTCGAATAAAAATTTAAAGGGGAAGTATTTGACCATTGAATTTTCAAATAAAATTTTATTTGAATATTGGAATAATTCGAATTCGAATATTCGATGGTCGAATTTGCCTAATTTGCATATTCGAAGATTCGAATTCGAATTTGATACAAATTCGCTCGAACTTCGAATTCTTCATGTGAATTTAGTAAATCTGCCCCCAAAAGTTAAGTTATAGGTGAACACTGCAATTGATCTTGCTATAATACACCTTGCATTGTACAACCACTGTACTAAACATAGAGCACAATGCAAGAAAGGACAGAGGGCTATGTTAGCATTAGCATTTAAACAACACTAACACTAGCTTAATATTTGCTTGTGTTTTCACTATTACAAACAACATTTCAGTGCAGCTGCCTTTAGTAATCAATTAGCAACCACTGATTAGGTGCTACGTGTGACTGCACTAGATCATTTTAGCACTGCAGTAATTCTGCCCTACTTTCTGTGAATTCAGAACTATAAGTAATGGTTACTAAAACCACAGCAACAAAATTTAAGGGTTCCCTGCACTTTGGACACAAGGTAATTTTTACAAATAACATACTGAAACTGCTTGTCGGTCAATTGGGCACTTAATACCTCCTGGACCCCCCAGCACTTGCAGGGACTGCTTCCTCTATAGTCACACCCCTAGTTAGATTGTTAATGCCTAATTAGGGCCATAACCTGCTTCTCTGGGTGGCTGGTAAGATGGTAATGAATAGCAGAAAAGAAACAGGACTGTCCCTAAGCATATAACATTCAGTACCTAGAAATATAGGGGTAACTGCTACAATGCTAATTGACAAAAGAAAGAAGAATAATGTATATTTAAGTTTGTAGATCAGAGACTTTGCAGTAAGTAACCCAAAGGAAAGAAAGGAACATTTTGTCAAAAAAAAATCAGTTTTCTTTGTGTCTCTTATGCTGAAATAGAAGATTTTATTAGGTTTGCTTGTATATCAGGCAAGAGTAAATATATGGTGGCTGGAAGAAGACATGCCTAGGTGCTTTACTTGCGGATAGGGGAACAGTTTTGCACATAAGTGCTCAGATAGTGAGGCCAGTATATTAAAAGCTCATCCCACCCACCAAGAAAACGTAAGAAAGAAGTAAGGCAGTCTTACTAGTTAATGTAAATTAGGAATTGAAAACACGACTGATAAATGAAGGTACAATATACAGTATAGAAGTTATGCCAATATGACATCTTTTGAGACCAAACAAAGGGAAACTACTATAATAAACATTTTGTTCTAGTTTTGCCCATTGCCTTCTTAGAACCCACTCATTGCTTGTAAGTTGGAATTTATAAGAGACCCCAGACATTCAGAGCTCGTTCCCAGCCCCTTGTCACAGGTCCCGTGGTGTCACAAAGAACATAAATACACTATAAGAGAAAGGGGAATAGACACAATGGGTGCCTGGATCAATAAACCCTTGGACTTGCCACACTGAATCAGACTGGGATTTTTGTAACACGTCCCTTTTCCATCTGTCAGGGGGCTTGTGAAAAGAAGAAGGACGTGGGGGAGGAGAATGGAATTGAGGAGAGGAAGGGGTAGACTAATCAACAGGGCTACAAAAAGGAAGAGACTGTCATTATTATGTTATTTTCCTACTTTCAATACCTAATTTGGGGCAAGCCGAGCTTTTCTCATGGGGCTCCTGATAGCTCAGCTATCCATTTAGACCTCAGTAGTCCAATTAAAATTAAGGCAAACTGAGATCTTGGTTTGTGTTAATTAAACTCTGATTCAGTGTAATAGGGATTAGGTGCAAGGAAAGACCCAGGGGGCAATGAGTTGCTCATTCCTCTTCCTTTACGCCTCCAGGGAAGGGGAATCTAGGAAGCCACACACTTATTAAGAAGCATGATATTTAAAGATTTAATAAGTGTCTGGCAAGGCTGGATACCTGATTTCTTTCCACACACACATACAACATTGTTTATCCAGAGATATATTAGGGAAATTTGACATAGCTGGAAGGAATTCAATAAAAACGACCATGTACACCATGTATCCAGCAAGTTGAGAGTAGCAGGAGTCATCTCTAGCCAGAGGAGTGCATTATGTTTAGCTATTGACTGAAGTAAGGAAGAGAAGAATCATTATTTTTTCCCCAGTGCTAACAAAAGCAGATATACTATTGTATGAAGAGGTGGGCATACCTCTGGCATTGCTTTTCTGCAAATCATTCAGTTTGGGAATGGCACGAATGAGTGGAATTTCTACAGAAAATTTTAGCAGTTGCAGTAGGGTTTACAGGTATGGGACTTGTTATCCAGAATGCTTGGGTCCTGCATAAAGGATCTTTCTGCAATTTGGATCACCGTACCATCTACTAGAAAATCTTGCAAACAATAAATAAACCAAATTGGCTGGTTTTACTTCCAATAAGGATTAATTATATTTTAGTTTGGAACAAGTACATTGTACTGTTTTATTATTACAGATAAACAGTAAATCATTTTTAAAAGCATGAATTATTTAATTAAATGGAGTCTATGGGAGATGGCCTTCCCGTAATTCAGAGCTTTATGGATAATGGGTTTCCAGTTAACGGATTCTATCCCTGCATTGTTATACTTGTTACATAGCTGTTTCACTGGCAGCAGGTACCTTTATAATCATTGCTGTACCCAGAATAAATAATAGAATAGAGATAATTTACTAATGACAGATGCAAGTGGTCAAGTTCTAAAGAGCTGTATTACAAATCTGGCACAACACTGTCAGCAGAAAGGGAATCCTGTACTCAATACAATAAGCAAGGTGTAAGTTCGAGACTCACAAGCACCATGTGTGAGGGTGCTATGCACCAGTTTTCACAATAAACATAACCCCATACTTTGTAAATTAAACCAGTAAATTTGAAATCCAGAAGCAAAAAATGAGATGGTTCTATTAGACTTAAGTCTTGGACTTGTAGTTACTAACAACTTATTGGCTGGAAAATTTACACCCTTGATAGAACAATAGATAGCAAGTGCTCTCAAGCAACCAATTACCTTCACTGAGCAGTTGGTATGTGAAACATGGACAGACTCTGAAGTGACAAACAGGAGCTATTGCGATTTTTAAAATCGCTCCAAATTGCCTGGCGAGGCAATTTGGAGCGATATTAAAAATCGCGCCGCTCCGTGTGAACATGCGCCGGCGCTTTTAAGCCTCGCCGGTACCTAGCTATTCGGGGAGATTCGGGGGCGATCCGTCGCGGCGAGAAGTCGCCAGGCGACGGATCACCCCCGAATCTCCCCGTCTGGACTTAGCCTTAGGGCTGGGACAGACAGGGAGATTTGGGGAGATTCTGTTGCCTGGCGATTAATTGCAGGCGACAATCTCCCCAAACTCCCTTTTCCCTGTCTGCCGCCTGTTAAAATGAAAAAAGCGACAGCGCTAATCCACACACAGTGCGGCGATTTCCGGAATTCGATTTTCCTCACGAAGTAACTTCGGGCGATTCTGGAAATCGCCGCGCTGTGTGTGGATTTTTTAACAGGCGGCAGACAGGGAGAAGGCAGTTCAGGGAGATTGTCGCCTGCTATTAAACGCCAGGCGACAGAATCTCCCCGAATCTCCCTGTCTGTCCCAGGCCAGCCCTAAGGGTCAGTCTACACGAGCAGATTCAGGGAGATTTGTTGCCCCAGCGACAAATCACCTCTTCTTCAGCTCTCCCCGAACTGCCTTATCCCTGCCCTCCACCCGCTAAACTGCAGCAATTCACAGGGGCCAGTTTGTTTTCTGAAGTCGACCGAAGTGGAAACTTCAGGGGACTTTGGAAAATGAACATTTTAAGTTTTTGTATAGAGAACGAGGCAAAGTGGTTGCATTCACAGTGAGTTCAGAGTATTTTTAAAGAAAATATGGCAGCCATGGATATCACACACATATTTTGATTCTGATTTCTCTTATTTTGGATAACCATAGTTTTATTGTCTGTAATGCCCTGCTCTCTATTACATGCATGCATCCCCCCCCATTTGTCCTATTTCATGTAGGGGAATGTAGAAACAAAATAGATGAAAGAATTATACAATGTAAAGGGAACAGACTACTAAAATAAAGAGGAGAAGAGCAAAAATAGTTTGCAGAGTGGGTTTATGGTCTAAGGTTTTATGGCGAGCCCCTGGCATCCCAGTCTGACACTTTATAATTATATTCCTATTGCTATGATCATAACCTTGTAACTAAAAGCCTGATTTTAATAATACATAGATACCTGCATAGATACTAAATTACTAATAAAACAGGTAAACAAGGAAAGTACATTGATCAATCCCTCCCTTTTAAATCTTTCACTGTCACATCGTATTGAGATGAATGACAAGTGCTCTGCCCATGGCGCACACTTGGGAACGCTTACTTTGGCATTTGCTAGCAGTCCCTGTCTGACAGCAGCAGTACTTCCAAATGATTTAAGTAGGAAGCAGCTTCAGGCATAAAAAAGGGCAAATTCACCCAAGTGACTCTCCCTAATACCACATGCTGGTGAATGTGTATACCATATATTTTA
Source organism: Xenopus borealis (assembly GCA_024363595.1). Lineage (NCBI taxonomy): Eukaryota > Metazoa > Chordata > Amphibia > Anura > Pipidae > Xenopus > Xenopus borealis. The sequence goes on from CM044443.1 coordinate 90,614,614, forward strand.
CTAACAGTGATCTACTGACTGGCCCCAGAAGAGCCAAAGCCTCTGGCAGAATGCAGGTTTTAAACGCTGGTACTTGACTCTGGGCCAACTCGTTAGCAGGCTGTGTTATTGTGCAAGAAAATGGGGTGAAGAAAGTATGATTAAGTATCTGAACGATATGAAACGCGTAAGGCTGTATCCTTGTGTATTGGAATAAAACTACTTCATGATTTGACAAGTCTGCCTGGAAGATTGATCTTTGCAAGTGAGTGCTCTTTTTCTTTATATGCTGGTCTGCTCCCTAAACTGAGGGTTCAGGGCTGTGGACCACTTCTCACAATGGTGAGTTCTACTAAAACCTGAGAATTCCCTATTTATATATTACTACTATCAACAAGTGTGTATGGTTTATATGGGGTTAAGAAAGGGTTAAGAAAGTGGTGTTAAGGAAAAGGAAGTGGGAAGGAAAACAGCTTGAAATATTACACTGATATTATAAAAAAGGTAACATAATTTCCTTTTGAGGACAAACAGATTATATGTATATGGTGCAATGCTGCAATGATCATTCTTACACCAGATTTAAAATATATACAGAAATAAATGACGTGCATTAATAAATAAACAAAAGGCTGGTGTCCCAGTTTGAGCACCCTAGAACTGAAAGATAAGGTGAAGGAGGTTCTAGCCCCACAAAATAATTTATGAGGATGATTGACAGACACAGCAGAGAAGGAATGGCCAACCAGACCCATGGGCCAAGGGTCTAGTGGTCCTCAGCCAGTGGCAATTGTAGTCCAGACTGACACTGGATACAAATGGGGTAAGTGCAGCAAATTGCAGAAATTGCTATATATTGAATTTTACCCTGCGCTAGTCATCCAGGTTATGAAGGAGGTAGATTTCTATGGAATTGAATGTAGCAGCAAGAATGGCTTAAGGTGGGAGATGGCAGAGTAGTTGATTTGCAAGAGAATAAGAGAGAAGAGAGGAAGATGATCTTTTAACATTTTCCTGAATAATGACTGTATGCTCTGTGCTTACTCTATCCACTAGATGGCATTCATGTATAACACGTAAGGATAGGAAGCCAAAAGGACTCCAGCTGCCACATGAGGAAAAAGGCAGAACTGAAATTCAGGTTTAGCTGTGGTGCTGACAGTGTTTATCAATAAATGTTTCAGTAGAAAACAAAGTGGCCCTTGAGCAATAACATTGATTCAACCCTTGACCAACTGCTTAGCATATTTTTTTTTAAGATATATAAATAAAACAGTATATTACTGGTTACATTGCTTTGCAATGGAAACACATTAATGTCTTGCTCCTTCATAAAATGTTTAGACACACATTAATGTTGGCCCATTGGAAACCATACACAGCGATTCAGGGAGCATGTATCCCTCTTGTCAGCCTACCCTGAATGTATTTAACACAACATCAAAAAATAAAAGCGTTTAACAGTAATTTAAATATAATGTACTGTTGCTATGCATTGGTAAAAGTTATGTGTTTGCTTTAGAGAGTCTACTATAGCTTAGATCAGTGGTCCCCAACCTATTTTACCTTTGAGCCACATTTAAATATAAAAAACTTGGGGAGCAACACAAGCATGGAAATAGTTCCTAAGTAGTGCCCAATAAGGGATGTAATTGGTTATTTAGTAGCTCCCTATGTGGACTGACAGACTACAGGTGGCTCTGTTTGGTTCTTTATGACTCCAAAACTTGCCTTCAAGTCAGAAATCCAAATATAAGCACCTGAATTGAGGCCACTAGGAGCAAAGGGCTTGTGAGCAACATGCTGCTTGCAGCCACCTTGGGGATCACTGGTTTATATAAATAGGCTACTATTTAGAAATGGGGCAGCCATTCAAGCTAACAGGAGAAAGGGCACAGGCTACTTAGCAAATAACAGACAAGCTCTGTAACAGAATAAAATGGGTTTCTACAGAGTGTATCTGTTATGCAACCTGTGCTCTCATGGCTACACAGCAGCTTGTTTATATAAACAATAGTAGTCTTTCTAAAACAAAAACATCAGTTGTACCAGTACAGGAAAACAGTACATTATATTTTAAATGCATCAAAACAATTACATTTTTGGTGTTAACCTTCCTTTAAAGGAGGAGTTATATAATATGTAGTATATTATATAATGGCCTAAAATTCTTAGCAACTTCTCAACTGATTTTGATTTTTTTTTTATTATTTGCCTTCCTGACTCTGGTAGCCAAAATCCTATTGCTCTTTGATGCTGCAATTTTATTGTTAATTACTGTTAATTTATTACCTATCATTTTATTCAGACCCTCTACTATTCATCTTCCAATCTCTCATTCAAATCTCTGCCTGGTTTCCAGGGTAAATATGACACTAGCAACCAGATATCAGCTGAAATTCAAAACTGGAGAACTGCTGAACAAATAGCTTTATAATTCCAAATTCACAAAAAAATGCATTTGTTCAATTTAAGGAGCATTGGCTTTGATTGTGCACTGATTATGCATTTGAACCCAACACAAAGGAAGTAGGATAAAAACATTGTCTGCTTTGAGAAAGCAGAAAAACAACCAACCACTAGCTGGCACTTGCTTATTGCTAAGGATTAATAGACCTGGTACAAACTAGGGATGTACCGAATCCTGGATTCGGTCAGGTATTTGGCCAGGATTCATCCATTTTCAGCAGGATTCAGCCAAATCCTTGTGCCTGGCCTGAACCGAATCGGAATCCTTAAAGGGATCCTGTCATGGGAAACATTTTTTCCCCCAAAATGTATTAGTTAATAGTGCTGTTCCAGAAGAATTCTGAATTGAAATCCATTTCTCAAAAGAGCAAACAGATTTTAATATATTTCATTTTGAAATCTGACATGGGGCTAGACATATTGTAAATTTCCCAGCTGCGGCAAGTCATGCGACTTGTGCTCTGATAAACTTCAAGCACTCTTCACTGCTGTACTGCAAGTTGGAGTGGTATCACCCTTTCCCCCACCCAGCAGCCTAACAACAGAACAATGAGAAGGTAACCAGATAACAGCTCCCTAACTCAAGATAACAACTGCCTGGTAGATCTAAGAACAGCACTCAATAGTATAAGCCCATGTCCCACTGTGTACTATTAAGTTACATTGAGAAGGAAAAACAACAGCCTGCCAGAAAGCAGTTCCCTATTAAAGTGCTGGCACAAATCACATGACCAGGGCAGCTGGGAAATTGGCAAAATGGCTAGCCCCATGTCAGATTTCAAAAATTAAATATAAAAAAATCTGTATTTGAGAAATGGATTTCAGTCCAGAAGTCTACTGGAGCAGCACTACTGGAGCAGCACTATTAACTGACGCATTTAAAAAACAAAAAACAAACAAACATGTTTTCCCATGACAGTTTCCCTTCAATCATGTGACTTTTCATCACAAAACAAGGAAGTAAAAAAAATTTTTGTCACACACTTCGTGCGAGGCTGGCTTTTATCCTTCCTCTCACTAATTTGCATATGTGAATCTTTCGCAATGGATTCGGGGTTCGGCTGAATCCAAAATAGTGGATTTGGTGCATCCCTAGTGCAAACATTGTGACATTGATTGCATTACTGAAAGTGTGAGGAAAACTTGTCAGTAAGGATGCCATAGTTTCCCCAGCAGATGGCAGAAGGACACAAGTAGTGCAACATTGCTTCTTCACTTGCCCAATTAATGTGAGACAGCGTGGGAAGCGCACTGCTATAATAATAAGGGACTAGTCCTTAACAATCTCCAGGAACTAGAGAACAAAGAGCTGATCATTAAAATTGCAGGACAGTGTGAGTATACATTCCATAGAATGGCAGAGCTGGCACAAAGGGGGTGGGCAGCAGCTTTTTCCCACACAAACATGCCAGGCAGCCAGTTTCACTCTCCAATTCAAACCGACACAGAGCTATAGAATGGGTGGCACAGAGGCGCCAAATACAAGGACAGAAACTACAGAGAATCAGGGATCTGGCTCAATAAGGGACATTTTGGAGAGTTGCACCGTGGAATCCAGTCAGACAAGCAAAAGCACAGCCTAAATAGAAGCTTGTTGTCTGACTCTATGTTGTTTTCTCAATGTGCGTCCAGGAATGAATAAACAGTATTTATGCTTTCAGATCCTCTTCCACATACCAGCTATTGGTATTATCCCCTTGGCAGAGGGATAAGCTCATATGTGTTCTGTATTGTCCCAAAGAAGTGGAAACCCAGAAGCCTGCTGTACAGATGGGAATTGATGCACTCAGCAGAACATACATCTTTGGGTTTAATGTCTCTGGAAATGGAAATACTTAAAATGACACATAAACACTGATAATCTCAGAATATCTTTTGTTTTCAGGTTCATAGCCACCTGTATTCCTTGTACCAGACTTTGTAGCCTCCCATAGCTATACCTAGCTAGATGCTTGGCAGAATTTACAGCCCATTACAACCATTTCTGCTATGCAAGGAGAGCCAAGGGAGGAACACTCCCAGAGGTTTGGACAAATAAAATTGGAGGCCATTGTTCATCACGCTGGTTAGAGATATTAATCATTGTCATAAATCATATCTATCATCATCTTAATCATAATTATTAAGCTAGATGCCTAAATACAGAGTGGGATTTGCTGGTGTTTGTGACAAAATACATTCTTGTGCATGAATTGTTTTATCTCACTTGTCTGATGAGGTCTTGGAACAGATTTATTCTAGTTAGGTCATTTGGGATTAAGCCTTTGGCCATTCATTTTATGGTTTCTTTGGTAATATTTGTGAAATCATCATCAGCCAAGCAGACATATACAGGTATGGGATCTGTTATACAGATTGCTCAGGATCTGTTTTTTTTCCAGATAAGGGATCTAGTCTACAAGAAATCACTTAAACTTTATAATAAAGGATTATATTGTCTCCAATAAAGATTAATTATTAATTATATCTTAGTTAGGAAAAACTACAGGATACCATTTTATTGCTACAGAAAAAGAGGATTTTCTTTTATTATTTTCTTATACCCTCATCAAGATTAGCATAGTAGTGTGTACTATATACAGACGTGGGAGCTGTTATCCAGAATGCTCAGGACCTAGGGTTTTCCTGGACAATGGATCTTTCTGTATGGATACGTCAAGTCTATTAATACATCATTTCAGCATTAGCTAAACCCATATAGGATTGTTTTGCCTCCACTGAAGATTAATTATATCATAGGCTGGATCAAGTACAAGGTTTGGTTTTATTATTACAGAGAAAAAGGAAATGCTTTTTTTAAAAATGCCAATTTGTTTAAAATGGAGTCTATGGGAGATGGCCTTCCTGTAATTCGGAGCTTTCTGGATAACGATTTTCTGGATAACTGATTCCATACCTGTATTAGCAATTCAAGCATCTGGTGTCAAGAAATTATCAGGGGGCTTACGGCTCCAGTATCAGAGAAATCCGGACCAAGGAAGAACCACATAGGGCAATGTCTAAGTTCCTGGTAAACAATAGGTATCAGGAATAATTGTAGTCAGATTCCAGGCGGTAATTGAATAGGCAGGCAGTATAGGAGCGAAAATCAAGGTTCAGACAAGGTCAAATACAGAAATCAAGTTAGCAAGAATTTAGGAACACCCAGGAATGCAGAAAACAAATCCTATAATTGAGCACTGAACCAGCGTCGTTTTATTTAAAATTTTGCGCCAACCACGGTGCCAGTGCCAGAACCCACATGGTGGCCATGGGTCCCATTCTTGGAAAAGGACTCAATGTGGATGGGAGCGCCGCATCGTGCTCCTGACAGAAATCCCACATGTGCAATGAAGGCAGGTTTAACAGTCAAAATCAGTTTCCTATGAAAGCACAATTGCACTTTAGGCCTTATATTATTATTTTGATTATTAACATGTATTTTTAGAACATCAACATATCGCACAGCGCTGTAAAATAAATGTGTATATACTAAGAAATCAAATCAATTACATGCATAGAACATACAGAGTTACATACAAAACGACCAGTACCGGTACAAAAGGTGAGAAAGGCCCTGCGCAAAAGAGCTTACAATCTAGAGTGGAGTGAGGGTAGGCTTCTCTAGACCAGATTGGAACCAGGGGTAGGCAGAAGAGGCAGCTGCCTAGGGTGCAATGATTGAGGGGCGCTGGGCAGCTACCTCTTCTGCCTATTCTTGCAAAAATGTATTCAGATAAGTGGATGAATCATACCATTTATAGGATCCAAACTAGCTTAGCTTGCACTGATGAATAGTGCTCAAGTGCACCTTCTGGAATCTTGGATTTACTCTCACGTGCAGGCTGGTATTATATCTTAGAGCAGGCAGTATCAGACTTGTGCCAAGTGAATCATATGCAAATATTGTTATTAATATTGCACACATTGTTAGCTGATAATGCTAACTGAAAAATGCATAGATGACAAATTAGAAACCAGGCTAGCTACTGCTTAACAAACCTACATCTTTAAAAGTCCAAAGCCACCCAGCATCCACAAATCTCCCATTATCCCATAAATATAAATGTCCCCACATCACATTCTGCCTGGTGTTGACAAAAAGCACAGATTGGTTGATGACACAGATTCACAAAAATTATTCCAAGCAACTGCAGGTGAGATGCAACATGAAGCCTCTTATCTGCATTCAGTCCTGTGAATCCTCTCAACATGACAGGATACAAGCTAAAAAAAACAACCAATACAATTTTTTAAATAATATTGTTTTGTAAATGGGTTTATGCATAGGGTTAAATAAAGCATGGGTTTGATAAACTGCACTGGCTACAAATTTAAAGAGACAATCCCTAGGCGATCTTCCAGGATTCTGGATAATTTAACTGGTGATTAATTTTCTCTCTGACAATCTGAGGATTTTGACAAAAGCTTTAGAGAGGGGGAATGGGTTCAGGAAACTGGCACTGTAGGGATCAGGAAAGAATTATTGGTGTGGGGCTGAACATAGGAATGCCTGGATAATTGCTAAGTCTCTTGTTCATGCATATTTCAGTCCCCCTGCTTTCTGCTAGCCATATCAGGTAGTAAAGCCACATGGAATCAGACTTGGAGTCTGATGAAGTAAACCTACATGCTGTGGGATAATCTCTTGTTCATATTTAACTCACAGCTTGTAACATAAATCTCTTCCCAATTAATCTTATTTTCCAGCTCCAGCTCAAATCAGACCTCCTGCTCTACACAGGTGAGGGGCTTTATCTTTGGCTGCCTTCCCTCTACATATGACTCTTTCTAAACTAAAAAAAAAAAGAAATCCCTGATATTTATTTTCCAAGTGATGTTCAGACAATGAAGGTGAATCTTGCTGATACTGCACTCTGCACTCCACACTCTCTTTGTTCAGTGTTGGATCATACTTGTAATTGCCATACAGCCTGATTCTATGCAACTTCCTGAAATTACCCATCAGTAAGAGCAGGACCAGGCAATCCGCAGGCTGAGAATCCTCTGCCTTGCTGCACCTCTGCTCCTGGTCTGCCTGTACCCAGAAGCATTGTTTGCGCTTGGTTGCAGGCTGGATTGCAGTGGAGAGATGCAACATTTGGCATTTTGCGCTGAAATTCATCCGCAGTTGAAAGGCAAGGGGAGCAGCAAGGTAGCATATTCTCTGCCAGGGAGAATCCGCATTACTTAATACCGTCTTGCCCATGCAGGTCTTGACTGAGAATTAAAATAGGCCCTGGCATTTCAGGTACACAGAGGCCCAATCAGTCCACACAGAGGCCCAAACTGCCCTCACCAGCCCACTAAATACTGACTTTCTATGGCACCTTATAGCAGCCCCTCTGGCATTTGCCAGAACCCACAGATTGCCAGTCCAGGCCTGTGCCCTAGCCTAAACTCATTTCTATGGACTAATGGCAATGGTCAGTACCGCATTTCTACAAAATACCCAATATGCTATTTATCCCATAAAGGGTCGTGATATTATACTGAAAGGTAAACAGACTCTTTCAATGTAAAATATATAGCATTATAATTGGTGCACATAATCTTTTCAGACACAAAACACAAGAGGTAGTCAAAGTAAGGCTGATATTTATTAGCAAAAAAAGTCCTTGATTTCTGTACTCTGTTTGAAAAGTAAGGATGCACTAAAATTTGCTAAATAATAATAATACGTTTAAACAAAAGATCTTTGGGTTCAGTTAGAAAAAGGTCACAAAAAATTCAAGGGTTCAGATTCATTTCAGCCTATTGACAGCCCAAAGTCAATTAAGGCTTAAGCCAGATGGGGAGATTCGGGGGCGATCCGTCGCCTGGCGACTTCTCGCCGCGACGGATCGCCCCCGAATCTCCCCGAATAGCTAGGCACCGCTGCGCACCGGCGAGGCTTAAAAACGCCTGCGCTTATTCACACGGAGCGGCGCGATTTTTAAAATCGCTCAAAATTGTCTCGCCAGTACAAGGTACAAGGTACGCCGGGGGAGGAGGGAGGGGGGAGGGGTTTAGCGCCGGAGGGGTTGAATTCCCCTTTAAATGGCCTTTCCTTCCAGAGGCTAGACTTCCTTAGGCTGGACCTTAGCAACCGCTTCTCCTCTGCCATGCCTCTATGCCAATCCCTACACTGGCTGCCACTTACCTTTTAGAATTTTAATCTAATGTTCCTGACATTCAAAGCAGTCCTTAACTCTACATCACCCTACTTATCTAAATGCAATCCCTTCTCTCAAATGAGCTCCCGTGTTCTGTCCAACTTTCTCCCAATCTTTCTGCCTTCAAAAGATCACTTAAAACCCATTTCTTTAGAAGTTTATGACCTCGCTGCAACGTTTGTGGGCTGGGGCGGTTTTTCATTGAGCTCTTCTGCCTGTTCTCCCTGCCCGTGACCTTAGACTGTGGCTTCCGACTTCCGCTTTTAGGTTTTCCTGTCTGGTGTTTCAGTCTGGAAAAGCAGTAATCCAGGTGCACATTCAGAACTGTTTTACAATTTTCTACATTATTTGATCCATTAATTAGAAGCGTCTGTGGAATATTAGCAGTGTCGGATTAGGACACCAGGGGCCCATCATAAAACCTTAGACCAGGGGCCCACTCTCCGTACTAATATTCTTCATCTCCTCAATCAACCTCTATTCTCCTAGTTTGTTTTCTTTACATACTATAATCAATTATTCCATCTATTTAGCCTCTTTGTTCTCATAGAAATAGGGAATGGCCATGAAATAAGCCAAACGTTTAGCAGCCTGAGGGCCCACTGACACCTTGGCCCATCTTGGGCCAGTCTGGCGCTGAATATTAGCAACTATTGTATCAATTATAACAGCTGCCTTTAATGAAATTCAGGGATTCAGCTCAGCAGGGCCAAAGATAAGAAATATCTCAACTACTAATATATCAATTTAGAACAGTTAAAAAACAACTGACCTGAAAAAGTGTTGGAAGAACAAGCTATTTAAGCAAAATCAAAATTTTCCAAGGCCAGGATTATGATAATAAGGCAGCTGTGTGATGACAGTATTTATGAATGCATGTATATGAATGTATAAAGTTTATTTATCTAGTAGTGTGACTAACATATGCAGCCCTGTACAATTTTATTCTATTCAAATGTCTGGACTGTTCAAAGCCACTTCTTTTCTTTTTTTTTTTCCAGCCACAGTCACTTCCAGTTGTTACTGTACATGAATAAATCTGTTTTAGACTCTGTTCTAATAATGTGCTCCTCTTGTGTCTGACCTTAGGACATTTCCCAGAGATGATTATACAACAGTCAGTACAACCCCTGACCCATTGGAGTAAAATACAAAAGCAGCATCTGGTTCCACAGGTATTTGTTTGTTCAGATGATACACCACTGGCTGTGGGCAGGTCACAGAGCTGAGAGACAGTATAGGCTTCCCATGGATCTAGAGAATCCTTGGGGTTGTCTGTACTATTCAGAGATTGGTATGTCCTCCAAAAATATTACACATTCCTTTGGGCAAATGTTTAGGAGAAACTACAGTAGGGGGTCTATACCAACCTCAACCTGAATTTCCATTTAGACTGAACCAAAGTAAATTACATGCATCTGAATCAGTACATGCACTTTAATAGCTTTATTGAACAGCTGACTTAAAACTCAACTGCCCTGCTCTTAATGTAAGATCATGAGTAGGTGTTGGGATAAGAATAAATTCGGTTTGGTGCCACAGATACAATATTTTAATGGAAAGCAATATCATATACTTTTTTATGAGATCACAATGAATTGTTTTAAAAGGGATACTGTCATAGGAAAATGTTTTTTTCCCCCCAAAACGCATCAGTTAATAGTGCTGCTCCAGCAGACTCCTGCACTGAAATCCATTTCTCAAAAGAGCAATCAGATTTTTTTATATTTATTTTTGAAATCTGACATAGGACTTGACATATTGTCAGTTTCCCAGCTTCCCCCAGTCATGAGACTTGTGCTCTGATAAACTTCAGTCACTCTTTACAGTGACTGCTGGACTGCAAGCTGAGTAGTACTATAGCCAGTAGTGATGTGTGACCCCCCGGTTCGGCAGGTTCAGGATGACCTCACTGTGGACAGGTTTTGGTTGAGCTCTTCTGCCTGTTCTCCCTACCCGTGACCTAAGACTGCAGCTTCTGAATTCTGCTTTTAAGTATTCCTGTCTCTGGTGTTTCAGTATGGAAAATCAGTAATCCAGGTGCACATTCTGAACTGTTTCCTACATTAGTTGATACATTTCTCAGAAGCATCTGTGGAATATTAGCAACTAGTATATCAATTTTAACAGCTGCCTTTAATGATATTCAGGGATTCAGCTCAGCAGGGCCAAAGATAAGAAATGTATCAATGGCTAATGTATCAATTTAGTACAGTTACAGAGTCGGTGACCCCCCCTCCCAGAGCCGCTTTAGAAAGATATAAGAAGGTGAAAAATTAAACTTTACATTTCAATATTAGAGAAATGGTCACAAACAGTAAATAGAAAGTAATTTTTAAACGTTTTTATTTCTGGTGAACTATTTGAAAACAACTGACCCAAAACGTCATTCACTCTTTACTGCTGTACTGCAAGCTGAGCGATATCACACCCCTCCCTCCCCCCAAGCAGCCCATCAGCAGAACAATGGGAAGATAACAAGATAGCAGCTCCCTAACACAAGATAACAGCTGCCTGGTAGATCTAAGAACAGCACTCAATAGTAAAATCCAGGTCCCACTGCGACACATTCAGTTACATTGAGTAGGAGAAACAACAGCCTGCCAGAAAGCAGTTCCATCCTAAAGTGTTGGCTCTTTCTGAAAGCACATGACCACTCACCTATATTACAACTAAAAAAATACACTGTCTTGTTCATGAATTAAATTTTTTATTGTAGAGTGAATTATTTGTAGTATAAACAGTGTAATTTAGAAACAAAACTAAAAATCATGACCGTATCCTTTTAAATCAACAAGCAACAGCTTTTTGGGGACAACTGCCATTGATTAACTGCAGTTATTTACAGGGGTTGTTCACCAGAAATATGGAGTTTTTTCATTTGCTATCCAATCTCTAATTTTT
>CM044443.1:90658348-90693284 GCA_024363595.1 Xenopus borealis
ATATATATATATATACATATATATCTATTTCAATCTATAAAGCTGCCACAGTGTCATCACGGGATTTAGCAGTTCAGAATTCTAACAGTATTTTATAATACATTTTATAATAAAAGCTTTGCCTGTGGTATTGGACACCAAATGGATCACCTGAAATATTGGGGAATTATGGAAGTAACAACAAGGAACTGAATGCTGTTTTTGTATATGGGGCAAAAGGGAAAACTTGACTGTTACTAAGATGGATTTTAAAGCAATTTCTTTAATCAGGTAGCGGCCACCCATTCTCTTTGTAAATCAAAGGATGATCAGATGGATTTCTTCTACATGCTATGGGTTACCTTTATTAATTATTACTACTGTTTATAAATATGTAATCACTCACACAAATGATTATTCAACATAGCAGCAATAGTCATTTCTAACTGTAACAGCGCACATCGCAGGACATACTAAGGGGCAGATTTACTATTGGTCTAATTCTAGGTTTAATTAACCCTCGAATTTGACCAATTGAATTTCGGTCAAATTTCTCGGTCGAGTTTTAGAGAAATTCAATCGATTGTTCGATCAAATAAAAATCATTTTTTAAAGATTTTAACCATTCGATCAATTTTTTTTAATTCGATATGAAAATGCTGAAATAACCCTATGGGAGCTTCCCATAGGGTTATACAGCATTTCAGTAGGTTTAATCTGGCGAACTAGAGATTCAAATAAAAATTTAAAGGGCTAATAATTTGACCAACGAATGGTTGAATGATTGAATAGATTTTTATTCGAATCGATCGAATTTTTTAGATTCGATGGTCGAAGTGCCCAAAAAAAGTTATTCAAAAATGCAAATCTTTTTGAAAATTCGATCGATTGGAATCCTCCACACAAATTTAGTTAATCTGCCCCTAAGTGTTGTATGAACTTTACTTTTTTTTACTTCCAAAAAACAAAACTACAAACATTTAAATATGTAATTGAAAATAATAAATTTGTAATGAAAGAAAATAGCCAATTCACTCCAAAAAAATCCAATTAGAGTGATTATGTTCAGTTGAAAGATGCACAGCTAATGGCTAAGCAGGGGTCAGAGTGGCTCCGTGTGGACAAAATATCTGGCTGCCCTATCACTGTAACTCATACATCACAGATCAAGAGCAGGCTCTGCAGGAAGCACAGAGATGGGGCCTAGCAGGAGGTTGGGCTAATGAGTAAAGGCTGAACATTCCTGCAATCTGTCTGTCTGTCTGTCAGTGCATGTCTAGAAACCAGGAGATACTGACACTGTTATAAAGAATATTTCTTGCTGCCTGTAGGGGACATGTGGACGATGAAGATTCATCCATATGATTTAATGAGAATGCAGAAAAGGTTTACAAAGACAGTAGAACCCCACTTTTAAGATTTCGTGCGGCCCTAAAAAATGTACGTAAAATTTGGGAAAATTTAAAATTCAGGAATGAAAGAAGAGATTATGCCGTGTCATTTATTCCAATTTGGCAAGCTATCAATCAGGCAGTTTGATTTTTCCCTGCGATTGAGGACCACATTGGCTAGTTGATGCATCCTTGTCCCATTGGCACCTATTCCTGTTGTTGTAATCAGGGCCGAACAATCAGATTAGCCCAATATCTCCCTGCCTTTGGTGAGGATATCAGGGAAAGATCTGCTCGTTTGGCAACCTTGCCAAATGAATGGATCTTACAGTGTATGGCCACCTTAAGCCAGGCGTTCAGTAATGACTGAAGCCAATGTATTGTTTATGAATAACAGGAAGAACAGCTGAATGTGTATAACACATTGGAAAAAGTGCCATAAACCTGAGGTATTATGTAGGCAACTCACAGATATCTGGCAAGAATAGAATAGGAAAGATTCATATTCTTGGTAAATTGCAAGCTATATTTCATATAGACACACAAACATTTGATGAAGGAAATTCACTGGCACACGTGGCAAATGCAAGCAGGGCAAGCCCTTGCGTGTTTATTTGTGAAAGCAATGTTTCAGGGCAACAACCCCTTTGTTGAGCACTGGGGTCTCAATCCTTTGAAGCCCAGGGTGTGTGAGTTTGGATTAAACCTTTGAACCATATTCTTGTAGATATCAAAGGAGAAAGTTACCTTCAAATTTATAATAAATTATTTAAATACACATTGCTGCAGTGCATTACATAGATTTTTCATTCTTCGCATGAGTTCCTGTGCCAGTGGAGCTTACAATCTAAAGTCTGATACTTAGCCACCCTGCTGCCCAGTATGCTAGAGATAGACCTATTCTAACCAACCTTTACAGTTTCACTAGTAGAATTCTACTGCCTATTACACAGTATTAAAACTATTAGTGTTACTGTAGTGCTGTGTCCAGATTAACACTACAAATATTATCCATGAATGGGGCTAAAGGAAAACTATACCCCCCAAACAATGTAGGTCTCTATAAAAAGATATTGCATAAAACTCATATATAAAACCTTGCTTCATGTACATAAACCATTTTCATAATAATATACTTTTTTAGTAGCATGTGCCATTGGATCATTCTAAATAGAAAATTGCCATTTTAAAAAATAAGGACAGCCTCCAGGGATCGTATGATTCAACTGTGCACACAAACATACCAAACAAACTATAAAGTTAGGTCACATGAGCCAATTAACAAACAGAGTTGTGTCTTTTGCTTCAACACTTCTCCCTGTTACAGTTAGGAACTGATTTACTAAGGGTCTAACCTTTTTTTTTTTACGAACTGGAAAATACTTAGAAATGTGACCATCAAATTTTTTTGGGGGTCATTTTCGATCGAGTATGACCGTTTTCGATTGGAAAACGGCCGTATTCGATCGAATGAAAATCGTTCGAATCATTCGAATGGTCAATGATTCAAACATTTTTCACCAAAATCCTTCGATTTCTCAGAACTTAGAAAAATTCTCAGGACAAGTTCTGTGAGGTCCTCCATAAACTAAAATGGCAATTCGGCAGCTTTAAGCTGGAGAATAGTCAAAGGATTGTTAAAAGGCCAGTACTCCGAAATTAGAAAATTCGAATTTTAACAATTCGAATCGAATTTTGGGCTATTCAATAGTCGAAGTAGCCCAAAACTACTTCGAAATTTGAATTTTTGAAATTCCAATTTTCACTTCGACCCTATTTGACCCTTAGTAAATCAGCCACATAGAGTTGAAATATTTCTGGTCAGGTGATCTCGGAGGCAGCACACAGACCATCACGAAATGGTGGTTCAAGGCAAGAGATGTAAAAGGGCAATATTTACTTAAATATATATTCCAGTTTGGTAAGATTTGGTAAGATTATTTAATATGTCACTTAATTTGATATTATCTGTTGCTCAAGTATTCATTTTTGGGGGTATAGTTTTCTTTTAAGGTTGCTGACATGTGACAGAAATGACACAACAACATATTCCCTGTAGGCTGCTGGCCATCTTCTTTGCTCGTCTCAGAGCCACCATCTTTTCACACCATCCACTGCCACGTGTTGTCTTAAACCTTTCTCTCTTGCTGTTCCTTACTTCTCATAAATAAAACTCAAATTAGTCCTATCTCTTAAGGGACAATGCTTTTACCTTGTACACTTTTCCCCTAAAATGTGTGCCTGTATATGTTTCAGCCACTTAGACTGTAAGCTCTATGGGATAGGAACATCCTTCCTACTGTCTCTTTTACCATGTCACTTATGCTCAGTGTACACACACATATATATTTATATTTATTTAGTATGTTACTTGCCCTCCCTATGTGTACTTACTTATATATTGTACAGCACTCCGTGTCCTTTATAAATAAAATTATACATACATACATCATAAGACCGTAGCCCTGGAATTTTCGTCTTTTTTTCTATATGGACACAACCTGTGGATCTGTGAGTTCTGGAATAATGGAAAATGATAACCCCCTTCTACTTCTATCTATATAAAATGCAGAAGGGTCAATCTACTGGGTGAAGTTTTTATAACAGAAACAAATAAAATTAAAAAAATAATATCTTAATAAGTGCTATGCTAAAAAAACTGCTGTGATGCATTCAGTTTAACTTTGCAATAAGCATTTTCAAAAGTATGTCTGGTCTCCAGGAGTATATAGGTATTGCAAGCCCTGGCATGCCCAGACCTGTCCTTCCTGTTGTATCATCTGGGGGTCATTCTCCATCCTGCCTCTGACACGAGTCACATCCACTTTGTATCCAGTCATGATGTATGCGATGGAAAGGCAAGTGAAAAGCTTTGTTTTTGATATAAAAAGTCATTTGTAAGTATTCCTTATATTACACAGTTTGCTTTACAGAATTATTTGGCTTAGACATTGACCTTGAGAATGTTCACTGTAAGACTACTGTTTGTTGTATATTAATATGTAAGGCACTGCAAAAATATGATAATACAGTATATATTGTTGTACATTGCATTGCCTAGCTGAATTATACACAGTTCCTTGACCTCATGTCCCTAACACATAGCACAGTTTTTTTATACTTATGAAGATTTAGCTAGCCAATGCTCTACTGAGTTTTGTACTGAGGGTGGGTTAATATGATATGGTGTGTACAGCATAAACTTTTTAAGGGTCACTTACTTACTGATCAACTTACTGTGCAAAGTGAGATTTCAGATACAATCATTATGCTTTTTACCCACAATGCAGCATTTTGTCCCATAATTCCAGTATGATTGCAACCATAAGGGGGAGATGCTCCTGGTGCAATTGTGGCCGATATGTGCACAATTCAGGTTGGACACAATTTCACTGAAAACATTTTCTATGTCCAGATGATGTCAGCATTAAAATGACGTGTACAAAGTTGGTGTAGGCTGTTTTGGGAATCCTGGAGCTACCACCCCCTTTAGGAATGGTGGGAGCACCAGGGTTCCCCTGCATCAAGGGACACATTTATGCAAAATCTGTAACCAGGAGGTGGCACAAAGGCAGTGGCAGGGAATGGTTTTTGAGGCAAGTACCTACCTTTAATGCATTGAATTTTTCGCAATAACTAATGTCTCAAACTTTGTGTGAGTAAGTAAATTGTGTTTTGTCCTCTTTGCAAAGATAAGGGCATACACCATACAGTTGCATTAGAAAAAAATCATATATGGGAAGCCTTAGTCCTTTTACCTCGGTACTTTGGTCTTATGCTGTTTTCTGTCACCATACTGAATATACTGTACTTTGCTGCTATGAAATGACCGCCCCATTTTTGAACCCCACAGCACTGCCTCCATTACAGATTACAGTGCACTCATGCAGTTTCATTGCCTGGCTGGTCACTTTGTAGCAGGACTGATGGAATTAAATAGCAGGGGAGCTGGAAGCATCCCTGTAGATTGAAGGGATTATCCAAACTCCCGTGGCTTTGTTTTCACCTCCCCCATCTCCCAGGTATGAGCACACGTGACAGATGGTCAAGGAGTAATCTCCCTTTTTGTGTGTGTAATAGACCGATGCTTCACTTTGTGCAAACGAGTGTATTGGTAATATAACCCAAGTGCAATTACCAGTTTAACAAATGGAGATAATCTGTGACAAGCTGTAAATTAAATGCACAACTTTACAAGGAGTTTCTCCTTTGTCAAATATTTTCAACAGGTGGGCAGGTATCTTAGGTCACATCACAGCCCAACAGTCATGATCCATTTTATTTTAGATTAAGGCTGATTTACTTCAACCAATCACCTGTAAATGTGATGTAACCCATACAATTAATCCTCTAAGTGCCTGGCAAGACCAAAATTGCCTCTGCGGGCACAATTACTTATATAAATCATCAACCTGCAACAACCATGTCTTTGAAAAAGCAAACTATAGCGAATCATAGTGAAATAAATACCTCCAAGTACATTGTCTATTACATTTGATGATATAGAATATATGAAAGGTTTGCACACTGGCTAAAAATCAAAATCCTTGATTCTATATTAAACATTAAAAACCATCTACCTCCT
The DNA here is from genome assembly GCA_024363595.1 of Xenopus borealis. NCBI lineage: Eukaryota > Metazoa > Chordata > Amphibia > Anura > Pipidae > Xenopus > Xenopus borealis. The sequence goes on from CM044443.1 coordinate 90,664,304, forward strand.
TTTTAGTCACAGGCTACATAAAATCAAGTACAGCATTTATGTACTGTAAAACAAAAGGAGCAAATTTTATTTTTAGCCTAGTTTTTTTGGTTAGCCAGAATAATCCATTAATTAATGAAAAAAATTAATGGAATGGAAATTAAAATCCTTTCACAAATGTATATTTGCACAAGACACGCAACGTGTTGCTCCACGTGGATAAGTACCAATTATATTAACTAAATACTTCTATCCGAATCTCTCTTAAATATCCTGGGAGGCAACATATTAGCCAGAGAAGGTGCTTTTTTCTTTTGCAACAAACATACAGCCCTTATCTGTTTTAACACTCTTATACAAAACTAGAAGATACTTTATTACAATCTTTTTGACTTATAAAATGAATGACTAAGACTACCCATCAAGTAAAAAAACTCAGACTAAAGACACCTGCGTATAAGTAACGGAAGATTATCCCAACATTACCTCAGCCCAAGCTGACATATTTTACAAAATAGATTGAAGTTGTGTAGTTGCAAACTGAATCAGTGGTCATTTCCCTTTAAACAGTATAAAAGGTTACTAATAATTACTGTTACTTTTCATTTTGGAAGAAATTATTTTTTTCAGCATTTTTTGATGTCCAAATAGTTTCCTAGTTCCTATGATCTTGAAAAAGTGTTCACTTTCTAACACATTTTTCAGGTCAGTTGTTTTCAGTTCACCAGAAATGAAGACCTTTTTTAGTTACTTGTTACTTGTTGTTTAAGCTTTGATTTTTCACCTTTTTATGTCTTCCTAAAAGCAGCTCTGGCAAGGGGGTCACTGACTCTGCAGCTGATATAATTGATAAAATATTAGATAATATTCTACAGACGCTGCTGAAAAATGTAGCAACTAATATAGCAAATTGTAACAGTTCAGGAACTGCACCTGGATTACTGAGCTGCCAGACTTAAACACCATAGGCAGAATCATTAAACCTCTTTAAGCTTCAGTTTTGGAAAGTGGTAGGAAAATAAAGAAAAAGAAAAGCAACTGAAAAAAATCCTTATTTAATGAAATTGAATCCATTATATTAATGGGACTGAAAAAAAATGTGTGGAAGGTGAACAACAGAACAGGTGTTGAGTAAAGAACAAATAACTCATATGTTTTTCTTTTCTTGTAGGTTATATTAGACTTCCTTTTTAGCCATATTATAATAACATTTTACCCAGTGGTGCGGCGGGGACGCCACTCTACTTCTCTGCCCTCCCGGCTCCTTTAGTGAGCGCGACGCACTTCTGGCAATTAAAGGGGACTCTGACCTTGGCAAGTTGCCCGTGATAGGATTTACTCCTAGTGCCTTTGCTTTGTTCTTTAAAGCTTCAGTTTGTTCCTGATTACCTATTTTGACCCTGCCTGGCTATTCTAACTACTCTGATCTCTGAAAACATGACCCTTGCCTGAAACCGACTTGATTCTGCTTAAGGCTGGGGACAGACAGGGAGATTCGGGGAGATTCTGTCGCCTGGCGTTTAATAGCAGGCGACAGAATCTCCCCGAATCTCCCTGTCTGTCCCCAACCTAACCCTTCGATTGACTTCCTGGTTTGACTCCTGCCTGTTATTTGACTCCGATCATGTCTCATCCCATTTGATTGTTTACCCGGTTTTGACCCTTGCCTGCCTGACGATCCTTGCTATCTGCCAGACTCGACCCAGCCTGCCTGACTTCGAATTTGCCTCTTCCTATTGTACCGTGACCTTCAGCCTTACTGACTATTACAACTGTTGAGCCCCTTTGCTTGCGAGAACTCCTCGCCTTGATCCTCTTGATAAGTCCAGGTGGCATCTGAGTAGCTGAGGGCTCTTCCCGAAGCCAAAGGCGGTCAGACTAACTGGTGAGGCCGAGACCAGGGAGCTTGGCATCTGTTCTGGTTTAGGGTGCCGACCGTGACACATATAATATCTTTGCTCTAGATGGACATACTGAATAAAAGAACCTGTCTTACTAATCATTTATTAGGCTCTATATTTAAGTAGAACTGTTTTGAACAAATTGCTGCAGTAGTGGGGTTTGTAATTGTGGGCATTGACTTAGGTTAGAACTAATAAAATAGATATAAAATATTATGTAAAATTATATAAAAATAAAATAATTCATCAGGTTCCAGATAATGTATGTAACACAAGGTCTGGTTGGCCAAACAGAAATTAAGTGGGAGGGCAATCACTTGAATCCTCAAAGGGAATGAGGTATCAGCTACCTTTGCAAGATAATAGCACTTATGTTATGCTATGTACATTTTTACAGCTTCTCTATAGAAATTATATAGGTTGCCCTGCATTTTTATTCTTTTGATCCCCTTTCCACATTCCTGCTATTCTTTCAAGCTTTCTTATTCAAAGTGTTTGTATATAAAAACGGAAAGCTGAGAGAAGAGTGGGAGTTGACCAAGCAAGGTGACCCCATGGGAAGCGGCTCCGTGGCACTTTCCAAGTGAAGTCCATTTATTGTCGGGCAAATAGGACAACTCCAATAGATTGAACATCCAAGAGAAGTTTCATGACAAACATATTGGAACACTGCAGGAGTAACTACTCTGGGATGGTTGAGCTGATAGTCAACATGATAAAGAATAGATGTGGCATAGAAATCTACGTCAAGATTGAAGCTTACCATAAAAATCCCGTTCTGGAGGCACTGGTAAGTAACATTCACCTTTGGTTTCACTGTTTTACAATTATCTAGCTGCAGGACAGAAGTATCAGGGTAAATAAGATGGATGTAACATTTTTCAGTCCAACCTTATATTTGGAAAAAGGTAGGTTGTTTTCAAGATTTTGCATGGTTACAACATAGTTTATTTTATCTAGTTTGGGCGTAGATAAAACACTTAATGACCTTGTTATTCAGTCAAAGAAACTTAGAAAAGATCATTTGTTCTACACTCAGACCTAGACACAGATCGGAGTGACAATAAACATGAGTGGATAGCAAATAAGGCCAATGAGTTGCATCATTAATCTGTAGGCCTAACTCAGTAAAGGGACAAACTATAAAGGTCAAACTTCTCCAAAGCATTTGTGGTTGTACTTGTCATTAATTCTAGCTTAAAGAGACAATTAATTGCAAACTTATTTGCACTGACTTGCTTGTGAGTTACTGAAAACCCAGTTTCAAACTGCTGAAGTTTTCTGTATCTGCCTCTTGATTTTCACAAAGAGCTGATTTTGGGGAGAAGGAAAAATGTTGTTGTCCTCTAATAATAAAATGTTTTTGTGCTCTGGTAAAAACTAAAATTTCATGTAAACTATCTCTCATGTAAATCATGGACAATTGGGTAAACACAAGTCAAGTTGAAGTATATTGAAAATAATTAAGCTGATTTCATCTAACAGTCTGACCATTGGCATGGTCTACAGGCTGCTTGCTTTGGAGCCACTTTGGGCAGACCTTCATTTATATCCATTATGGTGCTTTTGCTCTCTCTCTGGACAGATATCCTTTCAGTGACTCATCATTTGATGAGTTGTATGTACCTGCAATATAAAAAGTATACATTAATCTAGTTTGAATTTAGAAAGGTTGTTTTGATTTTGTAAGTCTGTGCTTGTGTATACTGCTCTAAACATGGAAAGAAGTAAAGAAGAAAACTGAATTTTGACAAGAGAATGATGATGCGAGACAAAATATTGTACAAAAGGAGTACATTGCCAAGGTTACATGTCCATCTCCAGAGATTTTGATGTTCCTGGAAAGTAATGTTTTCAAGAAATCTGATGCCAATGGCACTTTAATCAATCACCTTGAAGGTAGATGGATATTGATCAAAGTTTGCCAAGAAAGATTATTCAAATTGTGGTGGAAGAACAGTGATCAAAAGACTTGAGCTGACCTTCAGACAAAAGGTACAGAAGTTTCAAACTTACGCCATTGATCACCAGCTCAATAAAACGGGGCTCTGTGATAGGAGACCCAAGAAGCTCCCACTGCTAAAAAAACATAAGAAAGACTGAATATAACTCACCAAAACACACCTGAAGAAGCCTGTGAAGGGATGAAAATAATATATAAAAAAAACCTTCAAACATAGGAACCCCCACCTAGGGTCAAACATGGAGAAAGTTCACTGATGTTTTGGGGTTGCTTTGCTGGAACTGGGTTCCTGTGAATGGCATAAGAAAATCAAGAGATTAACAAGGCATTGTGGTGCACATTAATTGAAGCCAGTGTCAGAGTAAGTTGGCGACATGACTTAAGAAGTGGAAAGGTCAAAGACAAAACTCTGGACTGTTCTGATGTTAAATCTAAATCCCATTGAACGCCTGTGGAGAAATCTTAAAACTGCAGAGAAGGCCTTTGCAGTTCATAAAAGGAGACAGGTCCTAACTAAAATTGTCACGAAATTTAGGGGCAAATTAGTAAATTTGAATAGTAAATTTGAATTAAAATGTAAACTTTTTTTTGGTGTCAAAATTCTAATTTTAATCACCCAATTTGAATGTACATTTGATTAATCACACCTTAACCATGTAAACTAATTTCAATATTCACCACCATTTTCAAGTCAATGGCAGAGGTCCGTTGAACCATTTGAATGTGCTAATTGCCTTCCTGGCCTTCACGTTTTTTTCAGAGGGAAAACTCGATTAGAATTTGATTCAAATTCTTGGGTCAGGAATATTCGATCGAATATTAGACGTTACCATTTTTTTCTTAAATAACCTCCTGTTTGAGTTTTGAGTAAATTCGAATTAAGGGGCAGCTTTATTAAGGTTCAAATGGCAAATTAAATAGAATTTTCAAGTTTTGTGTCAAAACTCATGAATTTGAATTTAAAAACACTAAATCGAATGGAAATTCAAATGTAGGATTTATTATCAAACATGGAAACAGTTCTAATTTGAATGTTTACCACCTAAAACCTGTCAAGTTAATTTACATGTCAATAGCAGAGGTCTGTTGAACCATTTGAATGTGCTAAGCCTTCCTGACATTCAGGTTTTTTCAGAGGAAAACTTGATTCAAATTTGATTAGAATTCTTGGGTCAGGACTATTCAGTCGAGTATTACACGTTTGAGTTTTTTCATAAATTACCTCACATTCCAGTTGTGAGAACATTTGAATTTATTAGAATAAAAAAATCACATAAATTAAATTTATTAAAGGTTAAATTGTAAATTAGAATTTTTGTGTCAAAATTCCAATTTAAAAGTATCAACTCAAATGTAAATTCCAATGTGAGATACCTAACACAAGTAACTCAAAGCAACTGGACTTGCTGAAAAATTTTAATGAAGACGTTTCACTGCTAATCCGAGCATCTTCTACTCTACCAACTCTACAGGACAAGACTCTGCTGTCTTTCTATACCTAAAAGACAAGGGACACTCATTTGAAGATAGCAAAGATACCAAATCTTGGATAAGGAAGACCACTGGTTTCAAAGAGGTGTGAAAGAGTCGATTTATGTTAAGGTGGAGAAACCATCCCTGAACAGAGGCAGGGGCTTCAACACCACCTATCTGCTACATACAATGCTGTTCTAACATCTGTACCCCGGCAGTTTCAGAACTATTCACTATTCTACTCTACCAACTCTACAGGACAAGACTCTGCTGTCTTTCTACACCTAAAAGACAAGGGACACTCATTTGAAGATAGCAAAGATACCAAATCTTGGATAAAGAAGACCACTGGTTTCAAAGAGGTGTGAAAGAGTCGATTTATGTTAAGGTGGAGAAACCATCCCTGAACAGAGGCAGGGGCTTCAACACCACCTATCTGCTACATACAATGCTGTTCTAACATCTGTACCCCGGCAGTTTCAGAACTAATCACACATCCATTCATGCAACTTTCACAAGTAACACCTGTATCTAGGAGTTCCATGACACATTGGTAATCATATCATAGTAACTACACAGAATCAGCACCTCTGTGAATTTCAGATGTCACCTCTCTGAAGAGTTACAATGTGCCGTTGTGATTGGATTGTTGGAAGAGTCTATATGCTGAGAACTCCCCTACACCAGTCAGTTGAACTGAAGAAGCTGCTCGGATGAGTGGTGAAATGTCTTCATTAAAATTTCTCAATAAGTCTAGTTGCTTTGAGTTATTTGTGTTAGATATACCACGATCCGGATGAATGAGAATCTTCATAGTCATACTCCAATGTGAGAATTATCACACCATGGAAACAGTTCTAATTCGAACCACCTAAAACCTGCCAAGTTAATTTACAAGTCAATGACAGAGGTCCCTTGAATCACTTGAATATGTTGATTGCCTTCCTGACATTCAAGTTTTCTTTTCAGAGGAAAACTCAATTTGTATGATTCAAATTCAATTCAGATTTTCCGGGTCTCTTTCAGGACTCTTTGATCGAATATTAGACATTCCGTTCGAATTTTGAGTAGGTTTGAATTTGTTAGAGTAAAAAAAAATTCACATTTGGGAATGGGAAATTGATGCATTAAAGCTAAATGTTGCTATTTATGTGAGGAAGCCACTATTGTGCAATATATATAAGTAGCATTCACAGTGCTGGGTATTGAGGTATGAGGAAATTTTATGTAGTGAATAATACATCAATATAGATGATAGAAGATAGAAGTGCAATTATCTACTGAGAAAACATAAAGATGCAAGATTATATTCATTGGCTGAACCTGTAACTGTAAATGACAAATGGAGATATTGCCACAATACATTCCCCTAAAGACAAAGAAAAGCTGGGAAAATGAAGGATATTCAGTTACAGAAAGCTCCCTGAAAGTGACCCGCAGAAAGCACAATATTCCTTCTATAAATAGCAATTATGTTGGTCCATTAAGCTGGCCATAGACGCAAAGATCCGATCGTAAGATGATTCCACGATCGGATCTTTGCATCTCCCGACCTGCTCCCGACCTGTCACTAACCTTCAGATCAACTAAAGTAGTAAAAAGCACAGACAGCTGATGTTCTGCCCCTGACAAGGATCGTACTAAAGTTGTACGATTAAAAACCTAGTGATGGTCTCCCACTGAAAATCGTACGATCTGCAATAGACGCAAAGATATTATCGCCAGCCGACAAAAATTTTCTAACCTGGACGATCGACCAAACGACCGATCGGCATGGCACGACAAATGTCGGAGCACTCCACACACGATCCGAAAGTCGTACGATAGTCGTACGAATCGAGGATTCGTACGACCAAGTCGTTGCGTCTATGGCCAGCTTTAAACCTTTCACCAGCCATGTTATTTTTTTATTCACATGACCAAAAGAGCAGATCTGAAATGGAGTTGGCATCACACAGGCTTAAGTAAGCCTCAGTAAATCTCACTTCCATGCTGTGGTGTGGACGCCATCGCTGAACCTTTAAGACCTTAAAAAGTGAGCAATTAAATATTTATGTGCGGCTGAAGTATTAGTTGCAATGCCATAAAAAGAAGGCAGTGAATGACTTCTCAATGCAGCCACTTCCCGGTGGGTCAGTGATGGAGAGCAGAACAGCCTTTGGATTGAAGAGTGAAGCTGAGTGCAGGACTGTTGTTTGCCAGCATACTCTGTCCCAGCAGGAGTGTACAGTGTACAGTTCTTCATGTTCTTCTTGAACTGATGCATGATAACTCCTCACAAACCATCTGGGAGTCCTTGGAGCTGTAGTCCAAGAACTATATCAGCCACATATTGCTCATACTGTTTTTCTTAACATAGAACCCAAATTCACTATTCATGTATAGCAATGAACAAAAATTTTCACCAGACATGGATTTGTTGTGAAAGTCTGTGTTTTGCCATTGTCTAATTATTGCCACAGAAATTTTCAAAGCAAAAAAATGTGAGAAAAAAATGTTTCATTGACTTCAATGCTTTTGGCGTGAGAAAAAACACCTTTGACTTAAATGCATTTGGAGTGAACAAAAAACTCCCATTGATTTAATGCATTTGAAGTGAGATCCATGGATCAGTACATTTGCTTGAAAAAAGATGCTCAATGACTTCAGTGCATTTGGAGTGAGAAAAAACTCCCATTGACTTCACTGCATTTGGTGTGCGAATAAACATGAGAAAAACCACCATTTACTTAATGCATTTGGGGTGAAAAAATTCCATTGATTTAATGCTTTTGGAGTGGGGGAAAACATCCATTGACAATGCACATTGATTTCAATTTTGTGCAAAAAAAAAATCCACAAAAAACTCCCATTCACTTCAGTGCATTTTTACTTCACTGCATTTGGTGTGTGAAAAAAACAAAAAAAAACCACCATTTACTTAATGCACCATTTACTTTACTTAATGCACCACCATTTACTTATTGCATTTGTAGTGAAAAATATCCCATTCATTTAATGCATTTGGAGTGGGAAAAAAAAGTCCATTGAGAAATACATTTGCATGAATAATATGCACATTCCCATTCTGTGCATTTTGCGTTGGAAGGGCAGAGTCTGCAGTTTTTAATAGCGTGTGTATGGCCACCTTTACTCACTGCAGAGTACAAGACTACTATGTGGCACAAGAGTGCACACCTTAGTGCTAATTCAGGCAGCAGTTCACCCCTAGGAATGGTTTTGAGGTGCTCAACGCAGCATCAAGGGGTGCAGGCCAGCTCTGTCCTTATAGCTTGCCCCTGAATAAAGTGCTGCTGAATGCAGAGAGAATTATTCTATTCTATAAGGGGCAACTTTATGTACTCTGAATGAGAGGGTAGAAACCTGTGGAGACCCTACAATAGGGAAATGTAATGTGCAAAGTGCAAAAAACGGGCACCATAGTGTCATGATTACCCAGTAACCCAGTAATCAGTGGCTGCCTCACAAACACAGTGCTTCATGCAAATGGAAATGTATTTATTTGCATAATAATGTTTTTATGCCTTAAGCAATGCAAAACTGCTACAAAAACCATCTCTGTTTACAGTTCAGAAGCATTATTGTACTATTGCATTTAGGGGACCACTAGGGGTCAGCACACCCTTAATGACCATTTTGTAAATGTCTGTGTTTTTCTTTTTGGTTGCACTAGGCACCAAGCTAACCAGTAAAAAAAATATTTGCAAAGGGCATTATGTTGTTGCTAGAATATGAAATTGATCAGCAGAGACAATGGAAAAGGTTTGCTGTCCAAGGTGCTGCAAAGTCTAAGCATTTATTATGCTCTGTAAAACAAAATGTGATGAAAAAATTGTGCACAAATTAGTGTAAAATAAATGGTGAATTTATCAAGGTGTGTGAAATTTTATGCCATGCAAACACCAGATTGTCTGCTTTTTACATTGCTTCTGGTGGGATTGTTTTACATGGTGAAGCCTGTCCAAGTGTGGTGTATACATTCACAAGGAAAAGCAAATTATATATTGAACAATTGTCTCACTGTCATCATGCCTGTAATTACTGTTTTGCTATGGTGATTTATAAATTCTTATTGTTCATTGCTTTAATAAAAATCATTGAAACAAATAAAAAAGTGCAGTAGAATTTTCTTTATCTATAAAAATCTCAGCATATTGACTAGTTTTCCATGAAAAATTTCAGTTATATGTATCACATCTACATTATTATTAACATGTATTTCTATAGCGCCAACTTGTTGCGTAGCGCTACATATAATTGCTTCTTGAAAACAAAGACCCACAAATATAACTAGATATTATGCAGTGAAGAAGCATCTTATTTAATGCAACATAAGGGATTTACAAGCAGCTCCTATCACTAGAAGAAAAACAATTACAAATTTGTTAACAAAATCAAGACTTGATTTCATTTATATTATAAAGCACTCCTTAAAATTAAAATAGCAAAGTGTGTCACCTGCTTGTTTTGCTTCAACAATTAGGCTTCCAGTTTAATGATAGCTGTTTATCAAATGAGAGACGGAGCAGCCAAAATATACTGGAATGTGAATATAGCAGAGATTAATTTATTTTTATTCTCCAAATTATTTTCTAAAAAAATATATTTTTTGCAAAGGTTTGAGTAGTTCATGTAAAGTGGGTATAAGTCAAAGATCCGCAGACCCTTAGGAAACTCAGAGCTCTCGTGCAAAAGTGCCGTATATTAATAATATTAATTTGGAAATCTGATACGAAATCTGATACGAAAAAATCAAAGGCACGATGGAACAGTCAACACCATTATTTACCAGGTGATACCAGAGTCAGGAGACAATGCTTTTTTTAATAAAGGAGCTGCCAGGCCGTGTAGGCAGAGAAGGTGGGCCACCAGGCTTTGAACATGAGCAGCTGGTGGCCCACCAGGATCAGCAACATAAGCAACCAGTGAGCAGCCTTTATCAGGAAAAGAGCAAATGGTGGGCTGGCAGGATCAGAAACATAAGCAGCGGGTGGAATGCCTGGAGCAGGCACATTAGCAGTGCCACTGCTAGATAGGTCGGTAGTGGATAGGTAGCCTGCAGCAAGAACATTGATAGGGAACTTCGAGCGGGCTACTTAGAGCAGGAACATTGGCAGGGAACTTTGGGTGGGCTCCCTCAAGCAGGAACATTGGCGGTAGCAGAAACACTAGAGCTGGAAGCAATATTATTATTATTATTAACATGTATTTCTATAGCGCCAACTTGTTGCGTAGCGCTGTAAAGTGAATGTGATTATACAACCAAATCACATGAATTACATACATAGAACATAAGGAGTTACATACATCACAATAAATATAGAGTTACTGTACATACATCACAATAAATAGTGGTACAGGAGGTGAGGAAGGCCCTGTACAGAAAAAGCTAACGGGAAGGGAATGATACACAAGGTGTGGGAGTGGGCAAGATCAGAGTAAAGTGGGTGAGAGATGTAGTAATGTAAGCGGTATTGCATTGAGTAGTTAACAGTGAGGGTAGGCTTCTCTAAAAAAGTGGGTTTTTAGAGATTTCTTGAAAGCTGAAAGATTGGGAGAGAGTCGGACAGACCGTGGGAGAGAATTCCAGAGGAGGGGTGCAGCTCTTGCAAAGTCTTGAATGCGAGCATGTGAGGAGGTAATGAGAGAAGAGTTGAGTAGCAGGTCAGTAAAGGAGCATAGTAGGCGGTTGGGTGAGTATATGGAGATTAGTTCAGAGATGTAGGGAGGGGCAGAGTTATGAAGTGCTTTGAATGTCAGGGTCAGTAATTTGAATTTAATTCTGAAGGGGAGTGGAAGCCAGTGCAGGGATTGGCAGAATGGTATGGCAGGTAATCCTTCACAGAAGCAGCAACATGGGGTACAGGCATGGGAACAGGCAGCTGAATGGGTTCCGACACAGGAACAGACAGTTGTCAGGGTACACATGAACAGGCTGGTGTCATGGTGCTGGCATAGGAACAGGTAGTTGTTGCATTGCTGGCACTGTAACAGACAGCTGTCAGGGTGACAGCACTGGAACAGGACAGAGCAGATGCTGAGGAGCTGGCACTGGAACAGGTACTAAAGGCTGGAAAGGTGGTCCTGGAACAGATAAATAAATTGGTATGGGCCATAAATCCAAAAAAGTCACCTTATCATCTCTCTTCTGCCAGAGATGAGCTTGCTTCTCATGTTTTCAGGTGATTACTTAAAAAATGTTTTAGAATTAAGTCCAATGGTTTAGTGGTTTTGCCCAGAATAATTCTTGTAAAAAGTTATAAAGAAATGTGTGGTTCATATTGTCATCGTAATATGTTAATTATGCTAGAATTTTCTGTGGAAATGTCAGGTACTGCATTTTTTGAATTTCTTGTGTTAATCCATTTACATCTGTTCCACTGCACAGGTTAGATGCAAAGGCTTTGCAATACTGGGAAACTTGTGCCTGCAGGCTAAACGATGCTGCACCTATTCAAAGTGGCCTTGACTGAATGTCTTTGATGAAGGCTTTTCTAGACAATTAAATGATGTACACTGATGGACTCTTGTTCTACATCCTTGAAAAATAAAAAAATACAGAGAAACCTACATTTTAGATCCCCCTAATTTTAAGTACTCTTGCATTATACAGTATATTGATTTTCGTCATCACATCAATATATAACACATAATACATTTCCCTGATTTTATATTTTACTGGACTTTTCAACATAATATCTTCTCCCCTAAAAAAAAATAAAATGTTCTACTGAAATAAAAATAAAGTACAATTTTATGAAATACTGAGCCATCAAAGCTTTGAAAAAAAACCTAACATAGGCACATATTCAACGCGCATATGGGAAATCACCGTCACTGCATGTAATGGAGTATGCAATGTGAACGTTCATAGGATCCTCTCTCCAAAAACCGCTCTGGCCGAGGTCAATTGTATAGAGACAAAACTTCGAAAGCGGAAGAGGCTTCCAATGAGAACTGACGTCGGAGGAAGCCAAACTTTGTTAAAACAAAAAATACTTTATTAATCATTATTAAAATCCATGTTGCATGAGCGGACAGGGGAACCAGCTTAATAGACACATATTCAGTTTATTAGTCATATTTGATTCTTCAACTAGAATAATTTATTGTCTCAAAGATGTTTCGCAAAGCATATTAAGTCCCTCATTTAATTTAGTAGTGCCATGGACCTGTTACTTAAATAAGATCTGCTAATGACTGAGAACAGAGAGCAACTTATGGTTGTTTATCTGCAATTCTGATTGTTGTCTGTGTGGGGCTGCAATGATATCCAGAATACAAGCTCTGTTTACATATTACAGACACAAGCTGGAGCTTGAATCAGCAATGATTCTACAATTAAGACTTTAATCATGTGCCTGAATGTATACTTTCATGACAGTTATACATTTTCTCAGCTTTTACTCAATATCATATTCATAACTGAATAAGTCAGTGGTGAGATGTATGAAATAAATGATTTCTTGATTTCTATATTCTTGAAGTCTTCAGTACACAGCACTTACAAAAATCACATTTTGGAAGCTATTGCAAATACTTATAACTAATTAGAAAACAGATTTCAGACAGTGAAAACTAATTTTAAGACTTCTTTCTTTAACTAAATGTACTATCAATTGGCATGTTGTTATACATAGTTAATTAGTCTATATAGATGGGCTAGACAATAAAGGGCAGCAGGTAAGTCAGAAGACTAGAATGCTGCACATCTATTACTTAGAAATTACTGTTAGAAAGTGAAACAAAACAATACCCATTCTGTGCCTCAATTTAGGGTAGCTTCAAGTCAGTTTACGTCTGGCATGTGTAAGTGTGGCAGTCTAAACGAGAGGCCTAGTCAGAGACGTGTGGCCATTTACATGGAGCAGACCGGAGAGAAAGAGACCTTTCTAATGCTAGATGACAAGGAGGAGATTTCTATGGGCTTTTTGTGGGAAAAAAAATAAACAAACAATGCATTAAAGACAAAATGTCTAATTCTCTCAGCATGAGAAACAGGTTGACCAGACAAGAGTAAACGTAAGCCTCTTCAAGTCAACACAACCTAACCCAACGACCATTGCTTGGCAGCGATAACCATGAATACAAGCCTGTCTATTTCAAATGAGATCTGCATTGCCCCCTGTTATTCCAATAAACTATTTAATTCATGTTAGAATGACCTTTTTGTCATTCATTTTTGGCACGAGACTATGTGATTCTGTAAGCACCAACTTGTCTCCACTTTGTGGTTCCTCCCTTTGCTTCATGTCCCTCCACCCACACGTAAACTCATATTGAAATTATAAAGACTTTGAGGTTGAAACTAAAATGTTTATAGAGAAACACACTGATTGCTATCAGTTAACATTGCTATAACTGTTGGGGTGACCGGAATTTTAATTTGACCAAATACATGCCATGACTGAGTCAAATAGCAACATTACAAATGGAGTTTTTAAAACTACAGAGGTTCTACATTTTCTATGTCTGTGTCTAATTCTTTTCACATAAACCTTATAACAATTGAGCTTTTCTGATTTGGAAGTTATGTAAAACCTTATATGAGCACACCACCCTCAATATTTTATACCCTGAAAGAAAAATACATGTTATTAACATTATGTAATTCAACCTGTAAACTCAACACTGTATCTATTAACCAATAGCAACTAGTCCAGTTGATTTTGTTTTATTTCAGAAAAGGCTACCTGTAATTGGTTGCTATGGTTTAAAAGACCTTGAGCAAACTTTGGGCTTTTTGTACATTAGCCCAATACAGATGCCATTTACAAATAATAATACTGCATAAGAATATCTTAGGTCCAAAACATTAATGGCAATGGCACATGGGGTGTTTGTAATTATCAGCCATGTTGCTGTGGGGGATATGAAAACAAGCCCCTGACTGTTAGAATCAGTACTCATTGTAAAAATGCTGAATTTGGGTAAAACACTTTGCACTAGTGCTTGTGTTCGAAAACGAGCACCAGAATCTCAAAAGACAAAGCTGGACCTATTACCTTGGATTATTGTTATCATCATTACTATTATTCACATGTATTTATTAAGTGCCAAAATATTCTGCAGCACTGTACAATAAATGGGTGTATACATCAACATACAGGTTTACAAAAAATATATAACTGATAACAGAGACCCAGGCCAATTAATCATATAATTAAAGCAGAGGCGGGCCAGGCTGCCTGGGTGCCCTAGGCAACCTAGAAGGCCAGTCCCCCCCCCCCCCCGTCACTGCCCCTGTGGTCATGCTTGCGTACACATAAGCAGCAGAGCTAGTGCACACACGGGCGCTGTGACGCTCGCATGCACACATGAGCAGTGCCGCTAGGGGTAGGCAATAGGAGGAAGAGGCAGCTGCCCAGCGCCCCCCAGTCGTTGCGCCCTAGGCAGCTGCCTCTTCTGCCTATCCCTAGTTCCAGCCCTGAATTAAAGAACAAGCTGGTAATTTTCTGAAAGAGAAACTACACTGATGTCTGTGCTTGGGAATAGAGCTGTAAACTGATATTCATATATAAAATCTCAACCATGAAAGCAGCAAAATAATAAATAAAGCTTGCTAAAAAAAAATTCCATGGTGTTATAATACAAAGGTAAATTTTATGAGGTATGATGTAAAGTGCAATAACCATGACAGGCATTGAATTGTCCAGCATCAACGAGGTGGTAATACCCATCACAGACAACTAAGAAACGAGGCAAACTGGATTTTTTATTTAGGGACCAGGCAACCATGCTGAATGAGTACAATATTTCTTGCTTTGTCTAATAACATGTATATATATATATACATATATATATTGTTTTCTGAATGTTCCTGTTTACTTTTGATAGCCAGACTTTAACCATAGTGTTTCACTCTAATACACTTTGCTATATTCCTTAGAACAGTGATCCCCAACCAGTAGCTCGCGAGCAACATGTTGCTCGCCAATCCCTTGGATATTGCTCCCAGTGGCCTCAAAGCAGGTGCTTATTTTTGAATTACTGGCTTAGAGGCAAGTTCTGGTTGCATAAAAAACAGATGTCCTGCCAAACATTCTCTCCTGTAGGCTGCCAGTCCATATAGGGATTACCAAAAAGCCAATCAAAGCTCTTATTTGACATCCACATGGACTTTTTCATGCTTGTGTTGCTCTCCAACTCTTTTTTAAATTTAAATGTGGCTCACGAGCAAAAAAAAGTTGGGGACCCCTGCCTTAGAAAATGATCTCAGTTGTTGCATATATTTTTACAGTTCCAGTCAGGTTGATTAGTTGTTAATTACTGATATTATCTGATTGGATAATCTGTGTGCACTGTGATTGGTGTTCTTTGTTTTAAATATTGAACTTTGTATGTGATTCTCCAGCCGATGACTAAATGCCCCCATAGGCACAAAACGCATAAGGCTTGTTATGTTTTGAGATGATTCTTTTAAAAATAAAATTATATTTTTATCTGTATCATTTTGAACACGTTGTTTCAGTTTGTTCCAGCCTGTCTACATATTGCATTAAGGGGCAGATTTACTAATGGTCGAAGTTAAAAAACTGTGAAAATTGACCATCGAATTTTTTTAAAGTGTATTTTTCAAACGAAAATGGACCTTTTTCGATCAGCTAAAAATCGTTCGAATCATTCAATTAGAACAATTCGCATGATTTTCAAAAAAATTCCAAAAACACTTCTTAACGGTTCCAGGAGGTCCCCCATAGGTTAAAATAGCAATTCTGCAGGTTTAAGGTGACAAAGGGTTGAATTCAAATTTTTTAAAGAGAAAATACTTTGATTTTTGAATCGTCAAATTTAAAAATTCAATTAGAATTTTTTTTTATTTATCGAATTTTGGCCTATTCGATAGACGAAGTAGCAAAATATTCAAAATTAATTTTTTTAAATTCGATTTTCCCTTTGACCATTAGTAAATCTGCCCCTAAGTTTCTGTGAAGGTAATGCCTAGGTTTCTCCCCAATCCTGCCCCTCATGAATGCAGCACTGAAGAGCGCAGTCACCAAAACTATGTCTCCTGGTACTCATTTACCATGCTATTTGTGTCTGTGGCATTGCTGCAAGTTGTGGGGCAGGATGGGGGATGTAGATTTGCAAAAAAATGGAATGTGCACACCTGGCCTCTCAATTTCCACATATAGTGCTTTGGGTATAGGAGAATGGCATTTCTACCAATCAATGCAAATGAAGAACTCCAGCACATGCATCTGCTTAAAGGAGAATTCAACCCCATGATTTATACCCCCTTCCCCCCTAACCTAAATAGATGGAGAATGACCATTTGTCTCCCTCAACTTGCTGCTCATGAATACAGCACTGCCGAAGGCAGGTGGCACTGTATTAATATGGAAAGCATAGATCCAGAAAAGGCTGATAGCAAGGCAAGGTGTAAAGCATAAAAACATGGTGGCTTGTGTCTGCTTTTTGCACTTTGTGCCTTGTCCTGCTATCTGTAAATAAGCTCTAGTATGTGATTATTTAATAACAGATATACCTGTGTCCGTCTTATATAAACCTACCAGCTGATACTGAGTTACTGAAAAGACAATGATCTCAGGGGTCCATTACATATATTATTAATTTTGAAAAGCAGCCAGCAATTTCACTTCTTTTTAAGAATCTGGATGATCAATTGCAGTTTCTCATTTGTACAATTCTTCAGTACAATGAATGTAAGAGATCCATTGTTGTGTTTTTGTCCCAACGTAGCCCTCTATTTTGCATAGACTTTTGTAGATTCCCTAAGCACCCCTGTGGTAAATGATCTCTTATGGGGAAAATCATACAATGTTTTGTGTGAACTAATAAAAGGGTGCTTAAAGAGAAAGTCAGCCTTTTATTTTAGAAAAAGAAAATATTTACTATTTAAGAAGACCCTAAATGTTAAGGGTCAGTACTCAGAAAAAATAATAATTGTTTGAAAAAGCCAACATTTTGAAACCATATTAGCTGCCGGAGCTTGACTCTAAAATCCACAGACAATAAAAGTACTAGTCAGACACAGTGATTGTGCCGATTTTCTACTGCTGTGCTACTCTAAATGGAATGAGGGTGCATACGTTTAATGCATTCTAGAAATGCTTTTCATTGATGTTATTTATTAGGATGCATTGGTGCCTCCTGATATTTGCTTCACTTCTTAACACTGGAGGGAAACAATAATCCATTGGAACTGGTAGAATATAGACCAAGCCTGAGATCCTGTGATCATCATTGCAAGGTTGTTGGTATTACAGGTGAGTTTATAAACAAAGCTGGCTGGATCCAGAATACAAAGCAACTAAACATCCAAAAGAATATATAACAAGTTAATTGGGGTTTTTTGAAATTGCAAGTGCAGTAAGCAAAAGTGCAATTTTAAGTGCAATTGCCATTTTGTCCCAGCATTTCTCCCCAGAATTCCTTTGCACTCAGCAGGGGAGTTGTGCCTGTTGCAATTGCAACTGATGTGTCAAAACTAATGAAATTGTGCATGCACTTTGAAGTAAATCATTCATTAGATACAAGTGCACTTGCCTATCAACGTTGACCATTGAAGGAACTGTGGAGCTATGGTCACCTCCAGGGTTTCACTGCATCAGTAGACCCAACAGCACTCAGTTTAGAACAGAAAGAGGGAAAGGCTGAAGAGAAACTGTACTTTTAATCAGTGGGCATTTCATTGCAAAATATTCAAACCATTACAAATGCAAAGATAATATTTCAATGAGAAAATGTCTTGTATCAATTGTATCAATCTAACATTCCATACCCCAACTTCTGCACATGTTCTCCTGAGGACCATATTTCCTAAGGATGGCATTGTTTTCCAAATGCAGAATGTCTGGTTTTACAGCTGTCTAATTTCCCTGTACAAGTGTGTAACCACATCAGTCGGGCCAGGTAGTTCGGGCAATGCTGAAATTCTTCCTTTTTGGAAAGAGAAAGTATCCTTAGGTCGAATCCAAGTGCCTGGTCGGAACAGACCCGAATCCAAAAAAAATCACATGACCTTTCATCACACAAACAAGGATGGTAAAATTTTTGAACCACATATGCATATTTGCTTCAGATTCTATTTTAGAATTGGCTGAATCCTAAAATAGTGGATTTGGTGCATCCCTAGTTTAAATATAAATATACATATGTTTGATCTGTTATCCAGAAACCCATTAGCCTGAAAGCTATTAATTACAGTAAGGTCATCCACTATAGAAACAATTTTAATCAAATAATTCAGCTTTTTTTAAAATGATTTCCTTTTTCTCTGTAATAATAAAACAGTACTTTATATTTGATCTCAGCTATGATATAATTAATCATTCGCGGATGCAAAACAGCCCTGTTGGATTTAACTAGTGTTAAAATGCCTTTTTTTAGTAGACTTTTGGTATGGAAATGCCAATTATCTGAAATAACCCCAGGTTCTTAACATTATGGATAACAGGTCCCATACCTGTAATCTGTTTGCCTTTCATTTATTAAACTACTGAGTAAAATATGAAGCGAAATATCACTGTGTGCACTAAAACCACATTTTCTACAAAGTTACATTCACAAATATTAGAACATTGCAATTGTTTTGTTGTATTCCTCAGCTGAGGCATTTGCCACAGGCTTCAGTGGAAGCTCAGAGGATATTTATAAGTTGGTCTAGTGATGCCTAGGTTAACCCTGATGAGACAAGTATTATAACAACTCCCTTTCATACACATGGAGGTTAATAAGCAGAGAATAAATGCATTTTGCACAGCCTTAAGCTGTGTTTCATGGGAAAGAAACTGCAAGATGAACTTTCTCAAAATACACATTCAAAAGTAGAAGATGGAAGGAATGTGGTTTATCTAAAATGTGGCTAAATTGATTTTAGAGAGAGAATCGGTCATTTCAGTTTGAATAGAAGCTGTTATTGAAGGAATAAATTGCATTATATTAACATTAAAAATGGGCAATTTATATAAATACGATGAAAAGGAATTTAAATGTGTCTTTTTTATATATTTTTATGGCCAACATAAAGCAGAAGCAATGACAGTGGAAAATTATTTGTGGCTTTATCTGGTCTCAACAAAAATGTTTCAATTGTATTAAAACAACCCAGACAAAGTAAATTGGTTCTAAACACAACGTAATACATTTTATTTGGTGCAACTCTGAATAAAAACACCAGCTAAACTGCTGGGACAAAGAGAAAGCTTTCATTATCTGCTAACTACAAGCTTTCTCAAGAGAAGACATGTGAGAGAAAACTTATTTCATTAAGGTTGTAAACAACATTGACTTTTTTCAAAATATTTATTTCGGAAACTAAATTAGATGTTCCAGCTATTTGGAAACTCAATTCCTTCTTTTCTCTCAGTCTTAGTAAAGGCACCAGATGCATCAGTGAACATCATTAAAGCTATTTCTTTTTGGAGTATTTTGGCTTAGTGACCCATTCTAAGTACCCTTCATCAAGTGGAAGCGTGGATCCCTCAAAGACCTCATTTCATGTGGCTTACAAAAGATTCTAGCTACGTTGAAGAAAATTACAAAAAGTTTTCAGGACTGACAGAATTCTCCTTTATAAGAGAGAATAAACTGGCATTGCGGTGTCTGTGTTGAGTTAATCTGATTAGGACAACCTCATCAATGGCCTAATGAAAGGAAGGGGGAAAAAAGCCATGAATTGGTCAAAGAGGAATCCTTCCACTAATGGAGTCAGTCGAGTCTGACACAAAACATATTGTTGTGAGGCATGCTAGCCTACAGATGGAAAAAATGACAAATCTTTTGAGAGGCGAAGCACTTATAATTGATGCATTTCTAAATTGTTCTTCAGGTATGGGAACAGATACTTAATGGGATTAAGTAGGCAGCAAAAAAAGAATCCATGACATGGCATAATTCCATGCAGTCTTAAGCAGAAACAAGTCTATAAAGGCTATGTTCTCTGAATAAACCAAAGAAAGATCAAAAATCTGTAATGAAATTAGCTATAGTCAGTATCTTAGAAAACATGTAAATAGATGAATGATCCACAAATTCTATTCACAGAAGAACAATGCAGACCAGTAAATGCAATAAACAAACAATATACACAAAGCAAAGAATATATCTTACAGCCCTGTGAGTCAATGGAACGTAAGGAAGTGTAAGGAAACAGTTAAAATTTATAAACAGAGTTAATAGAAAATGTATTGTTATTTTGGTGTTATATATATAGTGAATAAAGTACCCCCTCTTGTAAAATATAAGGATATTATAAATTACCGAGGAGTTTCATGACCATATAAAAACACGAGGCCGAGGTAACTTCTAATATCCTCATATTTTGCAACTGGGGGTACTTTATTTATTATAATACACAAGTTTCAGGGAGTCATGTGACAGAAATGACATCAGAACTCACCGTTTATAACTGATGACATCAGAACTCACCGTTTATAAGGATATAATTTACAAGATGTTTACGGCTTTTGTGTATTATATATACATATATATAGTATATATGTATATATGTATATATATATATATATATAAATATTTCCAAAAAAATGAGCCGCACTCTCCGGACTTGCAATATGGATGAGTGCCGATAATGAGATGACTATGACTATATATATATATATATATATATATATATATATATATATATATATATATATATATATATATACATAATCCCTGAAAACAAACAGAATATGGATCAAAGGATGTTTTTGGAAATATGCTGGCAAAAGGCTAAATGCTAGGTCTGTCACAGAACTCTGTGATGCTTTACATAAGGGTTGCCTTTTCTATTATAAAATTTAAAACGTATTCCTGGACAAAGTAATAAGAATTTTTAATGCAGCTTTCAAGAGAATTACAGGAAATGTTGGCACAATGCAGGCTGGGAAAACTTTATCCTCCCTGTTTTGTTGTAAGTGCATTATTTATTATAATATTTAAATTATTTTATGTTACATGTCAGTGGAAGCTTGGACTTGTAGTTCAGTGACAGCCAAAGGGCTGTATGGACATGCCGATGATGTGCCACTGTGTGATTTTAATGTACAATTCTGTGATGTCACAAGGGTATACACAATCATAATAAGAGCACTGCATGGTGAGTCAGCCTGAAGGCTAATTAGGTGGAGAAGCTGGGCGTTTAGTAGCTGTACTAGATAATCCTGGAAACCCAGTTTAAAGGCCAATTAGGGTAAGATTTTGGATGAACACATATTTGCTGTTCTAGATATTCAAGGAATGTAGTGACAGGGCAGGCACAACTATTCCACAAGTGAAGATCTGATCACACCTAAAACATAGGGGTTAGTTCTTACATTTGACTCTATTTAATGCTTGGGTCTGATTATTTTATACATTCAGAGCTCTATAGCCATGTCACACAGGATAAGGGTTTTTTCCATTCTCTGTAATTTTCTACAGTGCACAAAAAGAAATACCCTCCATTAGTACTTGGCATTTTTGCTCTTTTAAAAACAAAATGTATCCTACTTACAAGTATGTTTATCTGCCTGTGTATTTTCATTGAACTTTAGACTTTAAAGTATTAAAAAAAAAACTTATTGTGGGAAATGCCAATGCTTAAGTGTCTTGTAACACGAAATGCATAAGGCTGGGAACACAATAAATTATTCACTTGAACTAACTGCCTGGTTGAAGTCTGCCTTCATTGAGTGCCTGCTCCAAAGAAAAATATTTTGGCTTGTCCGCTCCCCGTGCAGAAGGCTCAGGGCGGTGCACCTGGGCCACCTTTGTATGGTGAGTTATCAGTTGTTTATTTGGAGACCCGTACCTCACATTTATTATTCTAATATTGTGTGAAAATACCTTTACATTTTATCATATTTGCAGTTTATCTTCACATGTGTTCAGACAATCTATTGATACATCAGAGGGATCTACCATTTTGCTCTACAGAAGAACTCTATAACGATAACAAAAACATGGCAGCACCCAGTAATGCAACACTTGAAATTTTTACTAGTATATTTGCCCAGACCACAAAAAAGGGCTTCCTCTAAACTCTAATTAATTTTCTCTCCTTCTTGAAAATAGTTAATTCCATTTCTATTGAACCAGAATTCACTTTACCACATAGTCACTAAATATGGAAGAGAGTCCAAAGAGAATCCCAAGTTACTTTACAAAGTCTCCTGTCAATCAGAAAAGTGTTTAATGAATTGACACATTGATCAAAGCATCATGTACTGCTTTGATCAATGTGCAAATCCATCAGAATGAGTTTAAACAGTCAAACCACAGTCTGTATTGTGGGGTGTTTGTGTTGTAGCAGTACAGAGCCATAAACCCTCTGCCTGAATTGTTAAGCTGTGAAAATGAATGAGCATTGCATTATAATTTACATAATACAAATTTATGAAGATTTGATTTGTTTACAATCCATAGGGCCACAAATAACCTGTGAAGTATTTTGCTATCCATGGTTGTTTGTGATATTGTCCATTATAATGGTGGCATAATGACACATGGCTAATTAAAACTTGTGTTTTCTAAAACATAAACATCCACTTTAAAATATTAAGATAGTAAAACTGAGCTTTAAATTGTTTAATCTGTACAAAAGCACAATGCTGTTTAGTACAGGGAAAGCTTGGGGGAAACACTGTCCTGTGACTTAAATTATTGTTCAAGAGGATGAATAGTAAAGTTCCTGGTGACAACAGAGAAGAGATCACAGATAGCAAGAATGATGGGTGACACTCACTTATTATAGGGCCATGGCTTGAACCATTTATACATCCCATATTGCCACCTCCTGGTGTTGTGGTCTAGATAAGGAGTGTGGGTGTGTGGTTTCTAGACTGGAATGGATCTCTGTTGTTTTTTTTTAATGGCAGATAAATATAGTGTTCTGTGTCAAAAACAGCAATAAGTCCTCTACCATCTTGGGTAAAGCAATGCAAATACAGATCTTCATAATCTACACTTGGCTTGGGTAACTAACCCCCTACATCATAATCAAGCACAAGCAAAATGGAAAAGTGGGCATTTTAATATTGCTATAAATCCAGCATGCAAGGAAAGTACAGCCTGGAAGCAAGTTTACCTGGTCATTTGAAGAATGCCAAACAATTGAAATATACTGGACTAGAAGAACAACTTCTGGGACAATGTGACTGATCTTTCTTGCTCTTAATCTTGTGTTTCTCTCTTAAAAGCAAAACGCTTTTTGTTGAATCAGAGCAATGACCCTCACTAAAACAACCAAATATGTGCATCAACAACTATCTTTAATGGGACTAACCTACACACAAACCTTCATGTTTCCTTTGCTAATAGTTCCAATTAAATTCTGATCCTGTTAACATCAACTGTGTCAGCATCTGTGCCACCCGGCATATTTGATTGTAGACACTAGAGTAGGGGTTTATTTGAACAGAACCACGTGACTTGTTTTCTCTAAAGAGCTAGGCTTTGGGGGTTAAGATTCTTAACCTGGGCAAAATAATTAAAAGTGGACTTTTTAACATGCTGGCCTTTCTGTTAGTTTTTTCTTGCTGCCTTTGAAGCTAGAAACTATTTCTGTCCAAGCCAGATGTCCATCTCCTTAAGTATCAGTAATATGGGTGCAGCGCATATTTGCAGGCTGAACACAAATGCTAAACATCTTGAAAAGGCGGCAGAGATAAAAAGAAAGCAATTGAGGCAGTGTAGTGTCCAGATTTAACACAGTCGAGTGGTTCATTCTCTGTGACTTATCATGGTCTCTTTGAATATATTCTGTTAATTTGTTGCTGGATAATAGGCTGGGCTTTGTGCAATCTTTGTGCATATAGTAGAAAATAGAGTCAATTACATCTGAATTAGCAAGCATTGGAGAGAATATCTTCTTATGTTCTTTCTAGAGCAATAATTATTTATGTTTAGTAGTAAGGTCAGTTTTTAGGATAGAGATATAATGAATTTAAAATGAACAATAATGACATAATAATATAGTAACAAAATGAATTATGCAAGTGGAAGATGTTTTGCAGAATTGCTGTTTCCTATCTTAAAAGGTTGGTTTGAATAAAGGGGTGTGAAAAATATAATTTGTGCATTGTAAAGTTTAACAGAGGAAAAACTTGTGCTGGTGGCACAGTGGGCATCATGAGACTCTTGGCCAAGGAAATTGCCAAAGAAATATCTGCTACAAAATAGTGAAAATGTTTACCTTGTGCAGTAATTTGACTTTGAAAGGAATAAAGTTCCTGCCACTCTGCCAACACTTTTCAAAGTTGAGAAGAGTCAAGACACTTATTCATAATATGAACACTCCTATGAAAATCCATTTCACCCCATGCCCACACAGGCTATCATTGTACATGCAGTGCACATTAGAATTTGCAAAAGACCATAGTAGAATGTGGCCCATTAGTCATCTGGGACATCATATGTGTTCTGACAATATTGCTTTTGTAAATTATCCCTAGACTTTGCCCTCACTTTGGAAACAGCTTGGTTTTTGAAAAGCATAGAAATTCAAAGCTGCAGCAAGAATAGTTTTAAAAGAATGAAAAAAACATAGTTATACTATTGAGTATATATAGCGGCATACTTTTAAAATGGGAATACATTGTAACAGAGTGCATATATTATCCAGTGAAGTAAACTATAGTAATAGATCAGAACGTTTAAAGGGGTGGTTCACCTTCAAGTTAACTTTTAGTATTTTGTAGAAGGGCCAATTCTAAGAAACTTTTCAACTACATTATTTATGTTTCATAGTTTCTTTGCAGCTTTCAAATGGGGGTCACTGACACCATCTAAAAACAAATGCTCTGTAAGGTTACAAATGTATTGTTTTTGTCACTTTTTATTACTGATCCTTCTATTCAGCCCCTCTCCTATTCATATTCCAGTCTCTTATTCAAATCAATGCAGGGTTGCTATGGTTATTTGTACCCTAGAAACCAAATTGCTGACTCTGCAAAATAGAGAGCTGCTGAATAAAAAGCTAAATATCTATAAAACCATAAACAATAAAAAATGAAAACCAATTGCAAATTGTCTCAGAATATCACTCTCTACATTATACTAAAAGTTAACGCAAAGGTGAACAACACCTTTAATTCTTTAATCCCTCTACACTAGATGAATCAAAGATAAATATTGATGGGTTGCTATGGGTCACAAAAAAGGAAAATATACACCTTGTTGTTACAGCATGCAAAAAATAAACATGGTTTGTTCATAAGTGTGTGCAAAAACAAAAAACTAGAGAACAGAAACAAACTGTCTAGAACATTGCATAAGCGAAGAGAATAAAAATGTTGCAAGCAGAAAGAATTCTAGAATTTAGAGCCCTGTGTGCCTAAAGTAAACGTGACTTTGCACAAACTGCAAGAAAACAGCAAAAAACGACATAATCAGTCAGGACTTACCCTGAGCCCTCTATACCTTGGGGCCCAGCAGAAAATGAGTCTGCCGTCTATGTTGTTACTTTAGTTTACACCATCTGGTTGCCCCTCTTTTCATTGCTCTTTTGTGTCAGGATAATTACAGTATTTTCTCTGGGTGACTTCTCAGGCTTCACCCTTATATTTACTGCTCATACTTTGTGTTTGCAGATAAATGCTACATGGTATAATCCATAGTGCAGGAAAGTACACTCTGCGTTCATATTAATAAAGAATCGGGTTGCAAAAAGGATCACATTTTAAAACTGTTTATTAAAATAAATGTTAAACTTATTTTGGAAATTGGCTTAAGACCCATATAGATGTAATTTACAACACAGGTAATGCTTGTCTATGTTGGATCAGTGGAACAACAATTATTAATAATGTATACAGACACAGAGTGCATATATTCTATGGTTAGATTTGCAAATCACAAGTAAGCAGGTTTTCTAAATTTGCACACAGTGAGATATAAGCTCAGTGAAATTACAAAGTTTCAAGAAGAGAAACCAAACCTGGTTAGGGTGAGAAGGACTGAAAGGAGCCAAAAAGCCCTTCACAGAAGGCTTCACTTTGCATGCTAAAGTTTCAAGACTGAGAGACATCAGTCTTGAACCATGAAGTATTCCCTTGAAAGCTGAAATTAATTGTACTCAGTGTCAACTTAGCAGTGAGTCTCTTTATCTTTCTATGAACAGATTTTACCTAGATTCTGAGCAAATAAAATGCTAGTCAGTGCTCTAGGAGCAGAGCAAAATATACTGGAGCTTGATGAAGTGAAACGTTAGAATTACGGTACTTGAAAGAGTTATCTGTCAATGAAGGACCATCTATTCCTGATTTGTTATTTCAAAAAGGTACAGATGTTGCCATGCATTTCTAGGGTGCAATGAAAAAGGAATTGCTTGGGTTATTGTGCACTTTCCTTGTTTAGTGTGCTCCATCATGCTTTGTAACAGTTTAACAGCTTGGGATTCTATGAAACCACCAGAACAAACAACACTCATCATTATCTTCTGTCTGCCATTTGATTGATAGTCCAGCTGAAAGTATACAAGGCAACTGAGATGTCATTGTGTTAATGTGTGGTCAGGAAAACAGACCCTTATTTGTGGGTTTCTATGCAACTACCCTAATCATTTATAACTTTCCTCCATTTTTTTTGTTATCGTAATTTTCAGTTGTTTATTCCGTTGCTTATTTGAGGTGCCTATAGTTTGTGCTCAACAATGTTTGAATGGAAATAATTAGCAGGATTTTTTTTCTGGAAGCATAACCATGCACTAAGACTGGTGACAAATGTTAAAATTCGGGTGAGATTAGTCGCCCAGCAACAAATCTTCTTTTCTTCGGGCCACTAATCTCCACAAATTCCTTCCTGCAGAAAAGAATTTGAATCACTGACTGGATGGCATACGTAGAGCTTTGTTTTCCGAAGTTGTCCGAAGTTGCCTCACAGGGAAACTTTGGGTGACTTTGCAAAATGAAGCACTATCTATGCCATCCTGTCGGTGATTCAAAATTATTGCCCGTGGGAATTCATTTGGGGAGAATAGTCAACTCTATGAAGAGAAGATTTGTTACTGGGCGACTACTATCATCTGACTCTTAACATGTGCCACAGCCTTAAAGAGATACTGACACCTGAAATGAAACTCTTTTTTACATCTATTATAATATTGGCTTTTAAAGCTACTTCTTACTTTGCCATAAAGTATTTGCATGATGCTTTTACATTACCTGTCTGATCCCCCGTTTTCCTGTATGAGGGGGCTGCCGTATTTGTGCAGCAGGCATTTGTTATCATTAGAAACGGTAACTAACAGACTGAGATGGGACAGCCAGGTTGGCAAATGCAGTGTCAGAGAGTCAGGCTTAGGAACTTCAACTAACAATTATATACAAAAACAAACCTTTCAGCAAAAAAGTTTCGATATGACCTATAGGTAACATTTAATATACATTCATATGTTAAAATACATTTTTAGTATCAATATTACTTTAATATATGGGGACACCCCAGGGCCAACTGATATCCAGATCTTTTGCTGATATTGTTTGGCTCATCTTACGCCATACACACGGGTAAAATAATAATACAGGTATAGGATTTATTATCCTGAAACCCTTTATCCAGAATGCTTTGAATTAGAGATAGGCCATCTCACATAGACTCCATTTAATCCAAATTTTTAAATTTTTCCCCCTTATAATAAAACAGTACCTTGTACTTGATCACAGCTACGATATAATTAATCCTTATTGGAAGCAAAACCACAGCCATTGCCCTAAGAGGTCCAACACCACTGCTTATTTTTCACATTGAACAAACATCATCATCATTTATTTATATAGCGCTGACAGGATACGCAGTGCTTTAATGGTTGTCACTACATGTGTAGTAATGGTAATAGTAACTCATATGACTATGAATCGTGACTGATGTTCATCTGTGTAAGGCATTTATTCTAATGGGCATTGTTTGCATTCTACTATATCAGAGCCCTCAACCTTATTACATGTAGTGGACTGATTATTTTTAATATAGAATGTTCGAGATTAAATTAAAATGTGAGTACAGAGAGTAGATTGGGCCATAAAAATCCTTTCGAGGGCCACATCTGGCTTATGGGCCTCCAGTTGGACAGTTCTGTTCTAGATCATACTGCGGGGTTTCTCAAAAGCTAAACTTGATGAACTTACATAACACCAACATGTATTGTTGCCTGACTAGATGGCTGTGGGCAATTTATGGGACAACAGGTGAAAATTAAGACTTAAATAATTTTAATTATGTGAACTTTCTATCTTAGCCTAGATACATTTTTACAGACATACCAAGTTTAAGGGCATGAACACACTTGCAGCTTTTGGTGCAGAAACACAGCACTGTTTTTAAAAAAGTTGACTGCTATGTAAATACATTAACCTAAAATGCTTGAAACTGCTTAGTGTATTAACACAGCGGTTGGCTTTTTTAAAAAACCATGTCACGTTTCTGCACGGTAAAACCACATGTGTGTCCAGGCCCTAAGACAAACTAGTAGACTCTGAAAGACTGATTTATGTTCTTCAGTGCCGCTTCTCAATGGTACAATGGTGTGCTATAGATAGCATAGCTAGCAAAAGAAAGGAATATTGCAAGAACAATTTGTAGAGTTCATTGAGTGACTCTTTTACATGCATGGGTAAAAAATATCTAGTGCTGCAAGGTGCTCTGTATTTAGCAAAGAAAACTTTTTAGACGTTTTTAGTGCAGGTATGGGATCTATTACTTGAATCGGGACCTGCATAGCCCA
>CM044443.1:90693573-90767747 GCA_024363595.1 Xenopus borealis
AATTAGGGTTCGGATTTGGTTCGATATTCAGACGAATCTTTCTCTAAGGATTTGGTGGTTCGGCAGAATCCAAAATAGTGTATTCCTAATATTAGGTAGCAAAAGACCACACTCACAGGACTTGTTCATGGTGAAAAGAGTTTTTATTTGCAACATTCTCCTGAAGAAGGCCTGCAAGTAGGGGCAAGTAGTAAATTTCAAACTGTCTCATCCATCCAGTCAAATCTCAGGAATTAGCCAACATTGTTGTGTAACAGCAGCTGAATCAGGGTTTAATCGTCAGTATTTTGTATGTCAACGTGATGTTTGCCAGTGTAATGAATAGTGGTACTTGGTTTTGTTCCATTTTAATAACTTTTTCCCAGTTAATCCTCAAGTATGCTCTAGCTTCACTTACTACTCATTGTTAGGGGAAAAGTGTCTCTTTTGATAGCATTTTATCCCTTTATTTACTTTTTATCAGCTGGGGTTCTTTATTTTGTCATGCAGCTAGCATGGTTGCCTATGTGGCCCAGAAAAAGCAGACAAATATCCAGAAGGGATTAGCCTAGGTTCTAAAACCTTTTGGCAAATACAAAGTTCAGAAGTAGCACACACAGCTGCCTGCCTTTTATACCCTGAGCAAATAACCCCTCATTAAGGCAGGAGAGGAAGTCAACAGGAGGCAGGAAGAAATGTGCCTCACTTGTACAAAAAGTGACCAGTGCACCCAAGCAAACCTGCATACAAATTTAAATGCACATACATTTGGAGTGCTGCTATTTTGGCACATTTTATAATACTAGCGTGTATCCCTTTAATGTATTTTCGTTGTTGCACTTGAAAGTAACAATGATATTTCTAGTTTTAGTGGTTTCAGTCAGCATCCCTTTGCTTAAAAGTGTTGTACAGTTATTGAATTGTTAGATGAGCCCTATGCATTAAAGCAAGTCAATTTAGGGAAAGAGTTAAGCAACAGGAAAGAAGTCCTAAAAAGTTATTTCTTCCTTTGGTAGCATAAAAATATTAGAACATTGTTTCTTTTTATCATATCGCGTCTAGACTATTGTAACTCTCTCTTAATTGGCCTTCCCCTCCAGAAACTCTCACCTCTCCAGTCCATAATGAACACTGCTGCTAGGCTTATACACCTCAGCAACCGCTCCTCCTCTGCCATACCATTCTGCCAATCCCTGCACTGGCTTCCACTCCCCTTCAGAATTAAATTCAAATTACTGACCCTGACATTCAAAGCACTTCATAACTCTGCCCCTCCCTACATCTCTGAACTAATCTCCATTTACTCACCCAACCGCCTACTACGCTCCTCTACTGACCTGCTACTCAACTCTTCTCTCATTACCTCCTCACATGCTCGCATTCAAGACTTTGCAAGAGCTGCACCCCTCCTCTGGAATTCTCTCCCAGGGTCTGTCCGACTTTCTCCCAATATTTCAGCTTTCAAGAAATCTCTAAAAACCCACTTTTTTAGAGAAGCCTACCCTCACTGTTAACCACTCATTGCAATACCGCTTACATTACTACATCTCTCACCCACTTTACTCTGATCTTGCCCACTCCCACACCTTGTGTATGATTCCCTTCCCGTTAGCTTTTTCTGTACAGGGCCTTCTTCACCTCCTGTACCAGTATTTATTGTGATGCATGCACAGTAACTCCATATTTATTGTGATGTATGTAACTCTTTATGTTCTATATATGTAATTCATGTGATTTGGTTGTATAATCACTTTCACTTTACAGCGCTACGCAACAAGTTGGCGCTATAGAAATACCTGTTAATAATAATAAATAATAATATGTGGATGAGAATGGCATATTTGGGTGAAAAACTTTTAGCACCCACAGGTACAGCAGCTACAAGCTGACTAAGATAGGAACTGTAATGGTTCCCAGATTTTTCTCAAAAATTTGTCCATTACAAAGCATGAGTAAATAACTGACTCCTGAAGACAGGGCTGCTATTGGAAGTCATGCAGCTCTGTACTACTTAGTACAAACAAAATCCTTCAAAAAATATTTAACTGACTACTAAACCCTATCTAGCATTTTTAAAATCTGAGCATGACTGTCCTGTCCAGTGTTTGCTTTGTCTGAATATTGAGTATTCTGCCAAATCCAAATTGCAAAAAGTACTTGGATTCACTCCTGAACTGAATCCTGCAATGAAGTGAATCTCCAACTTTGGGAATTCTGCAGTTTCCAGCACCCTGGACAGCAGACTTTGCTTACTGAAATGGTTGTGCCCTAGACAAGATAGGGCTACTGACCATTTTTCCTTCTTGCATAGCAATTTATTTCATCCCTATATATAAATATATATATATATATGTGTGTGTGTGTGTGTGTGTCTAGAATAAGAATATAGAAGAATATGACACTACAAAGATTTTATTTGCAGAATGCAGCACTAATTTGTTTGTGACAAAAAGTGTTAAACTGTAGGAGGGGGGATATTTGTTTTGTTAGCGCAAAAAAGTTTTGCAAAGAGCATTGCGAATGTTAGTGACCATGTTTGTGTGCTTTTCGACTGATTACAGACTGCAAAGACTTCCTCAGAAAACTTGTGACCAAATTGCTTTTGCGAACATTCGCAATGTATGTAAAATAGCAAAATTGCAAAGCATATTTTGCAACTAAATATTTAACTTAACTCCAGAGCAGGTGCTAACCTTTGCTTAGTAATGTAATATTCGCCAGCAAATGATTTTACATTGCTAAAGTGGTAAACATTAGCAATAACGCCATTTTAAACAACACTTGAGATATTTTATTACATCCCCCCTTATGGGGCTTTTTTTACTTTATGGGCCACTTTATCAAAAATGAAAAACTTTTATTATCAAAATAAGGGCACAAACCAAAGAGTGATGAGTCAGGTGCTGTCAGATTTTAGCATAAGTTCCAGTTCTGGAACTCTCCCTATGGTCTGCATCACCCTCTAATCCAGGGATTGATGTGCTTTTCACAAATCTCCCATAGCCACTACTGAGATTTGGCCTTCCGGTGTCTTTCAAAGAGTTTTGTGACTTCTGTTTAACTGCTGTCAGCTTTGACATTTAGGCCCGGACACACATACAGATATTTGCATAATTTCTGGTGCATTTCGCACAGCGTTTTCAACCTTTCATGCTACGCTAGAGTATTTGCGTGGCGGCACCAACCAAGCCGAATATGCTGCAAATATCCGCATGTGTGTCTGGAGCCTAAAGGTGGCCATACACGGTGAGATCCGCCCACCTTGAGGCGAACTATATTGGGCTGATCCAATCCTGGGCCCTATGGCCCAACGATTAGATCACAATGGAGGAAGTATGGGCGGCCGGATCACAGGAACGCCTCAATGAAAGATGCGGCTGCAATCTGGAGGGATTTTTAGTCCTGTCCGATTGACATCTGGCTGACTTTCGGCCAGATATCGATCGTGTAAGCCCATCGGAGGGCCCCACGCACAGGCCGATAAGCTGCTGACTCTCTGTCGGCAGCTTTTATCGGCCCATGTATGGTCACCTTAAGGCTGTGAATCAAGAAGTGCTTTATCTTTAGTACCACTGCAAGGTATGTCTGGTCTATGCAGCTTAAAAATAATGTATAAAGAACAAAAACAGTAACTTCATAATGTTTCTCCTGTTACACACTTTAACACTCACTGAATGATTGAATTGCATGATTATCTCCTACCTCATCAACTGTCTTCCCAAATGATGCCATTCTCTTTCTCTTAGCAATTTGGTCTGTGATCATTCTGATATTGTACATTTAACTCACTTTACACTGCAGGATCTTTCAGTGGAAATTATTATAATCAATCATTTCAGTGCATTGCAGGGATGTGAGTGATATATGTGTGTTCTCATCAAGCTTCAAAAGTCTTTCCACCTTCTAATCCCCTTTTATATAAAAAAAGATTACAAGTATACTTGGGTATTATCTGGGGCTGAATTCCTAGCTGAATGCTATACAATTATTTTGTCTTCAGACAGGGTCGTTCAGAGCCAGAGGGACATCGTAGGAAAACCTGGTGGGACCCAGCCCTCATGGGCCCCTGCAACCCAGGGACCCACTGTTCCTGCTGGCCAGGATTTCTGGGCCCACCCCACTCCCCATCACATTTGAGTAGCCACAAGTTATCAACAGGAGAAAACAGATGCGAGATGGAGTGCTTGGGGAGTTTTACACACGAGTCGTGTGCCCTTAAAAGAACACTAACAACATTTTTTTTTTTAATTAGTTTTTTTTTTTTAATGAAAATAAACTAAAACAGAGATAAATCTTTAAAATCGGTAAGTTTTT
This sequence comes from Xenopus borealis, assembly GCA_024363595.1. Classification (NCBI taxonomy): domain Eukaryota; kingdom Metazoa; phylum Chordata; class Amphibia; order Anura; family Pipidae; genus Xenopus; species Xenopus borealis. The sequence continues at coordinate 90,697,867 of CM044443.1, forward strand.
AATAAGAAATTACTTACCAATTCTCTGCATGCACTCCTCTTCTGAGATGGCGACGATCCAATGTGCGGCACTCAATTTCTGCTCCCTGCATATCTCCTATAGAAGGCAGGGAGCAGAAATTGAGCGCTGCACGTTGGATCGTCGCCATCTCAGAAGAGGAGCGCAAGCAGAGAAAAAAGGCGAGAAAAAATTAATCAAAGATTAAAATAGGCATACAGACCAATTGCTGTTCCGCCTTACGCGTTTCCTACGCCCCTGGTACTTAGTCATAGGCATTAATTTCTAACTATCTACTTGGTGCCCATATTTAAGCTACAGGAGGTCCCAACCTCCTATTCCTAGACCCAATAGTTTTCTGCCACATTTCTGCCATATGCAATCAATTAAGTCTTCAGGACTGCTATGCCTCTATCACATCAGTTCAAGCCATGACATATAATAAATCCATTACAAACAGTTTAGTCCACATAGTCCCCAAGTGCAGATTATTTAAAACAACATTATCAAAAAGGGGAATATGAAAGTAAAACATGTTACATCAAATTCATAATTTAAGCCAAGTGGCAATCGTGTATGTAAATAAAAAATCCAAAATAATTCTCTTTTCGCTAAAAGGCCTATCAAATTTCCTCCTCTTATACCTAGTCTTAATTTCTAGATCCCTTGTACAGAAAAGTATGTAGAATCACTACCACTGCACTGTGCAAAATGTCTTGTTATGTTACTCTTTTCCACTGCTCTTGGTTTTTTTTATCTGACTCAGATGTTCACGTATCCGCTCCTTTAAAGTTCTATTTGTACGCCCCACATACTGTTTTTGGCATTTCTGGCATGTCACCAGATAGACAACTGTAGTTGTATTACAATTTATATAATCCTTATCTCAAAACTTTTTTCTGTAACAGTTGATTTAAATACTTTAGAAACCCTCATATGCTGACAGGTTATACATCTTCGGCTACCACATTTATAGCTTCCCACAACTCGTAGGAGATCCCTGTTGCATACTGTGTCATCCTTGCCTGTACCTTTATACATACTAGGTGACAAAAGATCCTTAAGAGTATGAGAACGTCTAGGAATATCATTTACACCTGCTTTTAATATTTCAAAAAAATCCTCATCGGCAAAAAAGATTGGAAGATATCTCCTGACTATGCCCAATATAGAATGAAATTGTTTACTATATCTCGTTATGAATGGAACCATCTCTAATATATCTCCCTGTTTTTTCCTTTACTGTCTTCTAAATTCAATCAAATGTTGACTAAAATGTAATATCAATGGGAGTGTGGCCCCTATACTCCTTATCTGAAGCAATAGTGCAATCAAACAGCACTATCTGACAACATAAAATAAAATTAATTGACTGGTGTGTGACCAGGGTCCTCATCTGCTCTGTAACTGCATAGGCCTGTATTTTTTTCAAATTGCTTGGCCCACGAATGACAGAGGAAATTATATTTTGTAGCATCAGGTGCAAGCTATTTCTCCCACTGCCAGAGAACCATGCAAATCGCTGCTAATCACTGTAGCATTCAAATTGCTTGGCCCATGGACTGATCATCAGAAAAACCAAGTCAACCCCAACAAATCCCAGGTCAGCCTATAGGCATCAAGCTTTAGGAAAGGCATTGTGCTTTGCTTGATCTGCTTTTCAGTCTATAGGGTTGCCTGGCAGATAGCAAACACAGGGGTATTTTGCACTCAGTAAAGCAAGCACAATAGCTAGGGTTGTAAGAAATGAGTGATGCAATTATTATGCAGCCGAATGAGCAAAAGAAAAAAGTGACTTCTGAATATCTGTGAGTTGCTATGTACTCTGCAGAAAAGGAAATATGCATGCAAATGGAGGCAATCAACCCTGAATAGAAAGAATGCAAATAACTAGTACCACTCTGCTGCGTAATGTGCTCACTACAGTATTAAGTAACAATGTTATCACAGACTGGTAAAATCAGTTTGGTCAGTGGCATTGACTGCCATCGCAATCATGATGAAAACATTTCACAACCGATGTCCACCTATCACCACTATGTTTACCTTAATCAAAGTATTTCCCACATATTCGTATGGGAAGCAAAGACAGCAAATGCAGTATTTTACTATTGTACCCCCCCCTCCCCCGTAATTCCCTGCTTGAGCACAGAAACACCAACTGTAGAAATGAGTATGCTCTCCTGGGGCACACGATGTGGTAAAACTCAATTTTATTCCAACCTCGTCCCAACGCGCTTCGTATGTAGAGATACATAATCATAGGCACATGGCCATTCTGTAACATTCTGTAATTTAACTTAAAGTTGAACCACACCTATAAATTAAATCAGGCCCTACATGTGCTTGAAAACAAAACTGTGTATATTGGTGCTCTAACAAAAAAAATATTAATATAAATTTATTAAATCTAAATTATTTTATTTTAACCTGCTTTGGTACCAAGAGTAAGTCTGCTATGATCATACTGTAGACAAGCATTATACAAATTAGTTTTATATAAATTATATTACCTTTATAGCAAATAGTTTACTACTGCGGAAATGCCCAACAGAGCCCCGATCTATTACAGTAGAACCCCCATTTTACAACCCCTGATTTTAAGTTTTCCTTCATTTTTCATTGTTGTTTTGTGGTCCCACCTATATATACTATGCATAATACATTTCCCTGATTTTACATTTTTTTCTGGTCCCCTGAAAAATGTAAAATGGGGGTTTTACTGTATTATGATGGAGGAAAATCGAAATTTCTCAAGAACACAGAAACCCAAATTCACTTAGTGGTATACCCAACAGCAAATTCAATTGCTAAGTTTTCCCCAGGCCAATGCACCTTTTTGTAAAGAATGCTGACCCAGGGAGGCACTCAGGGCTGGATTTACATAGCGGGCGCCCCTAGGCCCACTGCCATTCGTCACCCCCATACACTGCCCTTTATTCCTAAATTTTCATCATCAGGACCAGAGCAATGGGGATTGGCGCATGGGAATTAAGAAAACTATTGTATATCCTGCATATCCCCAGTGTTTCTGAACCAATGTGGTTGTGGCTGGGCAGCATGCCGCCCCCTAAAATCCTGCCACCCTAGGCCCAGGTCTAGATGGCCTTTCCACAAATCCAGGCCTGGAGGCACTGCACTGCCATATTACCCAACATTTTGGACAACTTTGAATATGAAAAACTAGTCAAAGTAATTCATTTGGTTATAAAAGAATTATGAGAATAATAGCAGTACTTTGTGTGGCCTTCTTAGACTATTATAACAACTATATGTATAAGCTGTATTCTGAGTAAGTCAGTTAGCAGCACAGCTAGTCACCTCTGGCTGAATTTCGACTAAAGGGCAAGTCAACCCCAAAATAAAAATGTCTCTAATAAAAGAAAACATAATTCTAAGCAACATTCCAATATACATTTACTGAAAAATTTTCAGTGCTTAACTCTCAGGTGTTACAATGTTGCATGAATATATATATATATATAGAGAGAGAGAGAGAGAGAGAGAGAGAGAGAGAGAGAGAGAGAGAGAAATCATCAATGTTTTAGTTTATACTCTGTGATTATACACTGTTTGGGCCTGTCACGAAAAGCTGAAAAAGAAGAAGGGAATTATCACACTTAGCTATCAGTAAATGCTTACCACCCACTAGATAAGCACAAGCAACACAATTAAAGAAATTTGTTGGTCATTAGTAAATTCACACCTTCAGAAAAGGCGGATGACACCAATCTACATCTGATGATGAAAAAACAAGGGGATGTGTTAAGGCTGAATCCACTACTCAGTATTTAAACAAGGGCTAACCATGACTTTAAATCAGCAAGACAGTTGAAAATAAGAATGACAAACCCGCATGCACACTATATTTGAACCCTAACTCTATAAACATTTGTGCTCACAATTACAAATGTTAGGTTTGGGTGTCAAGCCTTTAAATTTCGGCAAAGGGGAATGGAACACCATGAAAACAAGGGAGGACTCAAAAATTTCAACTTCAAGGACAAGTGTAACAAAATAAAAACAAAAAGGAAAAAAACAGAAATGCCTAACACGTTTCATGCCCACATTGCACATAATCCTGCATGCTCCATTAGTTAAATTAATCTATAAAGTCATCACGGGGGTAAGATAGGGGAGATTTTCCCTCACCTTACCAAGCGAGAGGGATGGACTCATTACCTCTGCTGCACAAAACCAAAGATAACTGAAAGTCAGCATGTAAAATATCAAACAATATAGTTATTCAAATTCTGCACCACTGCAGCCATCTCAAACACTGTAAAAAATTAGAACACAATAACAAATTGTTTTGAGACAAGTGCTTGAGTATAATAATATTTTCCCCAAAAAACAATGTTTTTTGTGCTAAAAACCATGGCCTGCAGTTGATAGAGCAACTGTAACTTTCTTTTGCCTGCTCAGGAGAGCAATTACACTGTGAACCTCTCTCCTTCTCTCTCTAAATATGTGTTGTATGGAGCAAGGGGATAGCACCGTGGAATTACAAAAAAAGGTTGAAAAATCATGGAATGTGGATGGCAGTGGCTTTTAACCATTCAGATTGTAATCTTGTAGTATTATAACAATTTATATATTATAACTGGAAAGCTACTTTTTTTGCTCCTAATATAGAATTTCTCTAGGTATCCAAGGTGATTCTGTCTCCACCTGGTGGAGAGTCAGTGTCACCCCACATAGGAGTCAAATTGCACTAGTGCAGCTTCTCATAGCAATTACTCAACTACTAGTTAGATAATTTTGCTAAAGTTATTTATATAAAGGGGGACCATATCACACAATCAAGCATTGAATGTGATGTTGCTTAACATTCTTTAACTATTTATATGCCAGTCAGCATATAATCTGTGGCATAGGCACAAAAGAGCTGGGTGCAAGTGCTGTAGATTCCAGATTCTCCTTCACTTGAATCCTTAGTGTACAGAAGAACCAAATCCAAACCCTAAAAATTACTTCTTTGCCTCCCTAAAAACTTGAACTTGTTCCAGGGCCGCAATAAGGTACCAATGGACGGTTTGGACACAAGGCAAAGGTCTCATTGGTGGGCGCTGCAGAAAATAACAAGAAGTTTGTACTGGTACTTGCCTTAAGTATGCAAACTTAGATATAACAAGAAGCAATAAAAATAAATGTATGTGTTTATTGAAGTAGACCAGAGATCCAGGGGATCCACAACCACGGGAGTAGATAAAATGTAATTACACACAGCAATAAATATCCACTAAAGTTCACAGTTATTTTATTACAAAGATCCTTTAAAGGGGCTGTTCCCCTTTGAGTTAACTTTTAGTATAATGTAGAGAGTGATATTCTGAGACAATTTGCAATTGGTTTTCATTTTTTATTGTTTGTGGTTTTATAGTTATTTAGCTTTTTATTCAGCAGCTCTCTATTTTGCAGTGTCAGCAATTTGGTTTCTATGGTACAAATTACCCTAGCAACCCTGCATTGATTTGAATAAGAGACTGGAATATGAATAGGAGATGGACTGAATATAATGATAAGTAATAAAAAGTGAAAATAACAATACATTTGTAGCCTTACAGAGCATTTGTTTTTAGATGGTGTCAGTGACCCCCATTTCAAAGCTGCAAAGAAACAGAAGAAAATTGCAAATAATTAAAAAAACTATGAAAAATAAATAATGAAGACCAATTGAAGAGTTTCTTAGAATTGGCCCTTCTACAATATACCAAAAGTTAACTTGAAGGTGAACCACCTCTTTAAATATTAAAATGACTATTTTGTAGAGCTCTTCCACCAGAATGAAATCAAAGGACTGTCATCTCAGTCAAAGTAAAAGCAGATGAAAGATCAAATGTTGGCCTCTCTCTTCCGGCTGCCCCCCAGGCAAATGCCCCTCATGCCCATTTGTTAATTGGTGCTAAACGTATTTATTTTGGGATTATGCAATATGCTGTTGAAAGTGGGAGATACTACAGAAACAAAGTATGAAACATACCAAAAAGACTATATGTGTGTCTTGTAATAATTTTCCCTTTGTCCTTTAATTAAAGTGACCCTGCACTTTATATAATAATACCCAGCATTACAGCTGGTTGATAACTGCAATAAAATAAAACCTGGAATAGATTTAGTGCAATTAATTGCAGTGTAACTAGAGTTACTGTACCCACAAAGCAATGTTATTCTAAGCTCTCCTAAGCACTGGGACATTTATCATAAATATATACTGAAACTACTAATCAGTGCTCCACTGGGACCCTATACCTCTAGGGCCCACCAGGAGTTGCAGAGTTGGCTGTTTCTGCCAGTTAAAAAGTAAGAGATTTTCCTCTAGGTTGGAAAAACATCCAGTCTGGCCCCTATAGATAATATTTATATTTTCAGACTGGCCTCAAGAGGGCAGCATCATTCTTCATTACATTCTCCAAAAACTTAATCAGCCAGAAAAAGGAGTACACAGTTACAATAGCAGGTTTATCCCTCCCTGTACAATATGTACCAGGTCTGTATATCATAAACACATTCCTTTCCTTGTCACATATTTCTCAACAAGACCCTGACAGGACATAAGAATATAATGTTATCTAAATGCCATTCTCTCTAAAGCTGGCCATAGACGTGCAGATTTACCTCCATATGGGACGAACAATCATTTGTTGCCATCCCCCGACCTGCCGCTAACCATTCAGAGAAAATAAAGTAGTAAAAGAACAGATCAGATGATGTTCTGCCCCTTAACCAGTGGCGTAACTACCAGGGGAGAAGGGGGTGCAATTGGGTCGAGGGCCTGCACCCCCTGAGGGCCCCCCAGCAGCTCATGCGCCGCTGATTCCAGACGGAAAATGGCAGATTCTGGACGGAAAGTCGCGTATGGAGGGGGGCCCAGCTGCACATCACGTGCCAGGGCCCGCCCCCCGCTAGTTACGTAACAGCAATCGTATGAAAGTTTATGTCCGACAAAGCTGGTGACAGTTTCTCACTGAGATCAGCAATACATGCAGAGATATGATCGGCAGACGACAGAAATCTTATAAAATGTCTGATCGACTGAACCACCAATCGCCATCTCACGAAAAATGTTGGGACACTCCACACATGGCCCAAAAATCAGAGATTCGTATAATCACATTTTTTCATCAATGGCCAGCTTAAAGCTCCCCATAGACGCAACGATGTTTCCCTGCCGAACGACCGATCTTAGTGAAGTCCGACCAATCTGTCAAATTATCGTGCGGTTAGTGGGATACAAACGATCGTTCGTCTTACGATTTTTCGTCCGACATTGGTCTGATGATTGATCGGCCAGGTTAGAAAATCTTTATCGGTCCCCATGCAATCTACCTATGTTTGCAGGGCAAAGCAGGCTGCGATCCTTCAGTTTTGCTGGTAATATCGCCTGAAATGGTCTTGATGGTTGATGGACACATCAGGCATTTAAACGATCGTTTTGAGACAATCGTGGTCTCACGATAACTATTGGATCTTTCAAAAATCTTTACGTCTATGGCCAGCTTTACACAAATGCAGTAAATTTATTCATAGAACATGTCTGTCCAACTATAGGCCAGAGGGCTGGATGTGCCCTCCTATATGTTTTATTGTCAGCAGCAGGGGAGCGCAGAGGTAGATGCATTCAGTTTTTTTCAATGGGGCTGTACTCACACAGGCGCATGTAGGCACCGAACGCAGGTTGAGATGCAACACGCTGCATTTTCCCTGCGTTCAGCGCCTACAAGCGCCTGTGTGAGTACAGCCCCATAGAAAAAAAACTGAATGTGTCTACTCCTGCGCACCCCTGAGGCTGAACGCATAAACCAGAACACAGGGGAGCACAGCTTCAGACTCTCGTCTGTAAGAGCCCTTAAGTTGAGGTGGGTGTAGAAGGGAGTAGAGCAGGGGCCAGCCAACACACAGTCCTCCTGCTGTGAGTAGGGGTCACATAAAAGGCTGTGCACAGCTCACTGCCCCGATTAGTCTGCAACTGGGATATCTGATCATCTTGCTGCCAACATTCCTTCAGGCTAACATCATAGGAGCTGCTGTAGAATGTTTTTGGTATGAACAATATTGTAGTGGTCTCAGGCTCTTGAGATACTGAGAGTTTAACAAGCTGGTGTTTCTTTAATTTGATGCAAAGCAAATCCTATCTGTTTGTATTGGGCAATGTGCATACACAAATCTTTATATACACATACATTTTGTTTAACACTTACACGTAATGAAGCAAGCATTTACAGTTAGGTCAGAGGTGTTCTGCCCCCCCCACCTGTTGTAAGGTCTGCTGTAAATAAGATAATGATCCACTCTGTGCCTCTTTTAGGGCAGTTACACACGGTGCTATTTGGGGTAGATTAGTTGCCTGACAAATCGCCTCTTCCTAAATACAGTAGAACCCCCATTTTACGTTTTTCAGGGGACCAGGAAAAAATGATGTAAAATGTAAAATCAGGGAAATGTGTTAAAGTAACTTTTTCTTCAAGTACTGAAAGGATATAAGCACAGGAGTCTGTTTTACTTTGAGATACAATATTTACTGTGTTAATAACAAAGGTTAAGCATTGCAGTGTTAATGTTACACTATGGGGGCATGAGCAAGATTCTCTGTCAGTCACACACAATAAAAAAAGCAGTTTTTGGGAACATCAGGACAAAATTTGGATGTAAAAATCAGGGAAAACATGACTTAAAATCAGGGAAATGCACCCATTGAAATGCATTATAAATTGGTGGGACCACAAATAAAAAATGTAAAATGCGGGAAAACTTAAAATCAGGGAACTTAAAATCAGGGTTTCACTGTATTTGTTTTACACACAATATAATATTCTTTCCCAGAATGTCATCTTAATTGCTCCCACCACATTCAGGTGCAGATGTGTTCTAGTTAGTACAGTATACCACACTTGCTGATGGTTCTACATCTGCAGTCACATTTACAATGGCCTCCATCTAAATTGCCGGTGTAATGGCAAAAGGAGCGCTTCATTTTCTGAAGTCGCCAGAAGTTTCCTCTTGAGACTCTATTTCAAGTTATCATTTAGCGTGAAATAGAATTTAGGGTTAATAAAATCCTGGACTGGATCATTATTTCCCTAATGAAATGTTTTTTTTTTTTTAATCTCTGGGCCTTAGGCCCGGATTTGTGGAAAGTTCACCTAGGCCTAGGATGGCAGGATTTTAGGGGGCGGGATGCTGCCCAGACACACCCACATTGGTTCAGAAACACTGGGGATATGCAGGAGATACAATAGTTTTTTTTAAATTTCCTATGCACCAATCCCCATTGCTCCGGTCCTGAAGATGAAAATTTGTGAATAAAGGGCAGAGTATGGGGGTGATGAAGAGCAGAGGCCTAGGGGCACCGGCTATGTAAATCCGGCCTTGCTGGGCCTGCTGCCCCTACTTGTACTGTCCTACTTCAGACCCCCCATCAGCTGGACTGCAACTCTCAGCATTCTGCCAACAGAGCTGTAGCTTAGCAACAGCCTGAATGCATCCCCAAATTCCTTTGGTCCCTAAATGGACTTTCTCTCAATTATCCCCTTCTCTGCTTCGCCTGTAACTCCATAACACCACCATGCTGGCACATACTTTGTGACAATGGAACCCCATTAGAATAAAGGCGCCACCACCAGTCTGGCAAATGCCCCAGAGCACTAACTAAATGCCCACTAGAGAAGGTGCCACCACCAGTCTGGAAAATGCCCCAGTGCACTGAATGCCCACTAGAGAAGGTGCCACCACCAGTCTGGCAAATGCCCCAGTGCACTGAATGCCCACCAGAAAGAAGACACCACCACCAGTCTTGCACATGCATCACGGCAATGTAATCCCACTATAAAGAAGGCAGCAGAGTCCTTGCTTTTCTTCCCCTCATCCCCATAGTGACGTGCTCCTCGCGTGGCCCAGACTCGGGACTTTTTATTAAGCTGCGATATTTCCTAGTTACAAAGGTGTGCAAGAAAAACAACCCCGGGCAGAGGAGGAAAAAAAACCCGTAGAAATATGTGAAGTAGCCTTCTCTATTTACATTCATGGGACAGACAGAAGACGCAGTGTTTACCATGAGAGATTATAGCAGCAGAAGCAGCAGAGGAGGAGTTTTCCCATGCTTTTTTATTATGATTTTTCTCTTCCCCCTCCCTCCCTTCCTTTGTGGCTTTTTGCTTTTCCAGGCTGGGCTGGGAGCCGGCTGCCTGAGCCCTGTACAGAAAGCCAGCAGCACTTTGGCACGTGCTCCCGGGTGATACAAAGTACAGACAGGAGCAGGGGAGGGGGAGGAGGGCGGGAAGTGAGGAGAGGGAGGAGGAGGGGAGCGCGCGCCTACCCGCCCAGCAGCCGCAGCTTCCCAATGCAGGCACGCGCACAGCGGTAGAGCTTTACCCCAGCTGCCTTTGATTGACATGCAGCCAACACTCAGCCAATGAAAAAGCAGCTCGGGCCTTCGCTCCAGCTTATTGGTTGCCTGAATACCAGTCTCTTCGCGTGCCGGCCGGCTGCCTATGCGCTGGGATTGCTGTGTCTCTCCCAGCAGCGCACAGCTGGGAGAAAAGCTTCGCACACGTTACGCCTTCTATCCCAAAGTTTCTCAGGCCTCGAACCTGAATCGATGTAACGTTTGCCAGTTTTAGCACGGGATACAGATGAGATAACTGCGGTTCATATTTTACCTGCGAAAAGCCCAGCAGTGTCCCTTGTCTGCTTTGCGCTAATTTTAATTGCGCTAATTCCAATTGCGCTAATTACAATACATTTGCTAAAATGGAGTTATAGAACACTCACAGCGTATAGACATCACGGAGTTGTGCTCAGCGCATGTGATTAGCGTCTTTCAAGGCAAAGCAGCGAGCGCAAAAGTTTAATGAATCTTGCGCAGACTGCCTTAGCGCTAGCTCAGTTCTGAACGTACAAAGCTTTTACACGCCAAGCTAATACAGAGCCTACCCCTAGTAATATCAGTGCAATATCAAAACCTTAATCAGTTTTGGGGTTATGTTACACTGGATATTTTGGGTTACAGTATCAGACAGAAGACTACATACAAAGGCGCTCATCATTGTAATCAATGGGAATTGCCCTACTGTGCACAAAAGAATGACTTAAAGCTAATTATTCTTAGGTTGCTATGGGTTACTGCACTGGAAGAATTTCCTACTTATGAGCGCTGAGCTCCACAGATCCCTGGGGAAACCTGTTTCATTTTAATAGTATTGCTTAGCACATTGGCACTAATGTGTTGAGTTTAGCACCTACTCTTGCTACCTATATACACATTAGCATTTATTTGTATTGTACAGTGATGGAAATCATTACATTCATTAGCAAGAGCAAAGAAAACTGGTGAAATGGGGGGCATTGGCTAAACAGAAAACGCATTCACACATAAATTATATTCATATTTTCGTTTATTTTCTTTTTTTAACTTCTGCTTTTGGGTAGTATTTATCCCTGCAAGTGTGTGTGTGTGTGTGTGTGACTAGTGAATATCAAACCTGCATTCTCATAGAACAAATCAATAAACGCACACAATTCCCAAGACAGAAGACTGATGGAACTGTTTTCTTTTTTTTTTCTACTTCACGAAGAAAATGTTTACTTTTTGGGGTTTTTTTGAATTGTAGGGCAGCATAAAGAAACGGTTGCCTGTTTACAGTAAATACCAATCTGAAGCCTTGGTTTGAACATCAATACTCAGATCCAGTTAGCTCCCAGTCTCAATTTCTTCTCAGTTTCAAAACATATTTGTGAGCCAAAAGTAACATTGCTGCAGAGTTGGACAAGCTCGCTTTGAACTCCTGTTTTTTTTTTAACATAATGAACAGTTGCAGAAATACGCACGTGGCATTGTCTTAGGAAGATAATGGGGTGCTATAGAGCTGAATACATTGCACCTACATAATAATAAAGTTTAAAAGATTTCCCATAATTGATATTTAGGAAAATGGGGCAGTGTAGAGTTAAAATAAAATCCCAATGTAAGAATTGAAGTGCAACAAAATCTGGAGGGTAGGCTCATTATGCCACCGTTTAAATTAGAAGACTGCTGCTAGCAACCTCTAATATTGTCATTTGTGTTGTTTATTCTTAATTGAATGTATTAGATGCCATCACAAGAGCTTACAATGTAGCAGTTGGTTAGTTGCAATACATCACAGCGCCACAAATGAATTATTCTAATGCTTGCTAATATGAAATAAACATTATTATCTATGGATTGCTTGTACGTGTATCAAGATAAACGAGTGGTCATTGGTCTGGGGGGGGGGTTCTTAACGGGACTGACTGAGAAATGTGCCAGGCGGTTCCCCTGCTATGTGCACGTCTGTATAATGCGAGCTATAATATGTTCCAGAATCCTCGTGTGCATTGCTCGGCGCTAGGCTTCACTCCCTGCCCGATCCCCGGCGCCTGCTATGAGCCAAGCGCGTGACTGGCAGTCTGCTCGTGGGGGTTGCAGTGAGAGGAGGGGGGTGAGTGGAGGTTGCAATGTTAGGGAGGGTGCGGGTTATCCAATAGGAAGGCGCAGTGGGCGAGTCTGCGCTCGTGATTGGCTGATGAGAGTGTGGGAAAGAAAGCACCGAAGGTTTCACACGAATGGGGAGCAGCAGCGCGGAGTATAAATAGAGGCAGAGCCCGCAGGCTGGGAGATCAGAGTGAGATACAATCCAAGGCTGAGGGTGTAGGATCTCGCCAAGCCTGACACACACAGCACACGCCTCTCTACTCTGGCCATTGCAGCAGCACATCCCCTATCCGGATACAACATCCATTCGTCACTGCCCGGGTACTGAACATGCCAGCGGATAGCATGGAGAAGCCCACTGCATCCCCCATTGCAGGGGCACCGGCTAGCTCAGCGCAGACTCCGGATAAACCCAAGAGTGCCAGCGAGCACAGAAAGGTAAATGTCGCTCTATAGTGACCTGTTGATCCCGACCTTGCCCACCCGGAATATTGCCGACTGGTGCTAAGTGAGTAAGGCGCTCACCTGTCTCCCCTCTCTGTTTTACAGTCATCCAAACCCATCATGGAAAAGCGCAGGAGAGCGCGAATCAACGAGAGCTTGGGCCAGCTCAAGACCCTCATCCTGGATGCGCTGAAAAAAGATGTAAGTTCCTCTCTGGATCATATACCCCACATATATCTGTATATATATATATATAGCACTGCGGGTACCTTCTGGCTAATACGTTGCACTTCTGCCTTACCCAAGTGCTGCAGAAACATCCCTAATTCCAAAAACAATTACTACCCCAGAAGTGTCAGAAAGTTGTCCCCTGGTATAGATGCGTAAAGTATATTTACTTGCCCAGCCTTATGCTTCCTTCCTGCCCAATGATAAAGATGCCTGCTATACAGCCCCTTGTGCCAATGATGCCTACTCCTCATCCATACATATTTATCATATAGATATTCACGGTATAGAATCGGATATTAACGATCCCTTGTATTTCTACGCAGAGCTCCAGACACTCTAAATTGGAAAAGGCCGATATCCTGGAAATGACAGTGAAGCACCTACGGAACCTGCAGCGAGTGCAAATGACAGGTAAATACATCGCGCCGCATCCTGATGATGAGCCACAGAGAATGTTAGGAGCGGGGGTCATTGTTGGTCGCTTGGGCTGCTCTCTTCCCTTTGCTCTTACACGAAACAGGGTGGTGGGTGTCGGTAATGATACAGATTGAGGGGAGCGGGTTGTACATTAGTGTCATTCTCCCCCCGCACAGTAACGGGAGCCAATGAGCTTGAGTTAGTGCCAGGGAAGTAGCATTGTGATCAGAGCATTAACCCCTATTTTCTTTCCCTTACAGCCGCTCTAACAGCCGACCCCTCAGTCCTGGGAAAGTACAGAGCAGGATTTAACGAGTGCATGAACGAAGTCACCCGATTCCTTTCTACCTGCGAGGGCGTCAACACCGAAGTGAGGACCAGGCTTCTCGGTCATCTGTCCAGCTGTCTGGGACAGATCGTAGCCATGAATTACCAGCAACCCCCCTCCAGCACCCCCACCCCCGTGCCCATGCCTTGCAAGGTCAACCCAGCAGAGGCCATCTCCCCCAAAGTATTCCAGGGAGGCTTCCAGCTGGTGCCAGCCACCGACGGCCAGTTTGCTTTCCTCATTCCCAACCCCGCTTATACCACCAGCCCCGGACCTGTCATCCCTCTGTATGCCAATGCCAACGTGACATCCCCCGGCGGCCCCCAGAGTCAGTCTCCAGTGCAGGGACTCACCAACTTTGCTCACAAGATGCCTCACATGGCGCAAGCCATCAGTCCTCTAGGGGGCAGCACCAGAGCAGACAGCGCTGAGTCCGTGTGGAGACCCTGGTGATAACGCTATCAGAAGCCATCAGACTGTGTATATATATTGGTTCCGTTCTATGGGACTCTGCCTTAAGGACAATCCGCACGAAAACTCTATTTATTTCCAAATTTGGGGATTTCGCTTTTTTATTGTTTAATAAAAAAAAAACTTGTATAGATGACCCATTTTTGTAACAAAGCTCTTTTACTGAGATTTATTTCTTTTTTTTTTTTTTAGTTTTGTACAATTGCGTACAAAAAATGTGTAATGCCAAAGTTATTGTGTTGGTTTTTGTGTCAAAAACTTTCCAAACATGCAGGAGTTTTGTTTAATAAACTCGTTTTTTCATTTGAAGCCAGTTGTGTGTTGTTTGGTTTATATGAGGGATCGGGAGCAGGTTGTATAATGATGACGAGTTCCATAATAAGGTAAATAGGCCCCTTGCTGTGATTTATCAGCAACGACTGCCAGACAATACATATCACTAACAGTCGAACGTTGTGGGTGGCGCAATTGGTTAGGGAAGAGGTTTTGCGCCATGATAAGCAGCAGTGGAGTATACAGATTACGTTTTTCCATGTGGCATATGCGTTTATAGAGATCTAGTACCTAGCACAGCCCATGCCAAAGACACGTGACACACAAGTGACTTTAATAATCGCACAATAGGAGAGATGGGGATGCTATAGCGCATTGTATGACGGAATAACGCTGCCCATGGGAACCATTATAAATGCCTAGGAATGCTAGTACCATAATGGCAAAAGGCTGATAACATTCCTTTAGGGCATATTGGAGGAATGCGGGCTGCCCTGTTACATTCCATTGCAAATCGTACAATTATTGTATTTTCTATGAGGAATCCATGATTAGTCAATGGCATTATGGCAGCAAGAATTCCCTCCAAAATTGTGATTTAAAAGCCACTGTCATCCCAAGGGAAGGGGGGGAGAAGCCCCTTTGTGGCAGAAGATAATGAAAAGGTATAAAAGACCTAATCTATTATGCAGCGGGCTCCCGGGGAAGGTTGGGATCCAATAGAGTTGCTTGGGATCCTTTCACTGAGCTGGGTGGGGGTTAAGGTGCCTTCCCGCACGTTACCGGCTGCGCTCGGCCTGACAAAGGCACCGCCATAAAGAGCACAATCCCGTTTTATTATTTCACTGTGCAGCGGGGGAACCAGTGAGGAAAGGGCATTTCTTTTGCGCACATTATTATGACTCACTGCTGCACTTGAAGCTGAGCCAAGTGTGAACATTCCTGTTTGTCGCGTGGGAAGATACCGGGAGGGGGCGAGACACCTACACTGATTACAATTATCTGCTGCTTTTGCTAAATGGAATGCGATCTGCCACTCTCATCATCCCCAGCACTTCCACACCATTTATTTACACCACAGCTACTCGTCAGCCTGCTGCTTTACAGCTGTTCCTCCCCCGTAACCATTTCGCTGTAGGTGTAGTACATCGACTACTACTGGGTGAATCCATTCTGCAAGATGGGGGTGCTGCTTTAGCATTTTAAGCGCACATACAGACAGTTTTACATTGCAGTGTCGGGCAATGCCGGCTGGGCGCCCCAAGTCGAGCCCCCCCAACCCCCCCACCTCCCGCGCGTGCGCAAACAAGAGTGGACGGGCCTGCGTGGACACGCTTTGAGTTAGAGAGCGGTACCCACTTAAAGGACCAGTAACATAAAAAAAATGAAATTGTTTCAAAGTAATGAAAATATAATGCAGTGTTGCCTAGTTGTGCAGCCATTAGCGTTGCCACCTGGCCGGTATTTTGCCGGGCCTGGCCAGGCCTAGGATGGCAGGATTTTAGGGGTGGCATGCTGCCCAACCACACCCACATTGGTTCAGAAATGTAGATTTCCTGTGTGCCAATTCCCATTGCTCCACCCAGATGATGAAAATTTGAGCAAATAAAAGGGAGGGGACAGGGGCGACAAACAACAGCAGGCCTAGGGGCGCCCTCTAGGTAAATCTGGCCCTGGGTCCGGCCGGTATTTTTGATGGTTGATCACAATATTAATAATAGGAAAAAAGATAAAGGCCGGTATTTTTTTCAAAATGCCATATAGCTGTTTTTCCATTTCCGCCATTGCTAGCTTGTTATATGAACTATAGTAGTGTTTCTGAAGCAAACAGATCAGTTTGGACAGTGCAGGGCAACACTACATGATATTTTCTTTACTTTTAAAACACTTTAATTTTTGGTGTTACTGTTCCTTTAACCCTTTTCAGTGGCAGACTAGGGGTAGGCAGCTTACCCCCAAGTTCCAGCCCTGCTAAAATGGCTGCCATTTGGGTCAATGGTACAAAAAGGGCATCTGCAAAGCAATAACCCCTTCCACTGAAGTTTTAATTAAATCTCATGTCCCGCACAGTGATTAGCTTAGTGTAAATAAGTGAGGGGCTGAGTGCAACGCTAGCGTCTACCCCTAGAGGGCGCCTTTTGGGCTTCATAAAGTGGCCAAAAAAATTTGACATCTTAATGACAGCCCAGGATCCTTCCTTGAACCTTAAACCTTAAATTATACTGGGTGAGATGCACCACCCCCTGCACAAGTCTTAAAACACTGTGTGTGCTCTTCTCTCGACCTCTGCATAACCATTCAAATGCCACACTCCCTTCAGTCATGGGATCAGCACCTGAATATGCAGCTTTCATTCCCCAAAGGTTAATGGGTTGCATATTTCGGATCTTCTAGTAACTTTACCCCTCCTTCATTCTGTATGAAGCTTTTCCCATATTTGTACTGTGAGATCCGTCTCAAGGAAAGCACAGTCAGCCTTTGAAACGCTATACATCCCGTGCTTGTAACCAAATCCCTCCCCAGACATGAGGCACTCTCCTGTGGGACTAGCAGCTGGTGTCTGCCTAATAAAACACACACTCTCACATAATTCACAGCTGACCTTCTCTCCGCCACAGTCTGTCTCCACACACCTCCTACCACTTAGGCATTTCCAGATTCTGAGTGGTGCTTAAACTGCAGAGAGACCTACTCATCTAGATTCCCCCATATTTGATCTTATTTACTTAAATTGGACATATTGAGACTGCGGCATTAAACCGACTGTGTTTTATTGGGCACATATTCTGGCAGACTAATATATTCATCCTAATATTAGCATCATGGTACACAGGCATTTATAGTTCAGTCTGAAGTGCAGAAACTAGATCATTGGGGCAGTACAAACGTAGCCTAAACACCTGGCACATCTGCATACTGCAGGACAGATCTGTGCCAGATGTAGGGTGTAGATTTGTGTATGCTAGAACCCTGCAACAACAATGTACCAGGCTACTATGGGGATGAGTACTAGATGTTACTAGGCCCCAAAGCAGATTCATTTTAGGGCCCCCAATATATCCAGGGATTGTCCTGTTTCACCAATATATGTTGAAATTGCTCATTATTTGGGCCTCATGGGGCCCCCCTACACCTCCTCCTCCAGCCCCCCCCCCTGCAGCCGTTCTGTTTCCTCTGCAGTTATGCCCCTGGGAGGGTCTGCAACACCAATAACTTAAAATACTTGATACACATTTATAGATAATATCTGTCTCAGAGCTGCAAATTATTTATTAAAATAAACTAGTTTATTAAAAGAAAGGTTTTCATACAATGGTCTAGAGACAAAATTTGCAGTTTAGGTTGAGAACTGCCACAACTGACCTCAGTGGGAGGCAGTAGGGATGGTTATTGGTGCTTCTCTGCCAACTCTGGCTATATACAATGACATCTGCTTGTTTGTAGAATGGATCTTTGCCCAATTTGGACAACTATATTAAGGGCTAAATCAGGCTAATACCCGGGTCAACGACTGGAGCATAATTAACACTTTTGCAGGCCCATTGGAAGAAGAGAACAGCATGACAGGATTTTTAAACTTGTCTGATAGATACCAAGAGGAGGGACCATCTTGCACTGAAGGGCTGAATTGGCAGCTTAAATCTGGCTGTGTATGCCCACTTTAAAAAATCATCCTGGGTGACATCAGCCTATAATCCTTGTATTGTAAATAGCTTTTCTGTTATCTACTATCAAATGAAGGCTCTACAGTCCTACTGAGTCCTACACGGAAGCCACCATTGTTAAATACTATTGTTTTATACTGTAAAAGCTAAATCTGGCCATATGCAGTCAGATTTAAGCCGCCAACTTGGCCCTGGGAGACCGAGTTGGCAGCCTGTCTGCCCATACATAGGCCTTCACTGATGGCAGCACTGATAGATATCTGACCAAAACTTTGTATTTACTCTTACCATGTGGCTTTCTCCTCTCATCACTTCTGTGTCAGACATTGGCATGTATCTCAGCTGAAGGTTAGGGAAAAGGAACATTTTTTGACTTTACATAAATGAAAGAAGCCCCACCTGTAACCTTTCACCTGTTGCTCTACTATATCTATCAGTACAGTTAGGCTGGGGACAGACAGGGAGATTCGGGGAAGTAACTTCGGGCGATTCTGGAAATCGCCGCACCGCGTGTGCACAGAGCCGGCACTTTTACATTTAAACTAGCAACGGACAGGGAGAAGGAAGTTCGGGGAGATTGTTGCCTGCTATTAAACGCCAGGCGACAGTATCTCCCCGAATCTCCCTGTCTGTCCCCAGCCTTACAGGCTAGCAGCAACTGAAAGGCTGTAAACTGGACATCCCATTTAGAAATATAACATTTTGGTGCAAGAACTTCTCTGGTGGTCTAGCTGAGATCCAATGACAGATGGGCACTTCTCAGGAATAGTGATGGTCGAATCTCCCCCGTTTCGCTTCGCCGAAAAATTAGCGAATTTCCAGCGAAATTAGCGAATTGGCGAAAAAATGTGTTTTCGTCGCATCATTTTCGTTGCGTAGTTTTCGGCGTGTCACGTCGTTTTCGTCGCGTCGCGTCAAAAACGACGCGCGACTCGTTTTTTTTGCCGAATTTTTTAGGCGAATTTTCGCTGGCGTTTCGCAAATTTATTCGCCAGCGGCGAATCGCGGGAATTCGCTGCGAATTCGCCCATCACTACTCAGGAACACTTGTTTCAGCATTTCTGAGCCATATCACCCTATCAACCCTAGTGAATGCCACGTCTGCTCAGGGATTCAAAATAAGCCCTGACATATCAAGTATAGAGAGACCCACCTCAGTCAGTGTTTTGTCTATAGCATCTTGCACCAGCCTCTCTGGCATTTGTCAGAATCCAAAGGTTGCCAGTTCAAGCCTGCTGCATGCTATAGGCAGAGCATTTCCAATTCTTTTTGCTTTGCTATATGGAGCAGTGATATTTTAACTTCTGGCACTCTCTGGTAGAGCACCCCAGTGGTCAAAACACTCCATGTACCATAGGCTACAACTGCAAACAAAATGCATAGCAATATTACCAGCAATTTAGTACAACCAAAAATACTGGGTCAGTAACTAATTAGTTGAGTGTTGACAGCTTTTTCACATCTCTAGTCTAGTGTCAATAAGGATCCTTTTATTATATAGAACCTGGGGAGGGAAATTTGCTTTGGATCAGCTGATAGTGTGAAGGGGTCAGAAGAGTGACTGGGGTCTAGAGTGAAACTGGCTGACAATGTAGCCTTTGAGTTGTGTATTGCACAGTGAAACCAAGAAACAACTAATCAGCAGGGGTCAAAGTTTCACACTAGGGAGTGTTACAATAACCACTTGCATATGAAGTGCCATGCCATTTAATCCCAGGGAGCACTAGATACACAAACTCAGGCCCGCCATCAGTGGGGGACAAGTGTCCCGGGCCCAGGGCTGAAAGGGGGGCCCGGCAGCACTGCAATATTAAAAAGATAAGTTGTGAAGTCCTGAGGCAGAATGGGGAAGTGCCGAACAAATACAAAGTCCTGAAGAGGCGGAAAGACCCGAAATCCCGAAAGGAGCCGACACTGAAGTCCTGAAGCGACGAAAATACCCGAAGTCACGAAAGGAGCCGACACTGATGTCCTGAAGTCCTGATGCACTCCCAGCACACAGTTTGAATAAAAATATAAATATTGTTTATTCCTTCTCAATATCTACGCATTTGGATCCACACAGGACCGTCATCCTGATTATATTATCTCTATCATCTGTCTATATGTATATCTATCTCTCTCTCTCTAATCTATCCCACCTATCTATCTCTTCCCATCAACTACTGAGCCCCACATTAAAAATGCCAAGTCAAGTCAATTAATTTCATTATCCTGATGTCTATGGGCATTCAAAGAATGTTCTTTCTTCAGTTCAGTGGCTTGGGGGGAGTTGAAAGGGATCAGTCCCCTGGGAAGATGCAGAGAGAAGCCAGAAACCTCATCCTCGCAGACTGTGCGGATGTATTAACATATTTGGCGGGATAAAAGCAATGCCTTTTGCTGGGTATCCAAGCGATGCTGCTGGCAGATCAGCCAAGGAACAATGCTATTATTAACTCTTTACCTCCAGCCCCAGAGTTGCCAGCTCCCATGCTGGAGAGCAGGGCCTCTGTCGGTGCCCTTTTAAGTCTCATTACTGCTTTACATGTATAATTTAACCTGTCCGCCCTGTGGGAATCCCATTCGTGCCGGAGATCTGTTATTACAAGCCTGAGAATTAAGCTCCAGAGATGTCACATATGGCTGAGCTGCCAGTGAGAGGCCCCACAGGGAACATTATCATACAGATCAGCACTATAATAAACTCAGGTCAACTATAATCTCAGCTGAGTTTGACCCCACCCTCTGGGGAAGGAAAAATGAATGGGTTATATGTATCAATTTGATGCTGTACATGGCACGCAAGCACTTGCAGCTTTCCTGTGGGTCACATCATTTAGCAGCCTTAAACTGAATTGATTCAGTGTGAATGAGTGAATTGGTCCAGTGTGGCGCTGAAATAAAAGGCAGCCCCTCAGTCTCACCCCTGCTCTCTGCTCAGCGTTTCGCCTTTTTATTCAATGTAAGATATATTACATTGAAATTTTGGTATTGAATGATTTTACTTTTATTTTTTCCTGTTCCAGCATGGCAATTAATGTTAGTTGCATCTACCCACCAACCATTTGTTTGAATGACGAATGAACGGTACATAAAATAATACTAATGATAAACACAATCAATCTATCTACAAAGAAAGAACAGAGAGGTTTCCACAAATCGTTTGCTGGCATTTTGAATAAAACTACACATTGATTGTACGTTACAGTGTCATGTGAAATATTGTCATATATGCATATTGCCTCCATAAGCAGTGGAATTACCAAATAGAGCACCACCTACATACAAATACAATATCAGCTCCACACATGCATTAAAGAAACAGTAACAGTAAAAAATTAAAGCGTTTGAAAGATTGACAGATAATATACTGTAGTATGCAGGAGTAAAAGTTGTGTGTTTGCTTCAAAATTACTACTATAGCTCATATAACAAGCTGCTGCGTAGCCATGGGGGTAGCCATTCAAGCTGGAAAAAAGGAGAAAAGGCAAAGGTTACATAGCACATAACAGATACAGCCAGTCCAATACAACTATGATTTATCTGTTATCTGCTATGAAACCTATGCCTTTCTCCTTTTTTTCCAGCTTGAATGACTGCCCCCATGGCTACACAGCAGCTTATTTATATAAACTATACTAGTCTTTCTGAAGCAAACACACCAGTTTTACCAATGTAGAGCAACAGTACATTATATTATTTTAATTACTTATATACACTTTCAGTTTTTGGATGCTATCTTCCAACTTATGCAGACTGATCTACCTGCTTAAAATACTCTTCTTTACTAGTTACAAGGTCTTTCTTTGTGAAGTTATTACAGAATAGTATAATATAAATGGAGACAATTTCCATATCGTAATAGACTCCAAATTTAGATCAATGCCTCTGTTTTTCAAAAATCACTGGATATCTCTCCTTTTTCCCTGACCCTGAGTGACAAGAAAGAATAATACAATATCTCAAATGAGGTGGACGTTAAAAATACATACATTTTAAAGTTGGACATGTGTATAAAAAAAAACAAATTATGAGGATATTGGAAATCATCTCAGTATTCATTGCCTTTATGGAACTTTTAGGGGCAAATTCGTGTGAATAGACCGAAGTTCGATCGAATTCGATCGAATACCGATCGTACAATTTTTTCGGAGGATCGAATATGCAAATTTGGCCATTTCGATCATCGAATACCAAATATTCAAATTATCGAATAGATCGAATGATCAAATATTCGATCATTCGACCAATCGATGATCGAAGGATTTTAAATTTTAAAATTATCCGAATGCCTACTTCCCCAGATTGAACCTACCGATTACCAATAGAAGCCTATGGGAACCCCCCCATAGGCTTCTTTTGCAAAGACCTGCTCGAATACCATTCGTACGATCGAACGCCTCGATCGTTCGAATCGTACAAATTTTTTGGAGGCTTGAAGGCAAAAGTACGATTTTTTTCGTGAAATCGAACGATCCTTATTCGATCGTACGATTTAATCGAGAAATCGAATATAGAGCAAAAAGATGGCCTATAACTATTCGATAAGCATTCAATAGTCGAATGCTTATAGAATTATGTTGAGGGTACCCAGACATTCAACATACACTTTGTCTTGCTTTCTACATTGATGGTTGGTGTACCTACTGAATGAAAAATTAATGAATATCGGTATTCTGCCTTGGTACACAACCTGAGGTACATGTAGACCAGTACTCTGCAGGGAGTCACACCATACCTGTCCTTTGTAAAAGTCATGCAAAGTAAACACTGTACTGAACAAAACCGGGCCAAGGCGCCTTAGGGTACCTGGCCAGTCATATCGCCCACTGGGAGTGCTCATACGCAGATAGATGCACGCATAGTGCATGCACAAAAGGATGCTGGTGCGCATGGACGCTAGTGCGCATGCACAAATAGGAGAGGAACCATATGCATTAATAGAAGAGGAAGCATAAGCGAGAACAGATGTGCAGGCAAGCTTTCCAGAGAGGAGACTGGACCAGGGGTAGGTGCCAGAGAAGGTATGTGCCTAAGCAATCCATTTGTGTATTTAATGCAAAGTAACATTTTGGGATTTTGTTCATTAAAGGCCCCGTGGAATTGAGCATCCTGATATTTTTTTGTTACTGTGCTAGACAGCAAGGAATGTTCTTCTACAGCGATGTTCTCAATGGAACCCCAGTGCCTGATTAAACCACACACATCATGCCTGCACCTTGTACTAAATGCTCAAATAAAGTAAAACGTCCCCCAGCCTGATGATAGATGATAATCACAGGGCCAATTGTGGCCAAACAAGTTAGCAAAGTTAAAAAAAGCATTGTCCATTTGAAGTGTAGATCTAGTAAATATGACACAGATATAGGAACATTTTCTTTCTCCGATACCTTAATTTCCAGGAAAACAATGCTTAGTTGATATCCTTGAAGCATTCTGGAGAAAATTAAGCAGATTATAATACAATTGGATAAAAGCTCAAACTTGGGTAGAGAAACTGTACTAAACGTCAAGAAGATCATAGTTTACATTGACTTTTGCTTTCCATTATAGGTTCATGCTAGATGACTAGTTATGCCTTATGCATGTTTAGTAGTCATTCAGAGCTGTTGAATATGGCTTTATGGTTGGTTGGAAATGGATACACCAGAACCACAGAGGTTTTGCATTTTGTAGCTTGTGTGAAGCACATTTTTTAGGACACTGTTCTAAGTTATGATGCATAACTGCTGTATGTCATGATGTTATCTTGCATAGTTCTAACAATCTGTAGGTTCCCTTTCTATTCTATAACTGTGTCCTGAATCGGTTCATATTATTTTATTTCTTATTCTGCTCTGTTATGTCATTTAAATTAAATTGTTTTGTACCCAAAACTGGTTTTATGGCTCTTTACTTTCTTTCTTTTATTTTAGAGCTTATATCTTAAAGGGTTCAGACATTATTCAGTTTCAGTGTGATGCACCTGCAATTCCATAATTTTAAAACAGATATGCTCCAGTATTCTTCCTGAAATAGTGAACGTTCTGAGAATATCCTCATATGGCCACAGGTGGATCCCCCAACAGTCATAATATGTTTTCTACATGTATAAAATATACAAAATTTCACAATCCATTCAATTATATATTATACAGTAAATAATATACCCCCTTGACTTCTAATATCCTCATATTTTACAACATGGGGTACATTATTTATTATAATACCCAGTGAATCACGTGACAGAAATTACCTCAATAAGCACCTATTATAACTGACATCACTAAGCACCATTTATAAGGATCTAATTGACAGGCTATTTATGGCTCTTGTGTATTATATCCTTATAATTAAAAAATGTGAATATCCTGTAAATTATATCCTTATAATACACAAAAGCTGTGAATATCCTTATAAGTGGTGAGTTCTGATGTCATCAGTTATAAACGGTGAGTTCTGATGTCATTTCTGTCACATGACTCACTGAAACTTGTGTATTATAATAAATAAAGTACCCCCTGTTGCAAAACATGAGGATATTAGAAGTTACCTCAGAGTTCCATGACCTGTATAAAAACATGAAACATGAAACTCCTCGGTAACTTATAATATCCTTATAATTTACAACAGGGGGTACTTTATTCACTATATAATCTACAGTCTGGTCATTTCTTTATGGGATCAGACTGTAAATGATATTCTTGTAAACGTAAGAATGTGCCATTTATAATAGGGGTCCCCAGCTGGCGAATTTGACCCTGCACGTCCGAATTTGATGTTGGACGTCTGAATTGTATACCGGCGCACCTGAATTAGATGCTGGCGGCCAGATTTTTATGCAAACCCCTCTAACCCCCTTCCTGAACCCCCTCCCCACATTTCACACGAACTGTAGATTATAATTACAGTAGGGGATACATTATCCGCTATATAAACATTGCTGTTAAAGATAGTGAATGAGTTTGGAGTAAAGAAGAGGAAGCTGATTGAAGTGGAGGAGACTGTTACATGGGGAAGTTATCATTGTAGGGAATATGGTGGAAATTGAGCACGAAAACTTTGTAAATTTGTAATTTATATGTTTTAAAAAAAGTTAAAGTCTTCTATAAGTTACCTATGAGTTCCACAATCACCTGGCCTATTCCCTTAATTGAAAAAAAAAAAACAGTAACAAAAGTGAACAACAAACTCAATTAGTTTTCTCCTTTGTTTATTATACCTGCACAAGAACAATAAAAAACTAACTGCTTACTCATTTTTATGAATAACTTGTCCATCTTACAAATATTTTTTTATAATTGACCCAATAGTGTTTTGCATGAAAGTAGCTTGCTGGTTTGTTATAGTTATCATTTATAGCAACTGTGTATACAAGACCAGTGAAAAGAAAACTTTTTGGGTTTTGCCGGTCCTTTATCAATCCTGAACACTGTATAATATTAAGCATTAAACAGGTCTATATGGGGAGAGGTACAAACACAAAATCCCACTTCCAAATGTGAGACATAACTCCCAGCAGCCCCTGTAAAATCAAATGGCAGATTTCATTCTGTTACATTTTATAGTGAATAGTGAATAGTGCAAAATGTGTGCTATATAAGCAGGTCCATTAATGCTAATATCCCCTATATTCAAAATGTATATCGCAAATGAATGATCAACCATGTGAAAAATGTCACTGTGAATATAGATATCAATGTGTATAAATGTTCATGTGAAACAAGTCCATAAAGGAACATGCCCATGTAGAATGTCCCTGTGAAAGAGAACAGGTGCAGATTGTTTCCTAACTATTGTATAGTTAGTACAGTATATACAGTAAGTACACTCTAATCCTGAATGTGTGTGTATTTTAGAACACAGTTACAGGTTCCAACAGCAAAATATTTTCTGAGATGATGATCTCTATACATATATTAAAATTGTGTTCCATGGAACCCCCTAACGTCTATTGTCATTCCAAAATCAATAGCCGTTCTTATAGAGAAACATTATAGTTCCAATTCATTGATTCCATCATTTCCAGTTACCATTCTCAGCATCCTCTGTTACCGTCATATTTTGGACTCCTATCAAAAGTCAAATGGAAATTCTAGGCTTTAGACTCCTGACAATCACAGTAATCAGACAACTATCAAGCTGGCTCCATAGTTGTAAGTTACAAGTTGCTTTTAGCAGGCAATTGTTTTCAAATTTGTCAAACCTTGATGTTATTATGAAAGGGATACTGTCATGGGGAAAATTTTTTTTTTCAAAATGCATCATTTAATAGTATATTTATCAAAAGTAACTCAAAGCAACAGGACTTACTGAGAAATTTTAATGAAGACGTTTCACTGCTCATCCGAGCAGCTTCTTTAGTTCAACTGACTGGTGTAGGGGAGTTCTAGGAATACAGACTCTTCCAACAATCCAATCACAAGGGCACATTGTCACTCTTCAGAGAGGTGTTGATTCAGTGTAGTTACAGTGATAGGATTACCAATGTGTCATGCTACTCCTAGAAAACAGGTGTTACTTGTGAGAGGTGCATGAATGGATGTGGGAAGAGTTCTGAAACTGCCGGGGAGCAGGAGGCAGCTTGTATGACTTCTCCCCATCTGGCACAGAATACACAGCCGACCTGAGCAATCCACTATAATGTGCCAAAAACGAGAAAGTGTTATTCCTCTCTTAGTGGGCTGTTACGTTCATGGGACAGTCATTCATACCAGCCTGAAGACCACCCAGGATGTGGTGTTTCAAAATTGTAACAGAATGGCAGGAAACAGGAAGCTATCCTAGCAAGGGATCACTGTACTCTGATGTCTGTACTCCAAACTAATGAACTGATTTGCAGATAGTATTTCAGCTGAGCATGATTTTTAGATATTCCTGACAGTGGTCTCAAACCTACTGTACCATCGCTGTTTATGCTATGCCCAAAAATACTTTTTTGTATTTTCTATTTTCTAATCAGGTCTGGCTTTCTAATTCGGCCACCCCTAGGCCAGAGGGTCCATGCAGACTCCTCCCCCTTTGCAAGTGCGAATGCATGCATAGGTTCCTGCTCACACCTAGGGTTGCCACCTGGCCGGTAAAAATGATGCTTGCTGCCAATGTTTTAATAGGAAAAAACGTCAAGAATATAGGAAGGCCGGTATTGCTTTCCAGAAAAGGTGGCAACACTACTCACACACGGGCCAGGCTGGCCAGGCGCCCTAGGCAACCTGGCCAGCAGCAACGCCAACTGGGTGCACACATGCACGAACAGACGCTGGCTTGCATGCACAAATAGACGTGGAAGCATGAACCAATGCTCAAGTAGGCCGACAGTCCAGATAGGAGAGAGGGGACCAGACCAGGGGTAGGAGCCAGACAAGGTACCTGTTCCCAATGGATCACATAAGATTTAAAGAGTTGTGTGTCCCCAGTGCTTCCCAAAAAATTTGAATGAGACTGGGTGGCCATGGGCCATTGTGGCTGTCCCACAAACCAAACTATGTTTCTAATACATATATATTATAGCCAGCATGTTGGGAAATGCCAGCCAGCACACGTGTGAGTGAAAGTATGTGAGCAGGGCACGTGTGTTGCAGCAGCCAAGGCCTCCCAGTCTCTTCCCCATCACCGAGGCAGGGCTGTGCTCTGTATGCTGTAGGCAGAGGTCGTGAGAACAGAGCGAACCTCACAGTTTGCAGTTGGGCGCGGCGCCAGCCAGATAATCCCATTTTGGCAGCCAGGCAGGGTCCTCCCTCATTCTGTGGGTGGTGAGAGCTCTGTGCACTGAGGAAAGAGCAGAGATACACATCCTTTTGCAGTCAAAGCTCTGTGTCAGGCACAGCAAAAGCCATGACTTATCATGCTTGTATAGATTTCCGACAGGGTGATGGCCGGTTGCCCATCTAGTTCTTTCCTTTGTAAAGGTTCTTAAAGTCCTTTTCTATCTTTCTACAGGCAAAATTACACACTGCACATTCTATCAAGTGTCCACAAGTCAAATGCTGACAGGCAGTGCTGGGGAGTTGTAGTTAAAAATAATGGAGAGCCAGGGGTTGGACATGCCTTCATCATAGAGTACAGTATCCATAGCCATATTCAGTGGGCCTACAACAGAACCTCAACCCAGGGGCCCAAACACATAAGCACACCTGCTGCAACCATTGCCACCACCCTCAGTTTTTAGTGCCCCTCCACCCGCTGCTTTGCAAACAGAGGAGCAGGGCTTTTTCCATAAAATATAGTTCTTGTTTCTTGGGGTACCAAAACATTCACCATGGTGCCATTCCATTTAGTCTTTATTAACTCCTGAACTGCCAATAGGATCACTGCAGAAATGAATGAACATGCCATTAACCCCAGACATGCCAGTAGGATCACTGCAGAAAATGGGTTGCGTAGTGATGTTTGGGCCAGCCTAAAGCCTGCAGCAGTCGGTCAGGTTTGGGCTGAGTTCTGTACAATGTTTGTGGACCATGGGTGGGTCCAGGCTGAGCTTTAGCCTGCTTCCACCACACCTGCGACCTTATAAATCCCACTGTACCTCCGCCTACATATGAGTCTTTTTATGCTTTTGTGCCTGAGTGCCCCACCCTTCCATGACATGGGTCAGTTTAGAGTTGGGTGTGGGTCAACTTTTGTCGACCTGCACATCGCTGATGGAAAGCATTCCGGCTTCCCCATGGGCCAGTCCAACCATGGCCATTTTCTATAGTGCTGTATTAGTAGTGCTAGATTTGTCCATGCTTGAGCAGGTATGGTAATAAAAAAATTGCTGGCTGGGTCTATTAACCCTTACCAACCAATCAGATTTGATTTCATCATCATTCAAAGCATTACATTTAAATTGTTTCACTGTACCAGAGTGTTTTCTATATCTGTGGGTTTTTGTGTTCAACTAGGTCACTAACTAAAACTAAAGATTTTCAATATAGGTTCACTTGGGTGTTTTTTATAACAATGGTATGAATCACCTGTATGGAGGGAGTAATGCAGAAGTGAATCCGCTCAAATACCTTCTTCAGCAACACGCCGACAACTATTTGTATACAGTTTCTTTAAAGAAAAGGGAGATGAGCACTTACCTGCTCCGCATTATCATTACAAAACAGTTTCACTTTATTTTAAAAATTGTCTTGATGGAGATTCGAAATAAGACCAGACCTATTCAGGTACACAGAAACCCAAACAGCCCCCACACTAATACTAAATGTCTTTGGCATCTTTTTTTTTTTTTTTTAACAATTTTGTTTTATTGAAATGTATAAAGATGATAAACAGGTACAATGGACTTGAGAGTACATTTCTCGTTTTTGTATACAATAAACATGTTCAACTTTTTGTTTTAGAACAATTCTTAACAATAAAACTTGACATTTGATTCTGGGTTTAACTTTTGTGTTATTATCTTCATGACCAATCTAGCTGCTTCCAGCTATATTGCTTAGTGCAATCGTATGGGTTTCATTGTTGAAGTCTAGGTTCAACCTTGATGCATAACATTATATTTGTATACCAAAAAAAAAACAATGACTGTCTGAGGAATGTACCTCTGTGAGATTCCTTTATTTTCCCAGTTCATCCAACCATGGAATAACTAATACCTCTCTTTAAATGTTATTTAGATGGAAATCTCCTTATGTATCCTCCCCAAAGTCTAGCCAGTTCCCCCGTATCTTAAGGAACTTTTGTGGACAGTTCCTTCTCATGTAGGTTAATTTATACAATGGTACTGATTTTTTAACTAGGTCAAGCCAGTATGAGGCTGTTGGACCGGAGCTGTCCTTCTATTTGAGAGCTATAGCTTTTTTTGCATACATTAGTAAAATAGATATAAGAGTACACTCAGCTCTTCTGACAGACACCTCCTCAACCCTGTTTAGTAAAAGTATTATGGGGTCCATAGGTATTATCAACCCCGTTTTTCCGTTTGTGATCTGCAAAGCCTGCCGCCAGAAATATTGTATCACTGGGCAAGTCCAAACCATGGGAAAAAAATCAGCTGTCAGATCTTTACATTTGGGGCAATTCTGGATTATGATGGGGTTCATTCTATGTAGCCTTTGTTAGCCTATGTAGCCTTTGTTGGGTAAGATAGATTCTGTGCAAAT
Source organism: Xenopus borealis (assembly GCA_024363595.1). Classification (NCBI taxonomy): domain Eukaryota; kingdom Metazoa; phylum Chordata; class Amphibia; order Anura; family Pipidae; genus Xenopus; species Xenopus borealis. Next base: position 90,728,197 of record CM044443.1, read on the forward strand.
ATTTAAGTTGGATTAATTTATCCCTACTACAAATCATCCCTTCTGAGTATGACTCCAGTGCATCTTTCCACTTTTCGTTATCAAGTGTGGGTATCTCTGCCTGCCACTTGGCTTGAGTTCTATCTAAGGCTGCATTGCCTGTTGCCATTAAATAACTATAGAATGATGATAGAGGTTTCTTTAGTTCTGTCTTTGGCATCTTAAAGCAGCCCATCCGACATTTGTCAAAATCCACAGATTTCAGTCCTGGTCTGCTTGAATATTAAAAAAATTAAAATCTATAAAACCTATGACATATTTACCATTAGTGTGTTCCAGGGCATTGGGCTGCTGCCGCATTTCCCTGATATGACAAGCGTTAGCCCTCTGACATCCCTTTGTACCTTCTTTGTGATGTGCTGACTACAAAACTGTCACTAGAACTGCACCTGCCCAATATAATACCAGTGGTGCAGGTGCCTGATACCCTTCATGAGTACTTAACAAAATGAGCACACACCCTGCTAGTGGTATTGGGTGCCTAGTGGGACCCTTACTGACATCTATTTAACCTGGCTAGATGTGTAAGAAACCGTATGGGGGCAAAATTGTAGTTAGTTAGTTAGAGGCCTCACAGCTATCAAATAGGTTTTCTAGTTGTAGGGGAACTGAACCCAAAACCTTATTTTCTTTCAAGATGTAAGAAATATATTTAATAACAACTTTCTGATAGATATTAATTCAACAGTTTAATTATTTCTGGGTGGGGTCCACCTACACATTGGTATCCTTACACCACGTTGCTACAGTAAATGATTTAAAGACAATGGCTAATATGCGCTGGAGTGCTTTTTCCCTATTCAAGGTGTAGGTAGACCTGTGGCAATCCTAGGGAGGATGGCAGGGGGAAGGATGTGAAAAGGTCTTGATTTGCCACTATTGTTTGCTCTTTGCACCCTGCCTCCCACACATGCTCTAAATAAATAAACTCCTGCTTCATGACTGCACCTTTTAAGGGGTCCTCAAAACATTAGTTGCTTGTTGAAAGAAAATATAATTCACTCTCCAATATACATTACTACTACTACATTTTCAATGTTTTTTTTTAACCTATTTCTTTTCTCTGGGCCTGAACCTAGCAGCAATGTAGCAGAAGTCGGGCAGGACCCACAGCACCCCAGTGCCCAAGACCCAGAGAAACGTGCCAGAAGCCCCAAACCCCGCCCTCCCCGTGACTGGAGCCCAATCCAGCGCAGTTGGAGGGGAAGCACATCTCCATCACCCCTCCACCAGGCCCGGACTGGCAATCTGTGGGTTAGGGCAAATGCCAGATGGGCTGCTATAAGGTGCCATAGAAAGTCAGTATTTAGTGGGCTGGTGGGGACTGTTTGGACCTCTATGTGGGCTGATTGGGCCTCTGTGTACCTGAAATGCCAGGGCCTATTTTGATTCTCAGTCCAGTCCTGCCCTCCACGCCACCACCAAACCCACACCGCTCACCACACGCTGCCAGGCAAGGGAGACATCCACCGTGCGTCTGCACGTGCGTCACCGTGTGTGTGTATTTGTGTTTCACTGTGTGTCTTTGTGTGTGTATTTGTCTGCATGTGTGTCACTGTGTTTATCTGTCTGTATGTGTGTCACCGTGTGCATGTTACTGTGTGCGTGTGTATCTGTGTGTGTGTGTTACTGTGTGTGTGTGTCTGTATGTATGTGTGTGTGCATGTGTGCCTTTATATGTGTGTTTGTATGTGTGTGCCACACACTTACAATTTGCAAAATGAACATGGCAATCAGGGGGCACGGCCACAAATATGTTGCTGCGCCACGCGGGCCAATCAAAAAAGGAGAGGACCTGCATGGCACACGCATGCACCCCACCCTGAGTGACCAGGCCGGCTGTCCGCGTACTCCACCGCATATGGCCCTTGGTGAAAAAAGTTTGGACACCTGTACTAGTATAGTACATTAAAATCATTTGGGAATATTAAGCCAGCATACACATACCTAAAATATAAGCAGTTTTATGGTTTATGAAAAATGTACAGTACAATTCTTTATTCATTGCCCAGTAACTTCTCATGTGAAAACAAAAGTATCAGAGAGAAAGTAAATTCAAAATATATAATACATAATACATTCAATATTAGGATAAAAACACAATTGGTGAAAAATCCAAATCAGTTTTCTACTTATAGCAAATAATGCTTGGCAGATGTTGTCCTTTTTAAAGCCATCTGTATGCTATCATGGTATATATGGTAATCATTAGCAATAAGAGATACAGTGATTATGTGTGGTTAAGCTCCAACTTTGCCACATATTGTGGCCATTAAACAAATTAATAAAACTCATTCAGCATGGCTCATTTATTGGCTTTAATATTTTTCCTATGCTGAAGATTTTGGATAACAGTCCATTTTTTTTTTACTTAAACCCAGTTCGAGGCTTGTCCAGTGCAGTACAGTAAGAGTCTGTGACTCAATACACCCATTTCTTTTTAATTATGTCTGATTTATTGATGTGCAATCACATCTGTGCCAACAAGTTTGCTGGTGGGGGCACTGAGGACGATCATACAGTTTGGCTGGAAAACATCAGATTGCAGGAAATATTTGGTTAATGTTTGACCAGCTTTAGGACTTACTTACTGTGAACTCATTTGAATATAATGTTTCCCATAACCAGTGGTTCCAATGACAGAATGATAATGAAACACTAAGGGTGATGCTGAAGTTGTGCTATAGCGCAAAAATGCACCTGTTTTGGCACAGTAAGAATTTTAGAAACCAGTGGGCTTTTGGCTGGTGTGAAGTACTGACCTAATAAATACACTAATTTCAATAAATACACTAATTCCAATAAATACACTTAACAATATAGCTGTTTAAAAAAGCCATATGATTCATTAAGAATTCTATTACTTCATTATACATTTTACAAAGGGACTAAGTTTACCTGCAACTTACTTGCTGCTTTCAAAGTAAAACTCCCAATCTTGGTTGCACTTTTATTAGACAGTAGGGTCACCTGACTATAGTTGACGTTGTTGGCCAGCTTAAATATATTGCAATATATGGACAAACAATCCCTGTTTTGTTTAAAGGGTAAGGAATTTTTCAGTAACTGTATGCACAAAATGTCTCAATGTCTTAAATATACTGATAATGGGTTGAGTGCAGAGGACCTTTTGTATTTGTCTGGACGTGAGGCCTCAACTAAATTAATCAAGAAACCTAAAAAAGGCCATGTCCTGTGAAGGACCTTTCTTTTTGTATCATCTCTAATTTGTATTTATAGTGTTATTTATGAAGTGCCAATAGGATACAAAGGGGAAATGTATACACAGGGAAGACATTCATTATAAGAAGAAAATAAGTATAAATATACAGAGATTAAGGGGCCCATTTACTACCAGCCAAATATTGATTTTTGAATTTCGAATTATGAATCTCTAAAAATTTAATTCTTCCATCTTAAATCTTTCTTAAAAGGTCTATAAAAGGTTTGTAAAAGAAAAAAACACAACAACTTCTAATAAAAAACTTTGCCAGGCAAAAGTTGTTGATGGCCTATAGAAGTCAGTGTTAGCTGTGTTGGTCTTATTGGACCACTTTAAATCAATTAGGACTTTTAGAGGATTTCGTATTTTTTTTCTCTAGGAATTGTTGTGGTTTCAAAAACCACTAAAATCCAATCATTGATAAATAGGCCCCTAAGTGTAGCATGGTAAGAGGAAGGAAGGCCTTGCTCTGTAGAGCTTACAATCTAAGTGGGTGCATAACACATGGACAAATAGGTGGGCATAGTTTCCTTCTAATACAGTACAAAAAAAAGGCTGCTCCAGACTCACCCCCTGTGTGTTTATTAGTGCAGCTCCATTAGTTAATTAAGGTGAACCGGGTGCTCTGCCATCAGCGTCCCCACTTAAATCATAGTAGCTCAAAAGATGAAAAGGTCGGCACTCCGGTTAGATAAAGATGGTGGTTTATTGCAACAGGTCACTGACCCAGATCGCCTGATGTGTTTCTGGAATAACTCCCTTAAAGGGCAAGGAAAGGCAAATAAATAAAATCAATTTTTTACTTTCTTTAATGAAAAAGAAATCTATCTCCAATATACTTTAATTAAAAAATGTGTACCATTTTTATAAGAAACCTGAGTGTATGTAGTGAAATTCTCCCTTCATTTACTGCTGAGGATAGGAATTGTCAGACGGTCCCTAACTTGTGGCAGGGAAACAATCATACTTATGAACAGCAGGGGGAGCCCCTGCCTTACTTACAACCATGCAGAACTCAAACAGCTTTGTTTTTTGATCATTTATGACGATCCCTAAGCAGCACCGACCACACTGAGCATGTGCAGTGCCAGTGTCAGACAAAGATGTATAACAAAGTTACAAGATGACAGCCCCCTGTGGCCAACTTTGAAAGCATAAATCATTTGTTTGATTAGGCTTGTGATGCAGTAAGTTCATGTTTATGTTTAGTATACAAAATACAGCATTTCTAGCCTTATTCTATTTTACACTTTCCTTGCCCTTTAATCATATGCTACGATATGGGATTAAGCCTGCGATTAAGGGAGGTATTCCCGAAACACGTCAGGCAATGTGGGTCAGTGACCTGTTGGAATAAACCACCATTTTTATCTAAGCGGAGTGCCGCCTTTTCATCTTTTGACCTTCCCTTCTAAGACAAGGTAGGCAGGTAATGTTCTAGTGTTCCAGAAGGTCTGAGTTTCTGTTCTAAGCAGTGTCGGACTGGCCCACCAGAATACCAGGAAAACTCCCGGTGGGCCAAGGTGTCAGTGGGCCCTCATGCTGCTAAACTTTTGGCCTATTTCATGGCCATTCCTTATTTCTATGACAACAAAGAGGCTAAATAGATGGAATAATTGATTATAGTATGTAAAGAAAACAAACTAGGGGGATAGAGGTTGAGTGAGGAGGTGAAGAATATTAGTACTGAGAGTGGGCCCCTTGTCTAAGGTTTTATGGTGGGCCCCTGGTATCCCAGTCCGACACTGGTTCTAAGGGATTCAGAGAGTGCTTTCTAGGAGGAATTCATACATAGAATCCCACAGAGAAGTATAATGTAGAATGGAAGAAAGAATTTATTTTTCTTACAAATGAGAGAAAAGGAAGTAAATGGCAAACAACTTAGTCACCATCCACATCTCGGAATACAACACTGAAGTTTTCAACACTTCCCAAAAACACTGCCCACACTTGCAAGATTTGTACAGATCAGGCTGGAGCTGACTGTGCTGGCAACAGATGATACTCATACACAGTGAAGATGTAGGACAGTCTGGGTTAGGAAAGGTAACCCTTGAAAAACAGCATTTCCATAAACAAATGCAGTGAATGCAGACACAGTTGCCTTTTTTTTCATGCAACATTCACATGCAATGCAATTTGGTTGCTGATGGGTTTTCACAATCCAAGCAACCTTCTCCTGCAAATGCTGTCCCTTCTCACTGTCGGGAACAATGAAATCCCTGGAAATTATTGTAGGGACCCAAAGTTTTATTATGACCCTATGGCTTTAAATCCCTAGACTTTTCTCCCTAGTTGCTGGGCAGATGCCCATGTATCTAGTGGTTATTCCAGATATTGGCCTACATGCCTATGACCACTTTCTGCCACACTTTAACATAGTGTTTAGTTAGGGGTAGTCCTTTCTCTTTGGCTTCTGGTTGCTGACCCAGCTGGATGTTTTCCAGGGAGCCTGGGTACTCCAAGGCCCAGTAAAGCTTTTCTACTCTAGAGGGACCAGTACCTCCAGTGATAAGTCGGGAAGTAGGGTCCCCATGTAGGAGGCCAGTTAGAGACAGGTTAACCCTTCCATAGTACTCCCTAGGAGAGTAAGATAAAGAGGTAAAATAGCATGAGCAGCCCATGCTCCTAAAAGGATTGTAGCAGGGTGTAGCTGTCCCATAAGGCCATAAGCTACTAGAATGCCCACTGCTTTAGAATCATTCTCCTTGATTACTTCACTGTATGGGATCCAGACCACTTTTGCGGTATTTCTTCCTAGCGTTGTACTTTACTACATGACTAGATCCACATGGTGCCACACTTTGCTGTCTCTGCTGTCCTGGCATTCTAACAATTATCTGCAATTGCCTCTTTGAATTGTGAGTATACCCTATGGATCATTTGCCTCTACAAATAAACTTGTTCTGTTTTGTTACTGCAAGAACCTCCTGGTGTCCTTTTATCATTTAACTTTTATGCACAGTAGCCTATGGAAGTCATAGTTCCACTACATTGTGCCTTCATTACTTCCACTTAGTGTTAGAGTCAAAGGAAACCCATGCTCTTGTTTTAGCTGGACATTAACCTTTTTAGTCTAATATAGTTGTTACATTATCTTTACAGTATATCCACAGACTGAATTCAATTTACATGTTTGCCTTTTAAGACGTCTTGATAAGATCAACATTATATGAAGATAATGCACAGGCCAAAGAGATTTTCCTGCAAGATCAGACAGTAACACTGACCTGCTGATAATTCCAGGGTTTCTTTGAAGATTGTGCCTTCAGACTTTCTTGTGTCCAGTAAATTGCATACTGATGCCTATACAGGTATTGCAAGCTGGAAGTAACTCAATTTGTTTACAAATACTATCATAAAAATGTGCTAAATGTGCTCCACAACTCCCAATACAGACTTTAGTCCATATTGGCAAATTATGCATTAATTTTGACCCACACTATTCATATACATTGATACTAGCATTATGGAAAGAAAGTAAAAATATAGCAATTTGTACCTGAATATTGCACTCTGTACCTGAATATTGCACTAGTGCATAGAGCTGCATTCATAAATACATGCTACTATTTCTACTTTTATAAGAAATAATCGTCCAATATCAATAAAAGTAGACCCCACATTAGTAAAGTATGGGTACTCCTGGGCTAGGTGAACCAGATGTTGTTAAGGGAGTTCCGCAGGGGATAAAGGGGTGGTTCCCCTTTTAGTTTTCAGATTGTTCCCCAGATATAAACACTTTTTTCTATGACTTTCCATTTCTTATTTTTTACCATTGTTTCAAAATCTACGTTTAACGTTTAATAATGTTCCTGTCTCTGGTGTTTGAGTCTGGCAGCTCAGTAATTCAGGTGCTGAATCTAAACTGCTACAATTTTGCAACACTTAGTTGATACATTTCTCAGCAGCATTTCTGGAGTATTAGCAACTATTGTATCAATTCTAACAGCTTCCTTTAATGAAATTCAGGGATTCTGCTCAGCAGAAATAATGTATTAACTCAATGTATCAACCACCCCTCCCAGAGCTGCTTTAGAAGTTGAAAAATGAAACTTTACACTTCAATAATAGAAAATATTATAGAAAGTAATTGGAAAAAGTCTTTATTTCTGGTGAACAATCTGAAACTAACTGAACTGAAAAACATGTTGGAAGGGGAACACCCCCTTTAAGGTAATTTCATCTGGAGAAAAGGTTCATATATATGAGGGATATGTTTACTATGTACAATTACATTAGAGGGGAGGAGGGCTCTTTCCCATTGGAAAGAACACAGAGCCAGAGGCCAACCCTTTAGACTAGAGGAATAGAACTTTTAGTTGAAGCAGCCTAGGCAGTTGTTCATGGTGAGGGCAGTAAGGTTATAGAATGTCCAGCCAGATGATAGCAGGTTTTCTTGGACAAGCATAATATCTAAGGCTATTGTGATCTTGTGAGCTACTGTCACTGTTTTGATGATATTAAATTGGGCAAAACAATACTGCTTGCAGGAATATTTTCCTTTGAAGAGTGATTTGGATCAGGATATTAGGAGATTCACTAAAGGGTGGAAGTTAATGCACAGTCATTTCATTTAATCTAAAATTCTACGTACTGAGCTTTTTACTGTAGAACAAAGTTAGTGGCAGACAGGGCTGGGAATTGTTTTTTCTCTGCAGACAGACAAAAGCCTCCTTCCTGTATCTGCACTTTTAAGCATGGTGTCAGCCTGTGTGCAGACACATGGAGCAGATAGTGGTGTGCAAATGTATACTTTTCATCAATTTGCATCAAAATTTTACACTTTGCCCTTTGAACTGCATTGATAAATGAGCCTTTACAACAGAGGAATGGTCTACTCAGCTTAGCTTCATTTCTGTTCTGATTGGGGCACCTCCATCTTCTGGGGTCAATTTTCTTTAATTGTATTCCTGCAAATTATATGGCTGTGTTTGCTTTCAGAGTATTCATTTCCTTATGGTATGAACTTGTGATGTAGTTCATATGTTAGGCCTAGCCAGGCTCTTTAATTTTCCTACAGATTGCATAAACTACTAGATATACGTAAGTGCATTAGTTTCTCTGTTTCTCTAAAAATTATTTAAAATTAATGGACTGAGACCTAAGGCCTTATATAATTTATGTGAAGGTATGAAGGGGGTGTGTGTATGGTTGCTGGGTTTCATTTGGAGGGGTTGAACTTGATTACTACTACATTTTACTACATTTTGCTGTTCCTCACACTACATAAAAATGTCCCTTCCTACTTCACTCTACTATTGATATGAATAAATAACAAACTCCTGGGACTTTCTGATGTAGAAGTAGCCATCTGGACTTGCAGAGGGTGTCAAAAAGGCTCTGACTTTTGTAGTTACACCTAGACTAGAGTATTAATAAAGCTACAGGTGACTACAGGCTATATAGGGATAAACTGCAGGTTAGTGGGGTTTTCTGTTAGCAATGTAAATCAAAGCAGAAAAATGTGTAGCAGATCTTATGACAATGAAAAGGAACAGAGAAGGCAGTTAGTGTATCACGTTCAGACAAACAGCATAAACAGGTAAGTAGGAAGCAGATACTGACTCTGCAGCCAAAGGGAGAATGGAACAATTATGCACCATGCAGATAAATGATGGCTCTTGTTTTCAGCACCATGTAGTATTGGATAGATAGCCTGGCCTGGGTAAAGCATACACAGCCAGATCACATTATTTAATGAAGTCACCAAACGAGTGTATCTGGGCCACATTTGAACCCCTGTACTGGGCCAAATCAGAATGATAGGGACAATGGTTAGATCCAGGCCCGGACTGGCAATCTGTGGGTTCTGGCAAATGCCCGATGGGCTGCTGTAAGTTGCCATAGAAAGTGACTATTAAGTGGGCTGGTGGGGGCTGTTTGGGCCTCTTTGTAGCAGTAATGGCAGGGCCTATTTTGAATCCCAGTCCAGTCCTGGTTAGATCCTCCAGTGTGGCTACAGATACCTATCTGACAATTACTGCATTAAAACACTGATGTACAATTGTTTTTAAACCTGCACAATTGATATCTGCCTCGTTTTCAGCTTTTATGACTAGTTTATAACCACCTTAATTCTGTGTGTTGTTGCAGCTAAGCAACAGAAGCTAATACTGATTGAAGAATAAAATGAAGTGTAAATATATTTTGTGTACCACTGTTTTTACATAGAATTCACGAAAACACAATGAATATTTTAAAATCTTGCTATTTACATATCCATATTTTTATCCATAGTTTATAATGGGTAAGTAAAGACTTGAAAGTGCATTAACTATTTATACTTCTCAGTTCAGCATGACAAACGTATAAGACTGACACACCGTTCTGATCTGATTTATAGTCAATTAGCATTTATTGTGGATCAGTGATTTCATTTGTATATTTCTGTGGCCGGTAGATCACTCATAATAGAGATTGTTGTCATATATATAAGCTTGAGATCTATTTTTAAGTGGTTTATCATTTCTATAGATATCTGTGTATTTTAATATGTTTTTAAGATTTTAAACTAGTAGTTCTTATACAGAAAGTTCCGAACTACGGTAAGGCCCTCTCCCATAGACCCCATTCTAATCAAATAATCCAAATTTTTAAAAATGATTTCCCTTTTCTCTATAGTAATAAAACAGTACAATGTACTTGATCCCAACTAAGATATAATTAATCTTTATTGGAAGCAAAACCAGCCTATTGGGTTTATTTAATGTTTACATGATTTTCTAGTAGTCTTAAGTGTGAAGATGCAAATTTCGGAAAGACCCTTTATCTGGAATGCCCTAGGTCCTGAGCATTCTGGATAACAGGTCCCATACCTGTACTACAAAAATTTTAGAAATATTGATTTTCCATGTTCAAAGAGAAGATAATTATATCCCAGCATGTACATGACAGCATCGGAAGACAGCAGTATATAATATTGTACAATACTACACACTGTGAAACATAATTACGAAAAACAAATACAGGTTTTTCATGTGCAAGGAAGTCAGCAAATCAGTCCAGATTATCATATCATCTTCCTGACAAACTGATTCAACAGCTCTAAGATATTGTATGTTATTTAAAGTTATTTAAAGACATGGCCTACTTAGGTCTCTATGATTGGACGTCACCTGTTTTATGCACTTAAACCTTTACCTTCAGCAGTAATTAAAATGAAGGTACATAAAGGAATCCAACCAAAACTGACTCTAAGGCTATATTTGGGGGTCCCAAATATATTTTAATGATACACTGACTTAAGATAAGGGGACTGTTAGGGTTGTAACTAGAACTATAGGGACCAATAATGGTAAAGAATAGCCACAGCAGAAGCAAAACAGAGGATATAAAACTGGGTGCATACAGATCACTGTATTGAATCCAGATGAACTTTGCTGATTCTGTGGTTCCCCTAGGTCCCTCTTTCATATACATTTAACATCCCACATGGCAATAATCAAAGGTCCTGCAGCATAAAAATAAAATGCTAGCCTTCTGCCTTGGGCTGGAGCAAGCCTGGGCTGGCAATCTGTGGGTTCTGGCAAATGCCAGAGGGGCTGTTGTAAGATGCCAGAGACCAGGGATCCCCAACCTTTTGAACCCGTGAGCAACATTCAGAAGAAAAAAGAAGCTGAGGAGCAACACTAGCATGAAAAATGTTCCTGGGGTGCCAAATAAGTGTTGTGATTGGCTATTTGGTAGCCCCTATGTGGATTGTCAACCTACATTGAGGCTCTGTTTGGCAGTGCACCTGTTTTTTATGCAAATAAAACTTGCCTCCAAGCCCGGAATTCAAAAATAAGCACCTGCTTTGAGGCCACTGGGAGCAACATCCAAGTGATTGGAGAGCAACATGTTGCTCACGAGCTACTGGTTGGGGATCACTGCCTTAGACTGTCATTATTTAGTGGGCTGGTGAGGGTTTGTTTGGACCTCTGTGTGGCCTGCTGGGGCCTCTGGGTACCTGAAATGCCAGGGGCTATTTTAATTCTCATTCCAGGCGTGGGCTGGTGCACCTGTTCTTTGTAAAATGCACCAGTCCAGGGTACTTGCCATGGTAAGCACCACATCAAGACCTTTTCTTATCTCCCAGGAAGGCTTGCAGGCTTGGGGTGTGTAACAGTTCTTGGAAGTCTTTGGGCTCTATTTATCATGTTGTGTAAAGTGTAAAAAGCAAAATATTACCAGCAATGTTGCTCATAGCAATCATATGTTTGCTTTGTTTTCTAACTGTTGAAATCTAATTGCTGATTGGTTGCTATGAGCAACATCACCGGTAATGCTTCACTTTACTTTATTGGCCCCTTAGTGTACTGAGCATGCACGTACCCAAAATCAGTTCAAGAACTACCTGGAAAAAAAATGGTGTGAGGCTCTTCACCTACCACATTTTGGTGGGTTTGTCAGGATAGATGCACCAGCCATGATCAAAAACTTAGTTTTCCCTAGTTTAAACCTTTTATCTTTTCAATTCAACCTATCTAAAGATTTAAATTACAAAATAATTAGATGTTGGTTTCATTTTTATAAGAAAAAAGTCACGCCCCATCATTATATGTGAATACTTCCTTGCTGTACTCAGTATTGAAATATATTAAACATTTTTATCCTTTGTTGTAGGAATATACATTTAACCTCTTACACATTAAGGGTTATTAATTGGAAGATTCATAGAAGATTTTTCACCCAATGAAGATATTCATGTGGAGAAATACTTATCACATAGGCTAAATGGCAACTAAAAGGTATATTATGCTACATCATATACACAAGGGAGAAAGTAATCTCCAGTGCTCCATCTAGCTCCTACGGCTGTGCAGACCAGCTGCTAAAAGCAAATACTGTCTAACATGTTTCAAAGTCAAACAGCTACTAGAAATGAGATGCAGCAATTATCTCTATACAGAATCGATTGATTGCTGGCATGCATTTTTCTTCTGGCAAGATGAATACTGCAATGTGAGCTACTGTTGGAGGAGATGATAAGGAAGGCTGTGGTTAGCCAGTCTCAGACCATGGCAGTTTAGACAAGACTCAGACTTGAAGACACTATCATCTTCATACAAGCTTATCTCAATTCAACTTAAATATCAACCCAATATTTCTATCACACAAAGCTAAATTAAAAATGAAGGTAAGGATGGTAGAGAAGGCAGAATGTTCCTCCAGACTCTTTTTTATTATGCAAAAAAGATGGTAGCTCTTAAGTGGAACAGAACACTGGCTTGGAGAGCGTTGGTGAATGCTGCTCTGCCATTTTACAAGGAAGCTTACATAACTAGGGGATGCCGAGACAAATTGATAGACATATGGTTATTCAGTGGAGTGTGGTAAGTTGTGCATACATAGAAATATGTCTGAAAAAATGTTAAAATAAAAACTTAAAAAAAAAAAGGATGGTAGAGAAACTGTGTTTGTAATTTTGATTACAGTCGTGAAACACCAATCAAAAGAAAATACTTTTGACTGTGCTTTGTGGATAATGGTGGATGCTTTCAGTTATTTTGTTAAAGATCTCTAATAGAATCAGACAAAACTATTTCCTCACAGCTTGTGAGTTTCGCTACTTTAGGAAGTTATCAGTGAGAAACAAGTCATGTCTATTTATAGTCGGCTTCTGTTCTTTACTTATTTCTGTTTATTCATGTTTCAGTAAGTACAGGATAACCAATGTGCATGATACATTTGTATATTATTTGTATTAAAAAGCTTTCTAATATTGTTTTTCTTTTGTGCTACACTGATAAAACCACTTGTGTTTTCTGCTCAACTAGATCACCAGTTTGCTAATCAAATACAAATTAGCAGCCATAACAAAATAAGGTGAAATCTGAAACGAGATTTCTAACCAATGCAAAAACCCAGTGAAAAAACACGAGTTAGAATATACTGAGACTATTCTTTGTAACCTCGAAATAGTTGCTATTTATTAAAGACTAAAATCACAAAACGTTGCCAGAAGCAACTCGGCAAGTAAAAGCTGGTGAGGTTGTATAGAAGTCAATGGGAATGCTCTTTGGCAGCTTTATTTATTTATTTTCCCAGTTTATTTGAGATTTTCAGCCTCATTGAACATGAATGGGACAAGGAGATTCTTACTGGCATGTGACTTTTTTGCCTGAAAAACCTCACGTGGGAATATTTTGATGTGTTTTTCTCTTAAATAAGCTAGCATTTGAGAAAAAAATCTCACAAGTTTTTCATTTTTTTATCCGCATTTTTTTTATGAACTCAGATTTTGTTAAATCTGCCCCTTAAAAATTCACGCATATACTTATGCGCTCTTCGTAAGCAAATAAGCACCCTTACATGTTGACAAGCATGTATTTAAACATGCTGTAAGGATATATATGTTTGATAGGTCTAAAAAGAATTGCTTGGTCCCCCTCATCTGTGTTTAGGCTAGCCCTACATTATCCTTTAACAAGCATGAAGGTTGATGAGATCCCTCCAGCCCTTTTCTATTTATTTGAGATCATATTTTTTTCTTTCTATCCATGCTTACCTGCCATTGTCCTTATTTAGATAAGAGAGTAAAGATATGCTGACTACCCAAACCAGTTTATGAGTGAATCAGGGCATTCCTGTGGCGGTGGCTGGAGCAGGTTCTGGGGATGCCCTAAAATGACCTGATTTCATGGCATTGTTGGGAGGTATGCTGTGAAAGGGAGCCAATATATTATTTTTGTTGCCTAAATTATTTGTTAAGATTTTAAAGGGATGTTGTCATGGGAAAACATGGTCATTTGACTTGTGCCAGCACTTTAGGAGGGAACTGCTTTCTGGCAGGCTGTTGTTTTTCCTTCTCAATGTAACTGAAGGAGTCACAGTGGGACATGGGTTTTTACTATTGAGTGCTGTTCTTAGATCCACCAGGCAGCTGTTATCTTGTGTTAGGGAGCAGTTATCTGGTTACCTTCCCATTGTTCTGTTGTTAGGCTGCTGTGGGGGGGGTGGGGTGATATCACTCCAACTTGCAGTACAGCAGTAAAGAGTGACCAAAGTTTATCAGAGCACATGACACATGACTTGGGGCAGCTGGGAAATTGACAAAATGTTTAGCCCCCATGTCAGATAAACAGATGAAATTTAAAAAAATCTGTTTACTTTTTTGAGAAAAAAAGACAGTATCCCTTTAATAAAACAGCAGCCCTAACAGTTATAAATATACAGGTATGGAACCTGTTATCCAAAATGCTCAGGAACTAGGGTCCGGAAAAAACGTTCTTTCCGTAATTTGGATCTTCATACCTTAAATCTACTAGAATATCCTGTAAACATTGAACAACCCCAAAAGACTGATTTTGGTTTGAATAAGGATTCCAGATAACAGATCCCATACCTGTACCTATTTAAAAGAATATTTATAGATTATATTCCCTTATTCCCATTTCCTTTTTCTGTTTTCTGTCTTTTCTTCCTATTTTTTTTTTGTAGAGATAACTAATTTGGGTGGCATAATGCTTAATTTGATCCATTGATGGAAATATATTTAATACATTTACAAAGTCCAGATTTTGGTTCAGACAGTGAATCAGGGAATTTCATCCCACAGTTGGGGAAATCAGCTACCAAGTGAGAGCTATTCTAGGCAGAGAGGATGGATTCCAGACAGGCCTTTGCAAGGGAGTGACCAAAAGGACATTGAGGAAGGAGGTCAGCTGGTGGTTGCCTCACAAGCAGAGACCTACTCAGTTCTGGGAAAGTCTCCTCTGCAGCCCGGGCCCTGGGGGTTTCATCATGTCACTCCCCAGCTCTGTTATTTCAGTAACAGGAAGGTATCCTGTTAGGGCTGTCAGACAGGGTGTGCCACTTGCTCTCAATAACACAGAACGCAAGCCAACCCAGGGAAGTGACACAGCTGTGGCTTCTGGTGTGAAGTGTGGAACATGACAGCTGCAGACACAGGCCTCCTCCCTGCAGAAATAAGACACTTGCTATATGTCACTGCTTTAATTACAGAAGGGGAAAGGAAGGCGACAAAGTGACACATAACCTGTGACAACTTACAGCAAAATGGCTGTGGAAATATCAACCGAGCAGCCGGCACCTACCAACCTATCATGTCTCCCCGCCACAATGAGTGACTGATAGCCTTTAAATGGCAAACTATTGATCTGGAGAAAGGCAGAGAACTGCCCACAAGAGAATGGGATTTTCTTTCAAGGAAAGTCACACTGCTTTTTCCAGTATCTTTTAATTTTCTGTCTGTGTGAGATGTACTCAAAGCTCTAGAAAAAAAAAAGATTTTTTTTTACATTGAAATGACAAAGTCAGTGAGAAATTATGTTAATTTGGAAACTGACAGAAGTTGAAATGTCATGCTTTATCCATATTTCTTGTGTAAATATTCCATGTCAGTATTTGCGTGTCCCTAACCCCATTTATATATTCCTCATTAAAAAGGTAGTTGCATTGTTTTTCCATCGGTGATTATTACATTCTTTCCTTTGCATATTTCAGCAATCATCTGCTTCCAAGCTTAAAAAGAAGCAAGGCTTGCACTGGAAGTGTATAAAGAGGGATTCCATGGTCAGGGCTTGTCAATAAAATAAATCTACTCATTGTCTGTGTAGCATCCAGAGGTCTCTTTAGGATAGAGTGTTTTCCAACCTCACATTTTTCAGGATATCCTCAGAGGAGCACAGGCTGGTCAGTGGTCTATCAGTGATTCATCTATGTACAGATTTATTCCTTTGTGCTGCAATCAGGATATCCGGAATTCATGCGTAACTGTGGGACCCAGAGGTGCGCTACTGTCTTCACATATATAAGAGGATGAATAGTAATGGTGCAGCAGGTGCATCAACATATATTTGTATTGGTGCAGCAGGTGTATCAACATATGTGTAAAGGTTTAGACATAAGAAAAAAATTCTGAAATATCCAGACCCCCAGAGATTTTGGTGTTTTGCTGGCTAACAAGTTGGATATTCAAAACTGTCAGCAAAACAGTTTTAGAAGTACCAGAATGTATATGGTCATAATTTGCTCTCAAATTTTATTGCACTCCTTTCAGTTTTGATTTACTACTATATGCCAGGATGTGGCACTTTAGTTCTTGGCTGATTTGTTATTAGCTCAAAACCTGTTGCCATTATATAAAGCAGGGAGTAGCTGCAGCATCATCAATGCAACAACAATAACACACACTATTCAATTGGAACAATATCCAGAATGAACCCTGGAATAATTATCTGCTTGTGTCCAGTGTAATATAAAGCACTTCCATTCACCTGAGTGTGCTGTAATGTGTGCCTTGTTCTGAACCAGACACAACCAGCATATTGGCACATGGCGCAGTAGAAGACAATTAGGCACAAGCACTTTAATGAATTATATTTTACAATTCTACTTTCATCGGACAAAGATAATTTGTAATCATAGGTATTCCCTACACAATTCACTGGGATATTGTCAGCATGTCGTTAATACAAACACACACATACACCTTCAGTAAAATACAGACGTACATATAGTGACTGCTCTTGTATCTTTTTCTTGCAAATAATCATGAGTCAGAGATTTTTGACCTACTCCTACAATAATCACTTCCTTTTTCATACCCATGACAGACTGAACTCACATTCGTATATACAAAACAAGTTTCTTAACTGTCACTGATGTAATGCATAGAAATTGCCATTATCGGCATCAAACTATAGCTTTATTTATATGACTCTACTTTTATATGCAGCCCTGTATATTTTTACAAAAGTTTAATGGTTCAGACAGAGGAAGAAACATTGTATTAACTAATCAATAAATAACATTGATTCAAATGTATAAACAAGAAGTGCCAGATGTTAGCAGACACAAAGGAAAAAGATCCCCGACCTGAAGAACTTACAATCTAAGTGGTTGTGTAACTAACAGGCACAAATATGTCAGTAATAATTATGGCTCATGTTAATCGTTTCATATTAAAATGGTCAGACAGTTTTGTGATAGCAATAATAATACATCTGACATCTTCAAAGGGTCAAGTGGTAGTTGTTGATTGTATGCTTTGACAAAGAAGCTAGATGAGTGGCATTGAAATACCCACACATGATTTCATGCAAGAAGTCAAATGAGCCCTTGGTCAACCTAGAGACCTTGCTAGAGGACCAGATCTGTTTAGTCGTACTCCAGTTGGACAGCCCCACTGTACACAGCTCTAACAGCAAGGTGCTACCTTTAAAACTGTTAATTGTCTTTCAACTCATCATGCACATTTTCTTAGTACTGTGACATGCTGGGCTATTGAAATGAGGTAAATGTAATTTCCACAGGAAATGAATTATAAATAATATTTAATTAGAGAAATATATAACTTGTTCTATGCAGATACATTTGTCAGTTTTTAGCTGATGATTAAGAATTTAAGGCAGAATCTATAACCTGTCAGCTGATCATGGGTTGATGGACACTGTAGTTAAAGGAGCAGAGAGCTGTATTGGATTAAAAATGTGTTCAGTGTTAAAGTTGTAAAGTAAACTGCAGCAATTATTCCTGAAATTGTCGGCTGATATCTCACCCCTTAGGATATGGGTGTAAAACCAGCCAAGCATGGAAATGTCTGCTCATTTTGTACAGTCACCAGATAAGAAGATTATTCCCAAAGTTTTGACATCCATTTGTTGGCCTGGGGGCCCATGCAGAACCACTAAGAGATGACTGGGTCAATGGCCTTAAATAGTCTTCACCTGACAGGATTTTCCAGCATGCCTGATTTGGGACCAACCCCAGATTAAATGCCCTGTGGTCAAAAGGGGCATTTGCACCATTAGCCATTTAATTTGCAACAACTCTGGACTTACTCCTAGAAATGGCAGAACCTTGATTTAAATAAACTGGAATATAACTTTACCATACCATAATTGTTTACATTAAAGGGATACTGTCATGGGAAAACATGTTTTTTTCCAAAATGCATCAGTTAATAGTGCTACTCCAGCAGATTTTTTTTATATTCAGTTTTGAAATCTGACATGGGGCTAGACATTTTGTCTATTTCCCAGCTGCCCCAGTAATGTGACTTGTGCCAGCACTTTAGAAGGGAACTACTTTCTGGAAGGTTGTTTTTCCTTCTCAATGTAAATGAAGGAGTCACAGCGAGGCATGGGTTTTTGCTATTGGGTACTGTTCTTAGATCTACCATCTTGTGTTAGGGAACTGTTATCTGGTTAACTTCCCATTGTTCTGTTTTTAAGCTGCTGGGGGCAGTAAAGAGTGCAGTACAGCAGTAAAGATTGACTGAAGTTTATCAGAGCACAAGTCACGTGACTTGGGGCAGCTGGGAAACTGACAATTCTGCTGGAACAGCACTATTAACTGATACATTTAAAAAAAACAAAAAAATTTTTTTTTCCCCCATGACAGTATACCTTTAACCAAGTCACGTGACTTGGGGCAGCTGGGAAACTGACAATTCTGCTGGAGCAGCACTATTAACTGATGCATTAAAAACCTGTCCTTCTTAGCCTAGATTTGATGTCCCATGTAGGTGTGAATTGTGCCATTGTATGGCAGTCATTATTATTATTACATACATATTATTATTTAAAAACTGGTGTAGCATTCCAAATCCATCCTTGTAAGGGCACAGGTACAAAATGTATAAACTTTTGGGGCTGAGTTGGGACTCTTTTGCTTAGCAACAGTGCATGCAATGTGGGCAAAGCAAACCAAAATGCAGTAGATCATTTACTAATATTGGTGCTAAATTGCTTCATTGCGTTTGGCAATACCAAACAATCAGGTCCTGACTGAGAATTAAAATAGGCCCTGGCATTTCAGGAACACAGAGGTCCAATCAGCCCACATAGAGACCCAAACAGTCCCCACCAGACCACTAACTAGTAACTCTCTATGGCACCATCAAAATGTGATTGGATGCAATTAGTGAATGCACAAGTACATTTGTCAGTAAATCAGCCCCAAATTCTTCAGTATATTGTTTCGAACAAGCAGTTACCCTAATCACAGTCAGTAGGGAGGGAGTAGGTGTCAAGAAAAACTGGTACTCCGAATAAGTAACCTGCAGCCCAGGCAGGGCTCTCCCCACCCCACATTCTTCACATTATAGTAAGCCTGGGAACAGCTGCACATGGATGATAGCATCATCCTCCCACAAGTCTGAGAAAAGGTACAATGCCACAGGGAGATCTGTGGCCAGATTTTAGCAGCAGTCACATAGAATCTGTTTGTTTGATTTTTATACTGTCAACTCTTTATGAAGTTCTGCTGTTTTTACAATTGTTAAAATAATTGTAGATTTAATCATGGAACTAATATAGAAAAAGATTCTCTTCACTCGCAAAACGTTTTTAGGTCATTCAAAATTTAATACATTTATGTTTGATATCCATGACATAGTAGTAGTAGTAGTAGTAGTAGTAGTAATAAAAACTGAGATGTCAGACCCAATGGCTGCTGTGGAGTCTATATGTAAGTACAGGGAGTGAGTTGAGGGTTGTAACTGATGCATAGTTTAAAGGGATCCTGTCATGGGAAAAAAAATTTTTTCAAAATGTATCAGTTAATAGTACTGTTCCAGAAGAATTCTGCATTGAAATCCATTTCTCAAAAGAGCAAACAGATTTTTTTTATATTTCATTTTCAAATCTTTCATGGGGCTAGACATATTGTCAATTTCCCAGCTGCCCCAAGTCATGTGCTCTGATAAACTTCAATCAGTCTTTACTGCTGTACTGCAAGTTGGAGTGATATCACCCCCTCCCTTTCCCCCACCCAGCAGCCTAACAAAAGAACAATGGGAAGGTAAACAGATAACAGCTGCCTAACACAAGATAACAGCTCCCTGGTAGATCTAAGAACAGCACTCAATAGTAAAACTCATGTCCCACTGCGTACTATTCAGTTACATTGAGAAGGAAAAACAACAGCCTGCCAGAAAGCAGTTCCCTCCTGAAGTGCTGGCACAAGTCACATGACTGGGGCAGCTGGGAAATTGGCAAAATGGCTAACCCCATGTCAGATTTCAAAACTGAATATAAAAAAATCTGTTTGCTCTTTTGAGAAAAGGATTTCAGTGCAGAAGTCTATTGGAGCAGCACTATTAACTGATGCATTTAAAAAAAAACATGTTTTCCCATGACAGTTTCCCTTTAAATATATGTGTGCAAAGCTGATGTCCCTGCTGGTTTGTGGGTTGTTTGTGACTTAGGTACACAGAGCAGAGTATAGGGCTATAAGACACAAGAACACCCTATATTGTACAAATGTTATTGATCATTTTCCTTTGAACACAGCTATTACTATATTCTGTGTACATTAGGGGCATGTAAGAGAATGCCCATATTGTGTTAAAACCTAGTGTTGGGCAATATTTCTGTATCAGCACCCTTACACTATTTAGATGACCTGTTTGTTAGTGAGACATTTGCACAGAGAGGGAACAACTACTACAACACTTAAGATTCCAGCAGACATTATTAGAGGCAGTGCAAGCTTCATCATACTGAAAATAAGAGGGATGGCGCCAAGTAGCTTACCAGGATCCTCATGAGTATGTCTGGAGCATATTTTCTTGACAGATGTAGTTAAATATGCAGATCAGGTAGCAGTCAGTGGAAGATGTACATGTAAACCTTATATTTTCCAAAATGCTCATACACATGTCTGTCTAATTAACCTGACTGATAGCATGACCTCAGTAGCCTGCACTACATCACAGGTTTCAAGGTGTGTTTTATCCTTCTGCAACATGTGTGTAGCACATCTCTGGAGTGATCTCATCAATTGGCTTATCCTGAATCACTGTCCTGTGTGCCTCATAGCTACATACCTCATAGGCAGTGTCGGACTGGGATGCCAGGGGCCCACCAGAAAACCTTAGACCAGGGGCCCACAAGAAAACCTTGGACCAGAGGCCCAACTTTCCAAACTATTATTCCTTCTCACTTAACCTCTTTATTCTCCTATTCTTTTAGATCTATTTACTTTACTGTATCCTTCCATTATCAAGCCTCTTTTTCGACATAAAGAAATAGGGAATTAACATGAAATAGGCCAAAGCAAGAGGCCCACTGACACCTGGGCCCACCGGGAGTTTTCCTGGTATCCCTGTGGGCCAGTCCAACACTGCTCATAGGTTCATTAGTGAGATCATGACTTGCTTGATGCTGCATTTCCATGATTGGGGGGAACCCTGCAGAGCCCTTACTGAGTATGCTAATGCTTTTTCATTTATAATATGGTAGCACCTTACAGGAAATAATGCTTCCTGTATTAAAAAGATTGGGCCGGCGTGTCACCTGTTGCTCATTTCTTGCCTCGACATTTACTAGTGATGGGAGGATAAAGAAATTTCCCATAACTGTGTGAGGGATAGTTTCTGATTATAGTTTCTGATTATAATATCCTGCATTCAATAATCTTTACTTAGTGTGCTATGTGTTTGCTCTGTCTATTTAGGTGATGAAATTAATAAAAAATGTAATTTACATTTACTATTTTCAAAATCCTCACACAGGCAGTGGTATTTGCCTTAATTAATATATGGACGTCGTAGTTAAATTTAGACTGTAAATATTTACGTGAGCACCCTAAATTCTGGGTGCTAAGTTGCCTCATAGCAAAATGACTTCTGTGTGATGTCTATTAAAGCTATGGTTTTGCAGATGTTGACCTGAATACAACAGGACCAAACTCATGTTGAGTCTGAAAGATACTGATTAAGGTATGAAATAGACTGTGTAAAAGTCCCTTCAACCTCTGACCCTCCCTTCTCTGATGTTCTTTGCTGATTCAGATGAGAAACATGGGATCAGACTCTGGGTATTTCTAGTTAGGTGTTGGGTTCTGCTCGCACTAGTGACTGTGATTGAATTACCTTGTTTGAAGTTGTTTACCAGTCAATATCATCAATGTACTTTGAACAAGCTCTCTGACCTTTTGTATGCCTGCCAATTATTAGTACTGTGTTTTTAGGTCAATGACATATAGGGCTTTGAGTTGAATTCTTTAAATTAGCCCTACTATGCAGCAACAACATGCATTAAACTTCCCCCATAGACGTATGTAGCACCACACGTTACCAAGCAACAATTCATGATGAAAACATTCTAGCATTACACTTGAGCTGCATAAAAAGGGAATAATAACAGAACTGAGTAGTTAAAACAAAGCAGTGGAAATCAGCAGATGTGTGTAAGAGGGTGTAAGCTTTATGACTGGTGGAGGGGTCTGTTTCCACGACAGTCCCTGCCCTTGAGATGTCTCCAAGACATGGCACATTTATATCTGTCTCTTTCCCTCTGGACTGTTGTTCATATTTTCCAACAACATCTAACAGCATCCCAGAGGCATGGTCAAAGATGATAAAAGTAATTTGACGGGGGCAGAGTTTCTCTATTAAGGTTACAGAAGGACATATAACATGATGGCAAAGATGCTGTATAAGATATTTTACAAAACAACCATATTTTGCTGTGCAGGGAAATGATCTGGAATTATCAGTGACTTTGTAAAGAGGAAGTATTGAAATGTATATAATATGCAGTTCTTTCAGCTCTGACAGGTCTGGGGACAGTTCTTTGTGGAGATAAAAATGAAATAACATATAAATACAGAAGGCTCATATACCAATGAATTACTAGTAAGAAATCACATGCATCGATATACAGACAGGTAAAATGTGGATGTGCCTGCAAAGAGGTGATATTTTCAAGAACTTTTATCATCCTCCTTGAGCCTCTCAAGATGATTTGTGCTTCCTTTCAACCCAAAAAATTAGAACAAGATAATTCACACTTCCTAGATTTACTCATTAAGGCTGGGGACAGACCCGCAGTGCTATATATATATATATATACAGATATATGTGGGGTATATGATCCAGAGAGGAACTTAAATCTTTTTTCAGCGCATCCAGGATGAGGGTCTTGAGCTGGCCCAAGCTCTCGTTGATTCGCGCTCTCCTGCGCTTTTCCATGATGGGTTTGGATGACTGTAAAACAGAGAGGGGAGACAGGTGAGCGCCTTACTCACTTAGCACCAGTCGGCAATATTCCGGGTGGGCAAGGTCGGGATCAACAGGTCACTATAGAGCGACATTCAATCGCCCGAAGTTACTTCGTGAGGAAACTTCGGGCGATTCCGGAAATCGCCGCGCCGCGTGTGCACAGCGCTGGCGCTTTTTCATTTAAACTAGCGACGGACAGGGAGAAGGAAGTTCGGGGAGATTGTCGCCTGCTATTAAACGCCAGGCGACAGAATCTCCCCGAATCTCCCTGTCTGTCCCCAGCCTTAGTCCTAAGATATACCAATTCAGACCCATGACACATCTTCTGTCCACACCCAAACAGCTCCCCTAGAGATGTGGCTGGATTCCACACAATTTGGTTTTATGTCTGCCCACATAGTTCTTATTTTTCCTAGTTATAATGTTTGTCTCTGCATAATCTGAGTAGTTAATTGCACACTAAAAAGGAAACTATACCACAGACCACAAAGACTAAACAAGCACTTAGTGAGGTGATCAGAAGGCACAGATAGGACATGTGAGTATGATTGTGCTCCTGCTTTGGAACATGCCACATTTCTCCTTTCCTGGTGACAGATTAAAAAAAAATTAAGAAATATATTTTCATATGCCCCATATATAATAACAACTATACTTTGTTAAAGGAGTTGTTCACCTTTATATTAACTTTTGGTATGGTGTAAAGAGTGATGTTCCGAGACAGAATTTTTAATTATTTGTGGTTTTTGAGTTATTTAGCTTTTTATTTAGAATATCGTTTGCATTTTCATCTGGTTGCAAGGATACAAATAGTCCTTGCAACCCTGCATTGATTTTAATGAGAGACTGGAATATGAATAGGAGAGGGTCTGAACAGAAAGATGAGTAATAAAAAGTAGCAAGAATAATAGGTTTGTAGCCTTACAGAGCATTTGTTTTTAGTTGAGGTCGGTGATTCCCTTTCGTAAACTGTAAACAGACAAAATAAGGAGGCAAATAATAAACAATCTGTAAAAATTAAGGCAAATTGAAGTAGTAAGAAGTTGATTAGCCATTCTATAACATACTCAAAGTTAACTTAGAGCCACCCCTTTCAGTGGCACAATTTATTATATCTAGGGCAGTGATTGTTCATTGAATACTGGCACCATGTAAATCACATTCTGCTAAGAAATTATGTTAACGTCACACATGCCAACAGGCCTGGATTTGTGGCAAGGTTTAGATTTGAAGGTAGATTTAAGAATTGATTGTGGGGGCACAGTCTTTTGCATCTACTACAACTTGTGAGCTATGTGCAAAACAAGACACATTTGTGCAGGTAAGAGTAGCCTGGAATTATGGTCAGGTCCAGGCTCATGGTAATCCCACATTTCAGTTCCGTCAGTGCATGTCCTGTGTTTGTAATTCATCAGATCATGTTGAAGGGATGCACCCCTGCAAGTTGCAAAGGATGTAAGTAGCTTTCTGAATAATCTCAATGTCACTTTTAGGATTTGCACTTGCATTTGTAATGAGCCTTTAAAATGACCTTTAGTCCTAAGCAATTATTGTCTTTAGATTCTGACAATATTTCACGTGTATATTCTGTTGATCACTGTGAGACCAGCTACATAGGATATATTTGTTGGTGTCCTTGTTTGTGTTTAAGGTAGGGATGCATCGAATCCAGGATTCGGTTCAGGATTCGGCTTTTTTCAGCAGGATTTGGATTCAGCTGAATCCTTCTTACCAGCCGAACTGAAGCCGTTACAAAACAAGGAAGTAAAAAATGTTTTCCCCTTCCCACGCCTAATTTGCATATGCATATTCAGATTTGGTATTCGGCCGAATCTTTTGCAAAGGATTTGGAGGTTCAGCCGAATCCAAAGTAGTGGATTTGGTGCATCCCTAGATTAAGGGTTGCGAGATTCTTCAATATAATGATTTAAATATTTTAGGTTAATGTTTTATAAACAGTATATTTAAACTGATGTTGTTTTTGTGTATTGCTATACATATATTTTAGTGCTCAGCAATGTATGGTGTCCAAACTGTTGACCTCCTGTCCTGTATACCAGTATACTCTTGGGGTGTGGATGATATAGTGAATAAAATACCCCCTCTTGTTAATTATAAGGATATTATAAGTTATCGAGGAGTTCCATGACCATATAAAAACACGAGGCTGATGGAACTCCAAGGTGACTTCTAATATCCTCATATTTAGCAACTGGGGTACTTTATTTATTATAATACACAAGTTTTAATGAGTCATGTGACAGAAATTACATCACATCACTCACTGTTTAAAAGGATATCATTTACAAGATATTCACAGCTTTTGTGTTTTATATAAGATTATATTAGATTCAGTGGTCAGAATATTGGTTGATGAGAGGAGAACTGCATAAAATCTTACTAGCACAGTGGTAGTGTGGTCAGGGAACTACTGAACCTCGGGCAGGCAATTTCGGAAAGCGCACCACCGTGTGTATATTACCGCAGGCGGCTTTTCATTTACACCAGCAGTGAGACAGGGGTAAGTGATTCAGGGAGATTAGTCACCCAAAACAAGAGGTGATTAGTCTCCAGGTGACTAATCTCCCAGAATCGCCTAGTGTGGGCAAAGCCTTAGGTCAGTGATCCCCAACCAGTAGCTCGTGAGCAACATGTTGCTCTCCAACCCCTTGGATGTTGCTCCCAGTGGAATCAAAGCAGGAGCTTATTTTTGAATTCCAGGCTTGGCAATGCATATAGGGGCTACCAAATGGTCAATCGCAGAACTTTTTTGGCACCCCAAGAATATTTTTCATAGTAGTGTTGCTCGACAACTCCTTTTACTTCTGAATGTTGCTCACAGGTTCAAAAGGTTGGGGATCCCTGCCTTAGGTAGAGGGCTACATAGCTGTTGGCTGGACACTTTATAGGAAAGCTATGGCATGGGGTGGGTTACACATGTCATGGATACTGTCATGGGAAAACATGTTTTTTTCAAAACACATAAGTTAAGAGTGCTTTTTCAGCAGATTTCTGCATTGAAATCCATTTCTCAAAAGAGCAAACAGATTTTTTTTTATATTTCATTTTGAAATCTGACATGGGGCTAGACATATTGTCAATTTCCCAGCTGCCCCCAGTCATGGGACTTGTGCTCTGATAAACTTCATCCACTCTTTACTGATGTACTGAAAGTTGGTGTGATATCATCCCTCCCCAAGCAGCCCATCACCAGAACAATGGAAGGGTAACCAGATAGCAGCTCCCTAATACAATATAACAGCTGCCTGGTAGATCCAAGAACAGCAATCAATAGTAAATTCTGGGTCCCACTGCGACACATTCTGTTACATTGAATAGGAGAAACAACAGCCTGCCAGAAAGCAGTTCCATCCTGGCTCTTTCTGAAAGCACATGACCAGGCAAAATGACCTGAGATGGCTGCCTACATACCAATATTACAACAAAAAAAATACACTTGTTGGTTCAGGAATTCAATTTTATATTGTAGAGTGAATTATTTGCAGTGTAATTTAGAAATAAAACCACACCATAAAAATCATGACAGAATCACTTTAACTTCACAGACCAGAGATTCAGAAGCAAGATCCTACCTACTACAAAAAAGCTTTCTGTGAAACATACCATTCATTCATTACGGAGATTTTTATTCAGGACAGAATGCACATGACAAAAGAACTACTTAATTGCTTGTCTTTTTTGCATATCACTGTATATTATTCCTATTTTTTTATACTATTGCTTTTTAAAGGTCCAGTCACATATATGGGTCAGCGCCTAGGGCAAACAGAGAAGCCAGGGACCGTATCTGGTGTAGTATTTCCCAATAAATTGTCTTACACCACGTGTAGGTAGTATATAAGAAAATACGTGTTTCTTTAGCTTTTGAGTAAATGGTCTTACTCTACTGCAAACTCCTTCACCGATATGGTAAAAGTGCCTACTTACAGGACCCACTTTATGGGTTGCGTGTCTGTATTTGTTCCCCGCTGTGTACTCCCCTTCTCTCTCGGGGAACAAATACAGACACGCAACCCATAAAGTGGGTCCTGTAAGTAGGCACTTTTACCATATCGGTGAAGGAGTTTGCAGTAGAGTAAGACCATTTACTCAAAAGCTAAAGAAACATGTATTTTCTTATATACTACCTACATGTGGTGTAAGACAATTTATTGGGAAATACTACACCAGATACGGTCCCTGGCTTCTCTGTTTGCCCTAGGCGCTGACCCATATATGTGACTGGAGTTTTCAACCCATGGTGAAGGAGACTGGGAAAAGGATCGGCAAGAGAAGAAAAAATTTCTAAAGGACAACTAACAATTTCCACCCTTTTTATTCTTTCTCTCTCTCTTTTTATTCTCTCTCTCTCTTTTCTATCTAATTCTGTAATAACTTATTGCTTTTTAAAGGTA
This sequence comes from Xenopus borealis, assembly GCA_024363595.1. Taxonomy (NCBI): domain Eukaryota; kingdom Metazoa; phylum Chordata; class Amphibia; order Anura; family Pipidae; genus Xenopus; species Xenopus borealis. The sequence goes on from CM044443.1 coordinate 90,755,831, forward strand.
CCTTGTTGCATTTGTTATGCCACTAATGCTTGGAGTCTTTACCTATATACCATTTCATGGACTGCCTTTTAGGCAGTTTCTAGTAGCTATAGACATCTCTGCTGATGAAGTGAGAAACCCTAAGTAGACCCTGAAAGGCCCAAAGGACACTAGATTAAGCCTGATCATATAATCAGTATTAAAGAAGTGCTTTGGTTGAAGTGCTATGGAGCTGTTATCTCACTCCGACAAGAACTGCATCAAATGAAATAAGAGGACAAACAGATTCCAGTTGTCCTTCCCACTCATGTGCTCAAGGTCTGGAAGAAACTGGGAGCATTTAGCATATATAAATCTGACAGGAGCTTTTGATTTGGGAATTATACAATAAATTTATTCTGATGTTTCAAATATAACCTTTCACCAGCACCGTCAAGCAAGCCTTAAACCAAAGCTTCCTCCAGCCTTTTATAGCGCTTTCCTTTTCAACTGTCCAAGCCAATTCAACTGAAAATGTCCTTAAGGTTCATCACTATTTTGCTTAATATAACAAAAGTCTGTGATTGGTCATTGTATATCAGTGTTGCATATTGATGATCAGAAAGAAGAGCCCTCCCTCTTGAATTATTCTATTGGTTATGAGTAGCATATTCTTAGTAATCTGTATGTTCAATGTACGTACCCATTTATAGTGCAGGGCTGCAAAATATGTTGGTGCTTTATAAATATGGGTTGTTGTTGTTATTATTATTATTATTATTATTAATAATGTATTAGTATTATTATAATTATTAATAATAATGGGGTACTTTCATGTTATTATTATTATTATTATTAATAATAATAATACGTCTGGGAACAATGGATTCCATTTCTATCATCAACATTTTTTGTGACATGATTTTATATTTCATTATGTGATTTTAATTATATTTCATAATATTTTTCTGTTAAAAGGAAACTCTATAAATGGCCAGCAGGAGTTGAGTTGTTTTCTTTCTTTCAATGGTAATCATAACCAGGTATAAAATCTAGCAATGGTTTGACACTTTTATTTCAGGTATGGGACCTTTTAATCAGAATGCTTGCAAAATGGAAAACATTATTTAATCAATATGGAGTCTATCGGAGATGGCTTTCCTGTAACTTGGAGCTTTCTGGATAATGGGTTTACAGATATACAGATATAGATCATATAAGAGTCCTGGTATCTTCTTGATCCACCTCCCTATCCCTTCTTCTGAAGAATGTTTGAATAGATAAGTGTGGCAGCTATGCCCGGAAAGTAACCAGCCACAAAGAGCTCTATAAACTGCCAGAACCAGACAGTTTGGAAGAGACGCAGGCAGAGTGAGGCTGAGACAGCCCATGGAAGGAGAGAGGGAATGTCTTAAGTGCCCTATTCACATATCTGATGCTTTTATCCTTGGCTAAAGCAGACGTCTGACAACTCCCCAATGGTACAAGGATACACTTGAGAGTGTTAATTTCCATTTTCCATGTTCATTAAGCTAATGGTTCCCCTCAGTTGGCATCCACATATTCTTTGTAGCATTCCATTTCTACTGTATACAAATAATCACAGTGTCATCATGCGTCTTAGAAAAAATTATCTTCAGGTATTCTTTACTCTTTCCAATCCCATACCGTGCAAACAATATTCTATTTGTTAGAATTACTTATGAATTGGTATCGTAATCTTCTTGCAAGCCTTTTGAATATCTGCACCTCAGTTGATAAAATAGGCAATAATAAATAAAGGGTTATGGAGCACAGAACATGTTGTTGTTTCTACCCCCTGTATAGTGTTGCAGCTGGTGCCAGTAGATATTTTTCTTAAAACTCAATGTACGTCAAACACAATTAGTGTGTGGCCCTGGTGATATGCTGAACATTATCCTGTTATAAAATTTTATTTAAAGGAGTTGTCCACCTTTATATTAACTACAGAACTACAAAATATGTTGGCGCTATAGAAATACGTTATTATTATTATCATTATTATTAATAATAATAATAATAATAATAATAATACTAACTTTTAGTATAATGTAGAGAGTGATATTCTGAGACAATTTGCAATTGGTTTTTATTTTTTATTATTTGTGGCTTTTGAGTTATTTCGTTTTGAGTTTTTATTTTTTTATTTTTATTATAATTTTTGAGTTACTTTTTATTCAGCAGCTCTCCAGTTTGCAGTTTCAGCAATCTGGTTGCTAGGATACAAATAATCCTAGCAGCCATGCATTGATTTAAATGAGAAATGGCAGTAACAAATACTGAATATTTGTAGCCTTTCATTGCATTTGTTGTTTAAATGGGGGTCAGTGACCCCAAGTTGAAAGCAGAAGAGAGCCATAAGAGGAAGGCAATTAATTCAAACACTAAAAAAAATAAATAATGAAGACCAATTAAGTTGCTCAGAATTTTACAGTCTATAACATACTAAAGGTTAACTTGAGGGTGAACGTCCCCTCCCTTTAATTATTAAAAAGGAAAATTGCAAACACTTTTAGTTGCACCACTGGACAAGAGGGAAGTGTGGATATATAGCCTGTGGGCACAAAGTAGTAGTTCATACTATGTTTGCAGAGATAACTAGAATAGAGCTTCCCCTGAGAGTGGAGTTTCCTTTACTCAGATTATGAATACATGATATACCACTCTACATGTTTATAGACCCCCAGACAATCATAATCAACCCTGGAATTAATCATGAGGCCACAGAACTGAATTCCTCCACTACTCCTGTTGGCATACATACGATTATTTTCTGTTTGTTTCCAGCACTTTGAATGCTTGCTGTTCAAATACACAGTGATGTTTATTTTATTAAAGATTCTAACTGACACACCACTGTTCTAAATCATCATTGTTGCTAACTTGCTTCAACCAAAGAAGAGCTGCTAAGTTAATAAAGTGTGTGCTTTTTCACCAGTAGGTCCTGTCAGTGAACACATATTGAATGGGTTATTTTACAGGGAGGACAGTGAAGTGGTGGAACGCTATCCCCAAGGTTGTTAAATTAGCAGATAAATAAAAGAAAGGGTAGGATACTTTTTTTTAGAGAGTGTAAAACTGAAAATAATAATAATAATTTATTAAAATGAACTCTATTGCAAATCTGATCCAGGGACTGGTCCCATTGTCCTTTTGAAAGTCAGGAAAGACATTAGAGAAGCTGCAGATGGGATGTTTTTAAACTTTTTCTGAATCAACTAGCAGTTAGGCAGGCTTCAATTAGGCAAAAAGTTGAATTTACTGGATGTATTTTTTCAACCGCATCTACTAATCTTAATCCAAAATTGTCGATTAGCAATTTATGAACCACTTGCAATTTCCTTTGTGAAGACAGTTAGCTCAGGCGTCCAATATATTTATGCTCACATATCAAAACCCATTTTGATAGACCAATTAGTTGTTGGAGAGGTGACACCTTCTAAATGAAGGGCAAGTGAATCAAATGAGCCCCCACCCAGTTAATCAAATCAATATTATTCCCCAGGCTGGTTCTCATTTTAAGAACTGAGCACTGGCCCAGGGAAAAAAACTAGGCTATCATCATGCTGCCATCTTTCCAACTTTTTCCAGGTGTCCATAGCATACAATACATTTGCTCGAGTATTAGTCTAAAGATGGATGCCCAGGAATTGTAAGTAAGATGGTGGTGCAGCATTGTGTTTTTACCCTGGGCTCTCCTTTACCGCATAAACATAAAAATCCCAGCACAAGCTGAAATTAAAACAGATTTTATTACTATATATCAAATACAGTCATATGAAAAAATACGGCAGCTTAAATTAATTCTTTGGAGTTTAGTTTTTCATTGGCTGAGCTTTCAAAGTAGCAACTTCCTTTTAATATGTAACATGCCTTATGGAAACAGCAGTGACATAAAGTTTATTGGATTAACAGAAAATATGCAATATGCATCATAACAAAATTAGACAGGTGCATATATTTGGGCACCCCAACAGAGATATTACATGAATACTTAGTTGAGCCTCCCTTTGCAAATGCAACAGCCTCTTAATGCCTCCTATAGCTTTTAAGGAGTGTCTGGATTCTGGAAGGCGGTTTTTTTGACCATTTGTTAATACAAAAATCTCTCCAGTTCAGTTAAATTTGATGGCTGCTGAGCATGGACAGTCTGCTTCAAATCATCCAATAGATTTTCCATGATATTCAAGTCGGGGGACTGTGACAGTCATTCCAGAATATTGTACTTCTCCCTCTGTATAAATGCCTTTGTAGATTTCGAAGTGCGAAAAGACCCGAAGTCACGAAAGGAGGTGAAGTTCAAGTCCTGAAGCAATGAAAAGACCCAAAATCACAAAAGGAGGTGAAGTTGAAGTCTTGAAGCCACAAGTTCAATTACACTAAACAACAATGTGGGGTTTGTTTGTTTTTTTAAATCCCTTGGCCACCAATGTATTATTTTAATACTCTAGAGGCCCCTGCCACCAATATTTTATATATTTTCTGGGGCCCAAATTTTTTTTAACATTTAAGGGGGACCCTGGTGCCAAGGTTTTGTTTAACTTATAGGGGACCCTGGTCACCAAATGTTAAAAAATGTTTTTAACTTATAAGTGGGCCCTGACCATCAAAAGCATTTTATAACTTGTGTGTGTGTGTGGGGGGGGGTATCTTTTTTAGCGCTGATGTCTGTGTGGTCTTTTAACTGTGGTGTGGAGTGGGTGGGACTTGGGGGCAGGGGTGGGAGGGGCCCCAAAAATTTTGTTGTACAGGTACCCCATGATTTATAATGGCAGCCCTGGGCGTGAGTGCAGAAAGGGCTTCTTTCTCATCACCCTACCATACAGATTTTGTGCAAATTGCACTGAATTGTAGAACAATTTACAGATACCTCTTTGGAGGTGATCTTTGGGTTGTTTGTCACAATCCTCGGCACATGCTGCTCCTGTATATTTCTTGGCCTGCCAGACCTGGGTTTTACAGCAACCGTGCCTGTGGCGTTCCATTTCCTGATAACATTCTTTACAGTTGAACTGACAGTTTAAACCTCTGAGACAGCTTTTTGTAGCCTTCCCCTAAACCATGATACTGAACAATCTATGTTTTCAGATATTTTGAGACTAGTAGTGCCAATCTAAATTTTATATTGATTGAAACAACAGCAAAAATGTCACACCTTCCAGTAACTCCCATATGTCTCTGTCTCTTGTATTTTTAGCACCTTCCATAGGGGAGGCAGTAAGTAGAAGGCTTCACTGATGTTCAAAGTTAAAAGCCAGGAGTGGGGAGGAACGTAGGCCCGACCCTCATGAATGCAGCAATGCAGAAGGCAGTGCTGTATTTTTTGGATGATTACACATCTCTGCGCTCAAATTAGAGACAAATTATTTAAAGTGCAAAATACAAAAAATTTGGTGGCTTGTGCCAATTTTTGGTTTCTCAGGGCTTTTTGGCTTGCTGCATGGACTCCTGTACAAGCACAAGTATCTATATGAATAGCATTGTTTATCCGCTTTGCACTTTGCAGTCTTAACTGGGTTTTCAAATAGGAAACATGAATACTGTAAAAATGGATAGCTAGAACCATAAAGAATTGATACACTGCCCTTTTTTCAACACTACACTACTCAATTAAAAACATGTTGGCTATTGTTTTTTAATTTTTGCTAAAGTAATAACATTTTCCAGCACTTTACTTAACATTACTAATATTTATAAGGAGCACATACAAAAATTGTATTTGATGATAGTGCTATTTAAGGGTGGCAATACATGGGCAGATTAAAGCTGCTGATATCAGTGCTTTAGATCGATTTGGCAGCTTAACTCCCCGTGTAGAGGGCATTCCGATGGGTCACCCCAATCAATATTGGACCAAAAATCAGGCAGATATCAATCGGGCAGGTTTGGATTTTTATGACAACCGAGGACCATGTGTTCAGCAAACATATCCTTTGTTGTAATCTGATCGTTTGGCCCTAGGGCTGAGCTGATCAACTCTATATTGCCCTGCCTTTGGTGGGCATATTGTGATAAGTTAGGCTAGTATGGTGACCTTATCGTGTATGGCCACCTTACGGCTTCCTCTCATCATCTTACATAATGTTTACACAGAATTGTAATCAGCCCTTTTACAAGTTAATAACAATGTAAAGTATCCACATATAACTGCTTGTAATGGCTTTCGTTTCACTGACCTGGAAACATCTTTAATTGCTCAGCCATTCAGGTGCAGTTTAGGGATAAACTGAAGGTATTGTATTTCAGGTATGCATAGATTGTTTTTTCAAATGATACAGGGGTTTAAGGCCTCCTGCAAGAATGAAAGTTCATGTGAGAAAAAGAGGAGGCTGCCTCACACAATTTACTTGTGTTGTATAAAGGCAATGAGATTTTCCCACAGTTTTTTTATTATAAGGACTCCTTTGCCAAAAGTAACAAATATTTATTACATATCTTTTAAAATATCATATATATATTTATATCAGTTTTATATTTTATATTCTTTCAAGTGATACTGAAAATGCCTGTAAACAGACTGTGTAGAAAACCATTTTACATCCCTCCGTTTTATGTTTGCCCTCATTTTACAACTTTTTTTTGTATATATATTGCATAATTACAAAATGTTTGATACCCAGTTTAGAGAAAAGATTTCAGCAAATGCCTGGATTCCAGTTACTCTATTCATTATAAAATACTTATTGAATATAAATTAAAATATTCTACATTGTAAACGTTCTAAAGAATATTTGTTTTTGTGTGTATATGCTATAAAATCAATACATTCTACAGTACATTTTCTACAGTATTAGTAGAAATTGATACCTGATAAAATTAAATGGTTCTTAGATCTGTACACTGAAATAGTAAGTTGCATGTGTATATTGTTAGGATATGAGATATATCCTGTATCCTTTCAAGTAGCTAATTCAGGGTGAGTTCACATACACTGCCACTACATGGCCACTCTGCCTTTAGAAAATCACATACCGTGTGTGTCTTATAATACCACTTCTGTGCAGTGTTACATATTACACTTTTTAGTCCTTGAAGTGGGCGATTCATCTCTTAGCTAAAAATACTTAACAGTGTTAGACATAACTTCCCCACAGCTTCCTCTGAATGTTCTCCCTGTTTTAGTAACTTTCCTATAAAGAACACAAAGAGTCACAACAAAAACAATGATGATGGGAAAGGCAAGATGTTTTCTCTTGAAAAGTTTGCTAGCCTTTTTAGTTTGGGTATCACGTTGATGTTTATGGTAAAGAATTGGTCTTTTTTTTTCTTTACACTTATGACCACACAGAAAATGTTTTAAGAATTTAGCGAAATCATTATTTGGAATCATAAAGCAGTTAAAGAAAAAAATAAACATAAGAAGTAAGCTACAAAGGCACCATGATACTTTTTAGTAATTCTGCCCAAGGCAATCACAGCTCTTTAGCAGTGAAGATCCGTGAAGCCATAGATTCACCCCATCTTCTTTTCTGCTGATTCACGGCACATGCACTGTACCGTCATTTATGTACCTGAGCTTAGGGGCTGATTCACAATATAATTGATACATATGGGGGAATGCAATATCATTCAGTAATGGAAAAAAACATTCGCAATTCGTTCGCACTACAAATAAATGTTTGCAAACTGAACAATTTTGCTTTTGTGAAACTCTTTGCCCCTCACGCAACTTTAGGATAGTGATTGTGAATTTTATTGTTTGCCATAGTGTGCAGTGTAATAACACGTTTAATGAAAATGTTGCTCCAAAACTTTACTCCATCTTCAAGCAGGTCTTAAAGGTTCACAATCAGGACTGGACTGAGAATCAAAATAGGCCCTGGCATTTCAGGTACACAGAGGCCCAATCAGCCCACATAGAGGCCCAAACAGTCCCCACCAGCCCACTAAATACTGACTTTCTATGGGACCTTATTACAGCCCATCTGGCATTTGCCCTAACCCACAGATTGCCAGTCCGGGCCTGTTCACAATTACAATTTGCAATGAAATAAAAGCCTAATGAAAAATGTTACATTGCAACATGCAAATTTTTATTTGCAAATTTGTTCTCTTTGCAGATTTGATTACATTTTCCCCACAGAATGTTAAGTCACACTATAAGACTGATAAGAAAATAATTCTGTTAATCATTGCACAGCAGCTCAGAGAACAAGACTTAGGAGAACCAGATTTTGCATGAAGGAATTGTCCGCTACTAAATGGACTTTTTATTTAATATGTAGCACAGTGTAAACTTCAGCACCAAAATGAGGCATAAAAAAATTGCCGCATAGCATTTAACACCACATTTTCACACCAATAATGGTGACTAAAGACTGATGTATTAAGTTGGCTCATTAACTTGACAGGACTACCACAGGTAAATTAATTGAAATAAATTGTCAGTGATAATCTGTTATTAAATAAATACGCAGATTGACTCAATTTGCATTTGCTAAAAGTTATTTATTAAAGAGGTTCTTTTTTCACTTGAATCACTTTTAGAGGAAAAAAAAAAGATTTTTTTTTTAAATTTATTATACCCTGATGTTGTAAAAAGCCCAAATCCAGAAATCTGACATCTTAGACCTGTTGAGGACCTTTATAAGAGGTACCTCTTAAATTATGCATTTAAAAAAAACAAAAAACATGTTTTTCCCATGACAGTATCCCTTTTATGTTGAAGGAAGTTTGTAAATACAGGATTTTGTTTATGTTTGGGTTTAGCTCAAAATTGACTTGGGGTCAAGGAAATCATGGCAAAAACATGACTGCGGGTTTTTTGCAATCTGGGTTTTTTTTCCTGTCTTTTTAAAACAATGATTTATTTACAACGCCAAGAATTGAGACAAAACATGAATGCAAAATTAATAAATTTGCCCTTATATATTTTACACTAATCTTTGCACCTTTTTTGTTGGAAAATATTTAACACTTTTTTTTTTTATAAATATGCACGTGTATATTTAATAATTTATTATGACAAATCTACCTCCCTTCTTCATGAACAAAATAGGGCATTGCTGCAACATTCCCTCTCACTGTTTATAGACTCACATAACTTGCACTCAATCAATTCAGTCCTTAAGTGGCCAAAATATATGGTTACATAAAGTTCACTTTCCCCTGGGTTTAAAGGGGAGAATTGTATCTCTAGGCAATGGGAGTAACGTGGCTGGCTTTTGTAAGGCTCTTCTACAGGTCAGGTGGGGACCATATGTTACCATCTCTTAGACTAGTCAACAAATGTCTCCATGACTCCCAGATCAGCTCGGGCTTTTGTCCAGCCAAAATAGAAGCCTCCATATATTCATGGCTTGGCAGTGGCAGGCCTTAAAGTGGGAAACAAATTGATACATACAAACTCCCATCCCATTGGGCTAACAGGACACATTTAAAGCAGACAATAAAGGACATTGCAGCCTGTTTAAAATCTTGAGAAAGCCTTGGTTCCCATGGAGATCAGATGGTAGGCCTGATCCGGCCCATTAAACTCTAATCAGATGTAAATGTCTCCACAGGCCTCTCTCTCTCGAATTCATTACTAGCCCTGAATAAAAGGAATCCCTCAGAATAGGGTCATCACAATAACTAGTTTGTTTATCAAACCCAGTGTCATTCTGAAAGGTTTCATTTAGTGCTGTCCTTTTAGTTAACCCTTAGAGTCGAAGCAGCACAATATTAGCTATTGATATCACAACAAGGCAATGATTTCTTCTTCCCATTACTCAGTGTCAGTTACTGAGCCATCCCTGTCATCTGGAGATAAATCATTGCAAATTACTTTTATATGTTTACTATATGTGTGTGTGTGGCTTTTGTGTTAGAAAGCAAAATAATTACGTATAATGACAACTGCATGGCTTGTTTTGAGCATTTTGCAGCTCATTTTGAAGACACTTGAAAGGTGAAGAAACTTGAAATTTGAATGAGAATTTTAGCAAAAAAAAAATCATACCCAAATGTGATCCACAATCTAAGGGGGTTATTTACTAAACTCAGAATGCAAAAATCACAAAAAATTTGTGATTTTGTTTTATAAAATCGGACATTTAAAAAAAAAAAAACAAAAAGACAAAATCACAAATTTTTCGGAAATTAATTAAACCCCCGAGGATGGAAAAGTCAGAATGGAAAATACAGCATCTCAGACCTGTCAAGGTTGCATATAAGTCGATGGGAGAAGACCCAATGATTTTTTGTCCTGCGCTGCGTTTTGTGCAATAATCTGAATTTTTTGGGTGAAAATCATGAAAAATGTATGAAATTCAGGGGGGGGGGTGGTTTGGGTGGAAATTCCACAAATTTGGGAAATTTGCATTTCTTACAATTTTTACGGATTTTTTTTCGGGACATTGCATTAATAAATAACCTGACAAAAAAAAACGTGCGGATTTGGTCAGATTTTTTTCCAGAAAATATTGAGATAAATTCGGATTTTGATAAATAACCCCCTTAATGTTATAACCTGAAACTGAGCCTGAGCCACAGTTATACACTGCTTATACAGTATGTTTTAACTGCTAAACATTAAATCTGGAATATTTATGGCATATTAATGCTGTAGCAAAAAGAAGTAGTGAAAAGTAAGATGTGGAGTAGGTCGCCTGCAACTAGGGTTGCCACCTGGCCGGTATTTTACCAGCCTAGCCAGTAAAATTTATGGTTGATCCCAATGTTAGGGAAGAAAGATAAATATATCTTAGGGAAAAAAGATAAATATATAGGAAGGCTGGTTTTTTTTTCTAGAAAAGGTGGCAACCCTACCTGCAACAGTGACAGAAGGCACATGACAGATTATGTGGATGCAACAGAAAAAAAAAAACTATTTTTGTGACTGTAATTGGAATATGCAGCTGATCTTTTGTTTGCATTACTTTGCTTCTATGGGAAAATTTGATGACTGAATATATTTCAGCAAGTTACATTTCAGCACTGAATTTGAGTGTGTTTAGAAAGATGAAGTTTACCATTGTCTTTTCTTTTTTGTGGTGTAAAACTGTGAACTGTGCCTTTGTGCCAGCGAGCAGGTCCAGCGAAATTCGCGAATTGGCGAAAAAATTAGCAGCACGTTTTCAACGAGTGTCGCGTCATTTTTGTCACGTCGCGTCGTTTTTGTGACGTCGCGTCGTTTTCTTTGCGTCGTTTTCGTTGCATCACGTCGGAAAAAACGCGCGGCTCATTTTTTTTAGCTAATTTTCGCCAGGCGAATTTTAGCTGGCGTTTCGCAAATTTATTCGCCAGCTGCGAATCGCGGAAATTCACCGCAAATTCGCCCCTGACGAATAAATTCGCCCATCACTATGCCAAGGTTTTTTACTTTTTTAGCACTGATGTCTGTGTGGTCTTTTAATTTTAATGTGGAGTGGGTGGGATCAGGGGTGGGGCTTGGGTGCCAGGGTGGGCTGGGCCCAGGGGCCTCTGAAAATTTTGTTGTACGGGCCCCGTGCTTTCTAATGGCGGCCCTGTATACAGGCATGGAACCTATTATCCAGAATGCTTGGGACCTGGGGTTAATGGATCTTTCCGTAATTTGGATCTTCAGACTACTAGAAAATCATGTAAACATTAAATAAACCCAATAGGCTGGTTTTGCTTCCAATAAGGATTCATTTTATCTTAGTTTGGATCAAGTACAAGCTACTGTTTTATTATTAAAGAGAAAAAGGAAATCATTTTTAAAAAGTTGGATTATTTTATTATAATGGAGTCTATGGGAGCTAACCTTCCCATAATTCGGAACTTTCTGGAAAACGGGTTTCCAGATAAGGGATAAACCTGTACTTCATAGGATGGATTTTTTTTCAAATTTAAGATCATGTTGCAGCGATCTAACCCTATTTCAAATTTTTTTTTAAATTAGAGTTTTCTGAAGATTTAACAATCAATAACTGAACATTTAAATAAAAGAATTCAGCATCTCAAACATGGTGAGCTTTTTTTTTTTTTTTTTTTT
>CM044443.1:90772616-90789653 GCA_024363595.1 Xenopus borealis
TCAGTGGGACCTGGATTTTACTATTGAGTGCTGTTCTTAGATCTTCCAGTGAGTCGTTATCTTGTGTTAGGGAGCTGTTATCTGGTTACTTTCCCATTGTTCTGATGATGGGCTGCTTGGGGAGGAAGGGAGGGGGATGATACCACTCCAACTTTCAGTACAGCAGTAAACAGTGACTTAAGTTTATCAGAACACAAGTCACATGACTGGGGGCAGCTGGCAAACATGTCTATAACCATGACAGACTATAAAATTAAATATTAAAAAAATCTTTTTGCTCTTTTGCAAAACAGATTTCAGTGCAGAAATCTGCTGGATCAGTACTATTAACTGATGCATTTTGAATAAAGATTTTTTCCCATGACAGTATTGCTTTAATTAAATGGGGTATACCTATTATATAAGTGTAATAACATTTTGTTTGGTTCAGGCTATGCTCAGCTTTTTTCTTCTTTACTTGTATATTTTCTTTTAAGATAGGGCCACATCATTCCATTTTGCCAAGCCATGCCTCCATGATTTTTGGGACATATCATTTAGTTGACTGGCAGAACCCTGATATACCTCAAGGGAGACATTTAGATGTAAAAGTTAATGCAGCTGCTAACAGAACCAACCAGATGTTATCTGTGAATCTGTGGCAATTTTTTTTATAATAAAACTAGTATTTTACAATCATTAAACATTTGTCGTTAAACTTTATATTTATACATAACAGTATTTTGGTTGTTCTCAAATGGTCCAACTTAATTATATCTACTGGGTTCAATTTTATTATTATACATAACAGTATTTCAATTGTTCTCCAATGTTTTAATGTAATTATCTCTGTTGGACTGAATGGTAGTTGACGTAGTTCAGTTAAATACTGCATTGATATGAATGATGAATTATCCCTTTAAAGACAGTTCATCTGACTGTATATTTTGAAAGTATAGTAGGAAGTACAGTATGCTTCCTATGACTCCAACATTTTAAGACAGCAGTACTAAGAGCCATCCTGGTTTTAATTTAACTTTAAAGGAATTGTTCAGTATAAAAATAAAAACTGGCTAAATATGCTGTGCAACTAAAACATGTTTTTAATATAGTTAGTTAGACAAAAATGGAATGTATAAACGCTGGAATGACTGGATGTCTAACATAATAGCCAGAACACTACTTCCTGCTTTGTAGCACTCTTGGTTTGCACTGATTGGTTACCAGGAAGTAACCAATCAGTGACTTAAGGGGCCCACATGGGTCATAATTGTTGATCTGAGCTACATGCTAAGGATCAATTGCGAACCCACTGAACAGTTATGTCCCGTGTGGTCCCCCTTAAAGTTGCTGACTAACTCAGAGTAAGTGAGCTGAAAAGCAAGGCAAGTTGGGTTCTGCTCTGTTATGTTTGCAGGGCCGGATTTACATAGTGGGTGCCCCTAGGGTGCTAGTTGTCGCCCCCGTCCGCTCCCTTTAATCGAATACATTTTCATCATCTGGACAGGAGCAATTTGTATTGGTGCACAGGAAAAAAACTATTTTATCTCCTGCGCATCCCCAGTGTTTCTGAATGTGGGTGTGGTTGAGCAGCATGCCGCCCCCTAAAATCCTGCCGCCCTAGGCCCGGGCCTTGGTGGCCTTTCCACAAATCCGGACCTGTATGTTTGACATCCGCTCACTCTAACTATATTAGATACATTCTTATTTTGCACAGCCTGTCTACTTTCTCAGTTTTTATTTTTACGCTAAACTGTTCCTTTAAGAACCTGAGGACAAAAACCTCTGCAAGCATGGGATATAGTATCCATTTTTGTAAACTGTGGGTTTCCCTGTAACTTGTCTTTGCATGGTATGTAGTGTATCCCCACATCTTGTCACTACTAAGCACATTTAATTGTTAAAAATACAAATAGGATTGTTTACGATCAACATAGATTTCTACCAGCTTGGTACACAATAAGTTCAAATCAAATCAACCAAATATGACTTTTTTTATGGCGATTTGCTGTATTTTGGGCAGATCCAGTATCTGTACAAAGTGGCACAGGAAGGTTTCAAGGTAAATTGTATGCTAAGGGCAGGTTTTCGTGATATATCTCTGTATTTTGCATTCTAATTTGCTCCTGAAAATATTCAGCCATACATTTTGCTTTAAATTAAATTCCGCAAAGAAACTGTTCATCGGTGCTGTAGATTTTTTAATTTAATAAGTATATTTTCAAATACAACTCTTTAGAAAGCACAAATATCCGTATGGAGCAAAACCAATGACTCCCGTTGTGTGAATAATTACAATACTTACCAATTAAGCCTGCTAATCCCCTTACAGTCTCTTGCTGTCGTGCCCTAGGAATAAACAGAATACATTTGAAACGGCATGAAAAATGATGTCACACAGGAAGGGGAATCACACCTGTTGTTTTCAAATACAATGTTCAACTGCAGAATAGAAGAAATGTTGTAAACTAGAGCATGACTACAGTATATGTTTTTTTATGTTGAGTGATAGATGAGATTATAGCAAATATCCTTTATTAAATGGATTTATATATGTATGTATAAGAGTAGAACTGTAATGATCATTCACTGGGAATTTGTTTTGCTTTGGTACCTGTGGAATTTTACACTAGATTCCCACTGTCAGGGAAATTGCACATGTGACAAAGTGTATCCCTCAGTGTAATTAATCAGTTTTCTATGAAGCTTTGTGGTTTGCTGGGTTTGATGCCATATTTAATTGAAACATTAGTATTTTATGAGACTACGGGTATGTATCATGCATTTTATGAAAATGAATACTTTAGGGAAAATTCACTAACCTGTGAAGTTGCGCTAGCCAGTGCTTCGAATTTGCGCTCAGGGTGGCGAACGTTAGCGAAGTTTCGCTACCGTTACTTCGCCAGGCAAAGTGCATTTACGCTAGCGATGCCTAATTTACATACACAATCCCAGGAAACCTTCAATAAATAAAATTAATTTGTCCTATCGCCCTAAACATGTGTCCCCTGTTTAGTTGAGTTGCCATATGTTAGGAAATGTAGGGGGGAAGGAGGGTAACCCCAAAAAAATTACGCTATTTTTCAGATCACCCTAAAAAAAGTAAAAGACAACAGCGTTTTTTTGGAACTTAGAAAAAAGTTCAAGTTTTTTTTTTCAAACTCCTATCTATTGTATTGAACTTCACCAGGTCTGACCTGCCGAAGTAAAGTCTAGCGCAAGAAGTAACGTTCAGTAAAATGTTCCTCTTAGCGAATTAGCGTAGTTACGTCCCTTCGTCAGTGCGCAAATTCGCCTGGGGTAAGGGTGCGAAGTTGCGCTAGTCTATCTACTTCGCTAGCAAATTTTCACCAGGGACACTGTTAGTGAACTGACTAAGTTCGAAATGACGTCACGCTGGTGAATTAGCTCTAGCGTTAGACGCTTTGCGCTTTAGTGAATTTGCCTCTTTGTCTACTTTGTATACTTTGGCTACATTTGCAGGTGTCTGTTTATCAGTTATTTTACTGCAAATAGTTATCATGTACCAAAAATACAAGATGTAACACACCTAAAGATATCATAGTACAGGTATAGAATACTTTATCTGGAAACCTGATATCCTGAAAAGCTCTGAATTACAGAAACTAGTCTCCCATAGACTTCATAGTACTTAATAATAGTCTCAAATCAATAATTTATATTTTCTCTAATTATAAAACCATACCTTGTACTTGATCTAAACTAAGATATAATCAAGCCCAGATTTCAGTCATGCTTGCTCCAATGCCCATTTGCACCGAAAGGTCCTAGCACCTGGAATCTACACGCCGTAGGGTCCTAGCGCCAGACAAATTCTTGTACTATCCCCTGTCTCCCGTGCTGGAGAGCGTGCACTTAGAAGGCGACTGGGTGGCATGATGGCCAAGGCATTTGTAGCCTTGCCACAAATCTGGGCCTGGATATAGTTATTGGAGGCAAAACCAATCTATGGAGTTTATTTAATGTTTACATGATTTTCTAGTAGATGCAAAGTATGGAAATATTCGTTATCCATAAAACCACAGGTCCCAAGCATTCTGGATAACAAGTCACATGCCTGTATACAAGGATTTGGGGGCAAAACCTTTGCTGATATTTCCTGCAGTTGGCTTCAAGATCATTAATGCTAATAACGTTAATTAATTATTTGGCGGCAAAAAAAAATAACCACATAAATAATTTTACAAAGCATGATAAATAGTTAAAAAGCTCCAGCATTAATTTGGCAAAGTATTCAGTTAGTAATGCACAACATGCTGGATATGGTTCTGCACATTCATACCAAGAACCATTTTTGAATTCTAGTGGCACAGACAGGCATTCTTGTAACGCACTTTTATATTAAACTCAATACTCTGGCTTCTTTTTTAATCTAAATGCGATGCCTCTTAGTAATAAACCAAAATAAGTGCAACAATTATGTCTTTAAGTGACAGAATGAATGCTTTTGTGGTGTTTACAGAGGTCAAACCACGCATTCTCAACAATAATGCTCTTCTCGTCCATTTCCATAAGAAAGGAGCAATGCTTCAAACTGAGGGGAAAAATTTAAACTATTGATTTAATTGTCCTCTCTTGACTGCAACTGGGAAAAAACTGGAATCAAAGTGTTTTCTGGTCATTTTTCTATTAGAAAGTGATGTGAAGTGAATAACTTATTTACATGCCAATGCAGCCGTCTGAAATTGTATCGGATGGGAAAAGGCAGCCCTGTGCGGCTAACAATGATTCCAGAACCTTTTGCAAACTATAGGAGCCACCCCACTAAGTAATCGTTAACAAGGCGATGAGTGAATCAGAGAATGACGATGAGGTTTTAATTGGTGACACATTATATTTATCTAGCTGCCTGCAGAAGAGCATACAGCCACCTCTCTTGTTGTGTGTTTTTCTGAGCTTTCCTTCTCATTCATGCCTCTTCATCTGAGATCCCTCATCAATGGACTGAACGGCAATGTTTGAAAGGCTTAAGGAAAACATCAGAAGGATCTGAATCCCATCTCAGTGATAACTGTGAATTATTCATTAGGGCTTTTAAAGGAGTGTATAAATCAAACCAACGAAACAATCAACAGCCCCTTTGTGCCCCTTCAGTTGTTTAAAGCAGCCGATAAAGAAAGACCCCCTTCTTGGAGTCATTTAGTAACTGGCAACAAGTCCTGTTTCATGGTCTGGAATAGTTATTAAGAAGTGGTTAATATATGTAATGGGGTCCTTTGTAACAAAAATGATAATGGCAATGACTATGGTTGGGCTTAGGAAAAGATGCCAAGGGAAACTATTTTTTAGGGTGAAAAATGATAAAATGTTGCCATATTACAATGCACTACAAAAGAGCTTTATTAAATTGTTAAAGTTATTGTTCCCTAATTTTATAAAGATGGGCATTGCAAGTTAAATGTTAATGTAAGCAAAAGTGTCATGTTACTGATTCATCATCCTACCCAACCGCTTGTCCATTATACTGCACTATCTTGGTGTGTAGAATCAATTTTAGGATTGGTGGTATAAGTAAACAATAAAAAAATGAGTTGCTGTATTATATGTTTGTGCATGAAAGCTTGTAAAATAGAAGTAAATGGCACTGGATAAGCAATAGGATGTCATTGGAATTGCTGAAATTATGTTTAATGAAGTACAAGTATGGGATCCGTTATCCAGTAACCTGTTATCCAAAAAGCTGCAAATTACAGGAATGCCATCTCCCACTGTAATCAAATAATTCAAACATTTTAACCATATTTTCTTTTTAAAATTTGAATTGATCGAATTTTCTACAGGAAAAAACTCAGAAATAACTTTAACAGTATGAAGGCTATTTGCATCTTCAATTGGTTCAAGAGACCTCTGCCATTGACTCCAGGTCAGATGGTGTAGGGAAGGAAGGGGAGTAAAGGTGACCATACACGGCCGATAAAAGCTGCCGACAGACCAAGTCAGCAGCTTACCGGCCCGTGTATGGAGCCCTCCGATGGGCTTCCCCGATCGATATCTGGCCAAAAGTCGGCCAGATGTCGATCGGACAGGACTAAAAATCCCGTTGGATCGCAGCTGCATCTGTTCATTGATGTGGTCCCGCGATCCAACCACCCGTTGCCAATCATGCCTGATATCCCCCACCTCAAGCTTGAGGTGGGGGATATCAGGCATGATTGGCAACGGACGGTCGGATCGCGGGACCACATCAATGAACAGATGCAGCTGCGATCCAACGGGATTTTTATCGGGGAGAGATCCGCTCATTTGGCGACATCATCAAACGAGCGGATCTCTACGTGTATGGCCACCCTAAGACTGAGGGTTGTGAACATGGTCTAGGGGTAGGCAGAAGACAATTTTAGAGAAAGCTTCCCTAGCCCTATCCTTGCGCCTATCCTGCGTCTCTTCTGCCTACCCTAGTTCTGGCCCTTTGCAGGTCCCATACCTGTACATGACTATATGGGAAATATTAAAGGCTATTCCTGTAACATGTTTCAAAAGGACACTGTAAATATCAAAATAGGAGGGGGTGTCTTTATGTTGATCAAGAATTAAAAACCCATTATAAATTAATGGAGATGATGTAATAAAATTTGTGATAAGGCTGAAGCCATATTACTAAATGATAATGGCCAATTTTATCTGGGACTAGTTAACCTGCCTGTATATTGTCAGATTTTTTTTTTTACAAATGGTTAGACAATAGGTGAATGAGAGGAGCATGTTGGACACACAGTGAAGAGGTCCTGTTTCAAATAGAAGCAGCTGCATGGTTGGGACATGTTAATTCATTACATAAATAATTTCTGATTATGCCAGCCTTCATTTCAACTGGTACAGTAACAATGTATTTGAGAAAATCTGATATAATGCCAATATTTAAAATTGGTTATCAGTCTCAATTTGGCAATTATAAACCTGCAGGCTTGACATCTGCGGTAGGGATGTTACTGGAAGGTCTCCTAAGTTATAACACTCAACATTATTGTATAGAAAGAACAGAGGCGCCAAAAGGATATAAACGAGTGTGTATACTACTGCCAGATGCTGTAACTCCTATGTTTATTGCCTGAAGAAGCGGGTCTGAGCCCGTGAAACGCGTTGTACTGATTTTGACTGCTTAGTTACAGTCGTTTTGTGTCTGCTTGGAGGAGGTAAGTCCCCCACTGCCTCCTCTGATTACTAAGTTTTGGCTTTTAAACTCGTTTATATCCTTTTATCCTTTTGGCGCCTCTGTTCTTTCTATACAATAATAAGTCCACCCTGAGTGGAGGGTTGATACCCTTTTTCTATCTACAGAGAGCGACTTCTTAATCCTGAGTGGGGTCAGGACAATCTCCCCACCTGCCTTTACAGTGGTTGCCTAATGGTAACCCTGGTTTGTGAGTATATGCTATTTACTCTTATTTCTTTATCCCTTACCAATACATATTACACTATTGGGGCTCTTGGTGTTCCTTTTGTTTACACTCAACATTATGTCCTGGTGATTGGCATCACTAAGGTTCGTGAAGGATAGATTATGTCAAATAAATGTACTTGCTTGTTTTGACATAAAAATCTAAAAGCTGGGCATTGCAGTGTGCCTTGTCAACTTAGATGTTGCCATAGTGTTTGATACAGTGCTACAAACATTTACTTTCTAAATCAAGGTTAATTGTCTTGGTGGTGCTATGTTGACATAGACAGAAAACTTGCCGAAGGCTAGTGAACAGCTGCAAGGTTATGTTTTGCCTAACAAGTGGACCTCACCCTGATATGCCCATCTTGAGGTGAGAAATATTGGACCCTCACAATGCTGAACATATTGGGAGTTGGATCGAGGACCACATCAACAAACCAATGCGGTCCTCGATCCAACAGGTTTTTTAACCCTTCCCTATCAACATCTGGCTGACATTTGCCCAGATATCGATTGGAGAAGCCTGTCAGAGGCAGGCCCAGACTGGCAATCTGTGGGTTCTGGCAAATGTCAGAGGGGCTACAGCAAGATTCCATAGACAGTGACTATTTATTAGGCCTGTGGAGGCCATTTGGGCCTCTTTGTACTTGACATGCCAGAGCCTATTTAGACTTCCAGTCCAGACCTGGTCAGAGGCCTTAAATTGTAAGTTGCATGGTCCAGTTTTAATCCATAAAAATAAAAACAAATGATAGAAACCCCTATACCTGTGTCTGTTGATTTACAAAACTTTGGAGAAAATCCATGGTGTGCCATCTTTTCTAGAAGTAATTTGTCATCTATCTGGCAATATAGAAGAAGGTAACTAATATTGATTAATTTAAAGCTTTACATTTGGGATTAAATAATAGACACACTATTTATGCCCTTGAAGCAAAAGGCAGGCAGATCCTTGATGGAGAAGGACCTAGGGGTACTTGTGGATTATAGTATTAGCTGCACCAAACAATGCCAGTAAGCTGCATGAAGGTACATAAATTGAGTTTTCCAAAAATAGTTTTTCAAAAGTTGGAAAACTAGAATATGCAAGGCAGTTTAGGCCTGAAGTTCCCAGAAGGACATTATTAAAATAGAACTATGGCAAGTAAGGTGTGCTCATTGCAGTGGCGTCTTCCTAATAATCACCAGTGCATATTTTACTATGCTCAGTCGCTCATACAGTGCCCAGACCTGTCTCCTTTTCACAGATGTTGCTGACATTGCTGATTCTTGTCTATTTGACCTTGAACCTCTCAGCTGCTCCTGCCCTCAGCATGACATTGAACTATGATTTGCCCATAATTTGTTGCTCCTCCTGTACCTATTAACCTAACATCATTGCTACTCTGTCAAGATTCTGTTTGGAAATAGGGGGTCACTCTGCCAAATTCCTGTTCCAAGACTCTCCTACTTGCTGGGCATGAAAATCCAAAATGTACCTGCATAACAGCTAGTTGTAAATTCTACACATTGACTTGCAAATAATTTAGCATTTTTTCTAAACTATAAAAGTTGAGTAAGTACATCAATGTGTGCAAGTAAATAAAATTCAAAATAATTAAATGAATTGTAACTCCTTCAACAGTGGAAACTGGCGAGACATTCAGTACAGTTTTAATGTAAGTCAAAAACCTGATGGTTAAAAATGGCTTTGCGGCATTGGCAGCCCTCCATCACAAATTCAGTTTCTGCAAACCATTTTACCCAATCAGTAGCTGGAGCCATTATTATGTTCATTATGCCTGTAAACTCTTTGCAATGGTAGCACAGACACCCTAGACTGTATGCACATGTCACAAAATACAAACAACACATATATTGCAACAAAATTACGCATATAGGAAACTTGCCCATTTTATAATATCTCCAATGCATCAACATTCATTAGGGGTGACTGATTGGTGACCATAATAAAAGAGGTAAGTCCGTGCAGGAAATTCAAATGTCTTGTTTTACCTGATAGGATTATTGCAACTGACTTGAAGTAATATGGTTTGCAGATGGGAATTGATGGAGTTGAGTGATGGAGAGCCAGACATGTAACTTTTGGCACTCTTGGGCTGATTCATCATTAATCAGTATCTTTTCACAAGATACCAATCTTTTTCCTAATGGCACATGATTTGCTGCTTCCGTCCCCTGTAAATTCATGCACTCACAGGGATGGAATATGCCTGTCTACATACGCAGAGCAGCTAAAGTTTGTATTTTTGCACCAAAGCCCACTCTGTGTCTGAGCAAAGGCATACAGGGTGTAAGAAGTCATTTGTGCCTTGGCATAATCCACCAGCAGAAAAAAAACAACCCATGTTTAATTATCTTAACTGTTAATTTCATTTTGGAAAATAATTGTTGAAATCATTAAACCACGTATATGATTTGCATAATTTCAAGCAATAACTGCCAAGTGCACCACCAGCTGCTTCCAATGGAATGAACAAAGGGCTTGGGTTTAGATTCCCCTCCTGTCCAGCAGAAAAATTATTGGCTAACTAAACGTGCAGAATTGCCCTATGTGCCATTACCTTAACTGGCCATACAGTAAGTCACAAAGGCACAATGATTTTACAAATTCAAGGCTACAGCCTGTTATCTCTTGAACTGCAATGGTAATGCTAGTTTCTCATGAGAACCAGCAGTTCATCTTTGAAAGCCAATGCAATTTGTTACTGCTGTGTATTTTTTATTGTGTCATTCTGTCTTCTCGAATCTAAAATGTAAAAACAAAGATTGTTGCTTAAACAAATAGTGTAAAATCTTACATGACCTTTAATATTTCTATCACCTTTATTTTCAGTCCCTTTTCCTATTGACTTCCGGTTATTACCTTCTTGCTAGGGTAGTAAAAACAGTTTTATGTTGCAACAAAACGTTAATCATTGAAGAACCATCAAGAATTAAACTCTATCTTTAATAGCAAAAGAATTGCAGTATATAAATATAACTTACTGATCCCAACTGCAATTTATTTTAGAAGATTTTGCACATTTGTATTTAAACTGAATATCAGTCATGGCTCTACTGGGCTCTTTAAACCTCTGCAGTCCCCCAGAAATTTTTCTTCATTATGTCTGATATACTTTTGAACCCAGTGGCAAATACTAGGTATCCTGAACCTGTTTTTATACCATTTTTATAAATTTATTTTTAACCCCAGATCATTGTTAAAATGAATGTCACACGGGGTGCTGTTCACCCTGGAGTATTTGAGATGGCCAAAAATCACCTGTGATACTCCCCACAGCTTCCAGTCACTTAAACATTGAAACTCTGAAAGCTTTTGAGCTTGGAAATGCAAGTGTAAGATTTATTGGGAAAAACGAATTTCCCTTTATGCAAAAATCCTATTCAGAATGAGGTATTAACTCCAGGGTTCCCACACTATCCCGCATCAATTGTCGCTGGGTAGTTGTGCTGAAAGAATAAGACAGTGCACCAAATGCTCATTTTTACACAACTGTGGCAGACACATATCCCCCCGGTGACTGCATCAATGCTGGAACTCTTGGATTCCATTGTATCTGTGGAAAAAGAACATTTCTTTGCCAACATTAAAACAGTTTCTTTAATGTACAAATGGTCCAGCCATAGAGCTTCCTACTGAGAGAAGTGGTAATATGCAATTCACAAGTTTGGTTAGAAAATGCATTGGCTGTGCCTTTATAAAGAGGAAGAAAAGGGCATTTTTTCTAGGGTAAAATTAAAATCACTTTTAATAAATCATTAGAATCCAGAAAGTTATCAAACTGCCAGTTTTATGGGGAAACGTAATAAAAGTCATAAACAGAAAACATATTCACCAATAAGAAAAAAAAAAAAATCACATTTCCCAAAGTAATATTCTTCATAAGACCGGGAATTGTAATTGCACATTGAACTTTTTTAACACCTGTTTGAAGGCAGCACTGTATTTGCCACAAATATAATGACTTTCTCTGTAAGAGGTTTAATTCCATACACTGCACACTGGCACAAACTATAAAATGTGCAATCTTTTTTCCACTGCTGGACGGGTTGCTAAATGCTTTTGCAGGTTTGAGAAACAGTTTTTACAAAGGCAGATTTGTTCACGTTGTGCATTTTTTTCCTTTAAAGGCTTTTTTTATTACATTCTCCCATCAGGGTCTTAAAACAGAGAAATACAGAGCATAAGGGAGAAATAAAGTAATGAGAATTACTGATGTATAGCACTCAGCGCATAAAATATTGTATATGTAAATGTATACACATTGCCTGCTGGAGGTAAATATATTATATAATTGGAAAGCATTTAATACTGAATTAAATTCAATCCGACACAAACCAAAGCAGTAGGTATCACGCCTTGTCTTGCCCCAATAAGTGCCTTAAAGGACCAGTAAAGTTAAACTAAAGAAGTAGCTAAAAATGTTGTACATTCAGGGTCTGACTGGGGGGTCAGGGCCAACCGGGACTGACACACCAGGCCCCGCCGCCACCGCCAGTAGAAGGGCCCCTGCTGCTCCTCCCCCCAGTGGCAGGGCCCCAGCTACCCAAGTCACCCTCTGTCCCTCTCCCCCCACCCCCGCCGGCGTGTACCTGCTTTGTGTGTAATCGCACCTTCCTCACGCGATTGGGCAGGGGGAGGGGAGGACAGGAGCTCCAGCACAACATTATGTTTTGTGCTTCTGCCTCACGAGGCAATTTCCAGTAGTGCCACGTGTGAATAGGCGCAGGCTAATTTTCATTGTAGCGGGACTGTGATAGGGACCTTAGATTGTAAGCTCCGCTGGGGCAGGGACTGCTGTAAATGATGTATAAAATGCATTGGTACTCAAAACTCCTGCCCTCTATAAAATAAGCTGATTGATATCATTACCTGGTACATACACAGTCTACTAATGAATGTTTCAGATTCTTCTGGATTCCCATTATTTCATCATCTCCCTGACTGGTTGTTATGGGTAGCTTAAATGTAGAGCCAGTGTTATCATCTGTGTCTCCAAATATACATCTGTGCTCCCATATATTCTTCTTTCCACCCAGGCTAAAAATCCTAAAATAATGAGGCTGCTCCAAGCTGGAATCTGTGCCATTTAGCACTTTTATTGGGAGCATGCAATGCTTTGAAGGAACACCACTGTGATCTTTTATGTGGAACCTGGCTAGCTCAAGTTCCATCAAGTAAAGGGTACTGTTATACTAGTACAGGTAGAAAGTAAAAAAATAAGAATCATTTGAAAATATGCAAAGTGGCATTCACATATTTTGGAAATTGGAACTTGAGAATGGTTTCCAGATAATACATCCCAAACCTGTAGCTGCTGCCTCCATATACCATACAGTCAGGAGCAGCAGTATTTTGAGGCTAGGAAACCTCAGAGCACCTTCAAGCAGTGGGCCCCAGACAGCCACCCTTAAATCCCCTAGTATAATTTGATACTCAGTGGGACAGATTTACTAAGGGGAGAAGTGATCGACACTACTGAAAATTCGCCAGAAATCCCATCTGCGGGGACATTGCCAATTTACTAACACGTGTAGAGGACAATTCACTAGTGAAAGAAACTGTTGCTATTGCAGTTTCACACCCAATCGCCAGGCGAAGTTTTGCTCAGATGAACAGTCATTACGCCGCAAGTTCACTAAAGTGCGAATTTTACAGAACATTACCTCTTTTGCCAGAGTTTGCTTCGCCAGCTTAGACCTGGAAAAATGGTAAAATTAAGCCTCCTCAATCTTATGTCAGTGTCATCATATCCTGTATTCAGAAAAGTTATTAAAATGATAAAAACTGCTAGTGTTTTTTCATATTTTAAAGTGGGGTTGTCTTTAAAAGTTGTAACAATTGCAGATTTTTGTTTTACTCTTTTTTAACCATTTGAGGGGCATGTCACATTTGTTTTAGGGTGGGCTCATGTCTAAGCATTAGAGGATCTCTTTTGTCTTTATTTTGCTTCCTTGGATATGGGAAGGAAATAATATCTGGAGAGATTTCTGGGTTTTTTTCAGGTCTTTGCTTTTGTTTTCTAACTTATAGGTCCAATTGCTGATTGGTTGCCATGGGCAACATCTCCAGATATTTATCTCCAATGTTATTAAAAATCCCCCTTAATAATAAGTGGCCACTTCAAGCATTTGCACCATCTCTAATAGAGACATACATACGACCCACAATATTCAAATCAACCTAAGCGTAAGTTCACTAGGCAGAAACAAATGTGAGCGAAAGTTCATTATGAAATGCTCAAGATGACAAATTAATTTAGTGAATTAGCTTTTTGGTAGCAAATTTGCACCTGGCGAAGTGTGGGAAAGCCTTCGCAGGTGAAAATTCGTTCTTTAATGAAGTTTCCTATTTGAGTGGTAATTGGTTGGAAGAAGGGAAAGATAAAGAGAGTGAAACAGGAATGATAATGTGGTGGACATAGATAAATTCTGTCTACAAACATTCCTGGTATATACATTTTTACTTCATAAATGCAATGTTTTGTGCTCAATCGGCAGTATTATAATTGATGTCAGCACAGCACAAATACATGCAATTTAATACTAGTAGATTAAAAAGGAAATCTTAATATTGCCACGAGTGTATTTTATCAGTGTTTTAAAATATGTGATGAATTTTACCCCCTGTGAAGGAAACGTAGCCTCTCTGCTGTTTAGTTTGCTGTATGTCTCTGTGGGTAGCTCCACATTGAAGCATTTGTCAACACAGGAGTGTAAAAGTGCAAGGTGTAAAGGAACTTTGAAAAGGCTGGTGATGACCAGGGACAGGAGACTTTGCTTTCCTGCTTCTTTGTTTTGTGGGATAAGGATGTTGGACAGATCAGCAGGTTGCAGGAGGGTCTAGATCACTCCATATTGAAAAGTGTAGTGTTAGCATTGACCACATCTGTGCTATCTTTACACCCAGCTGAGCTACTGACCCTATAAGCTTTTGTCTTGCATTGTGGCTTGTTTAGAGCACCAATTCAACACAGACATAATTGCATAGAGTCTTTTTTGTCTTCTCCATCTTCACCTCCTCCACTTGTTCTCCAGACTCAACCTTCTTCCTGAGCTGTAAAGAGCAGTAATAGACTGGAACTCCTGTCCAAATAAAAAAAGCAACCCAATTTCCACTATAAACTCCCAGTAACTCTCTTGGGGGAATGTAATATGTTTGCGTCCTTTTTGACCGATTAGAGAGCTCAACAACTTCATTGCAAAGTTTGAGAACAAATGGCTTTTAGAACATTCCCAGCATCTATAATGAAGTTTCGCAAGTGCAAAGTCTTTTTAGCAAAAAAAATTTAATGAAATTCCAGAGCAGGCTAACGCTAAACCTTTGCTTACCAAAAATATGCAATCTAATAGTCACTGATTTAACATTGTGAGCAATACTAAACATTCCCAAAGATGCAATTTGAAATAATGCTTGAGACATTTAATTACATTCCCCCTTCTGAGTCTTAAAATGAACATTAGTGCATCCTATTAAGAGATTGGCTGAAAGGGGTTTCATGGAATGTTTAGGGCATCACATATGCCAAACAAATTGTATCAACAGCCATATAAAGAGTAACATTAACAAAACAGTGAGTCGGATACTATTGCTACTTTATGTAATATTATTTATGCCATGTAGTTTGGGGGTAATACTGTATGTTTGGAGTTAGATTGGAACACATACTAAATTTCATCCACCACAACCAATATGGGAGCAAATTAATGTCCATTTTGGTAAATCATGCTCCAGTTGCATGTTCATTAATAATTGCATTTTTCAATTCATTTAGTACAAATCAGTTATGGCTGGAACTAACAGCTGGTCCAGGCTGACTATAATTTCAGGGTTCCCTTACGCAGGTGAGGTGGTATTCATCAGAATTGGTGGGGAGGAATTGGTGGTCATCAGCAACAGTTAGTAAAGCATGCTCAATTTTGCATTCATTCTAGTGCCATACTCCTGGTCTTACTTACAGTTTAGTCTGGTGCTGCCCTAGGCCACCTCCTTATTGCTCTCTCCACAGCAAGTTTAAGTTGCAAGTGTCCTATGGTGGGGGGTGTTACTGATTCATATATATAATTTATATTATGGGAAAGTGGTTCTCTCCTCAATGCCTGCTCTCCCAACCACTGCTTAATGGTGTCTTTGGAAGAGATGATGCTAAATAAAGGGAAAAGAAGGTCTCCCCCTGAAGATAACACTTTTTTCACTTAGTTAGGACTGACGCCTGGACACTGCCTTGACGGGGCGCGTCAGTTTATACATACTGTGTGCAAACTTTGTAACTAAAAGTGTCTCTTTTTTACTAGAGTTAAAGTTTACTAGAGTTACAGTTCAGTTGTGCAAACACTGGTTTCCCAGGGGGCTATATGTTGGAGTGCCGGGGTCGGTATGGGGTTCCCAAAGTCGTCCGAAGTTGCCTCACTAGGAAACTTTGGGTGACTTAGGAAAACCAAAGCCACATGTATGCCATCCCACCAGCGATTCACATTCTTGCCAGCGGGAAGACATTTCAGTTGCTCACAGTAGATTTATCATAAGCGACTAAATCTCCCCGTGTGCCACTTTAGGAATGAGCCCTGAGCTGAGCAGTCTTTTGTAGTCAAAGCATCTGCCTTCTGTTATACTTTTTGCAGTCAGTATACCTTCTTTTATTCTATAACAATGCCTTGTGGCTCTATCACAAAAAGAAAATGGGTGGAAAAGAAAGGCTGTGTCCTGTGATGTAATTGAGATGCAAATATCAGCAGCACAAACATATAGAAAATCTGCATTTTGGCAAAAAGCTATGGCACTGCATATGACTGCAAGAGGCAAAAAATTATTGAAATTACAATAACTCCCAAAAACAAGCCACATAGGGTATATGTTTTAAAGTCATAAATATTGTATCACATTTAGTAACCCATAGCACCCAATCAAAAATGTCATTTACTGGTTTACTGCTTGAAGCAAACATCACATTAGTTGCTATGGGTTACTAGACTTGAGGGTATTAGCCTTCTAACTATTTCAAAAACAAATTCATAATAGGTTATACTTTACTTTAATAACATACTAAACCCCCTTTTTTAAAAATTGAGGATTTTAAGCACAAGATCCTGAATCCTGGATGGGACTGGCGACTTCTGTCTGAACTGCACATCTTGACAGTGAAAGTTATGTGCTCCACAATATGGGAAAATGTACACAAAATTATCTTAATTTGTAATATTGAATTTTACAGTTTACAAAATTTTATAGTTACAGTTTACAGAATTCTCCATTTGGATTAAGCCTTTTGAGATTCATGCAGAGAACACCTGCCTAATAAATAAATCACAGGGCAAGTGTCCCAGAAATAACTATTCACTTCCATTCTTGTCTTTAAAGGCAGCCCATGAGTGGTGAAAGGCTAACCCAATGCACACTTAAATGACAAGTTGGATTTTCATGGTGATTAGCAGTTTAAATCATGACCTGTTGGCTGTTGCTGATTTCTGTATTATTTACATTATGGTTGATAAAGTACAGGCAGGGCCGCCGTTAGAAATCACGGGACCCCGTACAATAACATTTTTGGACCCCATGCCAAATTCCATAGGAAATCTGGTGGAAACGCTAGGGGGAGGTTAGGGGCAGGGGGCTGGATTGTTGCAGAAGTGACGTCACTTCTGTGCGGCGTGTG
>CM044443.1:90791342-90816671 GCA_024363595.1 Xenopus borealis
GGTGCTAAGGGGGTGGGGCTTGAGTGCTAGGGGGGCGGGTCCAGGGGGCCCCGAAAATGTTGTTGTGCAGGGCCCTGTGATTTCTGATGGTGGCCCTGCATAGGGCATTGATGGATAGATGAAAGCTGTCAATTTAAATAATTTAGATGAGTGAGTAGCTTATCTGCCCATGTATGGGACCCTCCGATGGGGCTACCCAACTCATATCTGGCCAAATATCTTCCAAATTGTTGACTGGGCAGGTTTGTTTTTCATGTCAGAGGACCGTATCAACATCAACCCTATTCCGGTCATTGTGAAGGGTGGCCATTTTGGTATATTGGGGGAAAGAGCCTCTCATTTGGTGACTTTGTTAAATGAACGTATCTTATAATGTATGGCCAGGTTTTTTGGCCATTTGCTCCAGTCAACAAAATTCTAGGCTACATTGTTTTACTGGAAGACCAACTCTGTTGGGTTCCATGAGGAGCTGTTGGTCACATTTTGAGTGTTGGAACAGTAATAAGATTTAGACCATGGTGTAGGAGCAGTTCTTGTATTTCTTCCATAACAGTGTAGGTTCTGTTAAGGTACATGCAATTTAAGAGTCAAATTAACATTTACTCTAAAATTAATTTAGGAGTATTGACATTGGTCATCGTTTTCTCTGGTTTGTACCTGCCAATAATATTCTTTTCATTCTGTTAAGAAATAGAGGGAAGATGTACAATCCTGCACATTGTGGCACATCCATATTACAGTATACAAAATGCCACTAATGAAGATGGACACTATTTGTTGGAAGTGGCTTCTTCTACACAGCATGATGTGGTAAATATGTGGTAAGAACTTTGTTACTTCTTATATAGCTAATATTTATCTGCACAATGAAGGTAATGTACAATATAGACAGTTCACAAAGGCTACATACCAGCCCCAGAATACTAAGGGGTAGCCAACGTCTGTGGTCTGTATCTATATGTCTGCTTTTACATAAAATTCTGAATTTGTGATGTTCAGCAGTGATTGAAAGGCAGTACCAGGGAATCTGATTTCATATTTTTAAAAGCAATAGTGGCAAATTATATCAAACTTAACATTGCTGCAGTATTTGTGAGCTGTGCTGACATTGCATGGTACAGGATTAACAAAGGTTGTCATAGGAACTCTGCATAATTATACATGTGCACGTTCACTGCAGAAAGTCTGGGGAGCTGCTAATGAACAGGGTCAAAAGGCAAGTGGCAATCATAGATTTCTCCCTATGTGTTTCTGCTCCACCTCCTGCTTTGTTTGTTGCAAAGCTAATTTCATATAATCAGGTTTAACGGCCCAGGCTCTGATGGCCACACACACTTGTAGTGCTCATCAAATGCCCCACTTACATACACACAAACACTTGTCAGGCAGCCATAGTAGTTATGGTAGAGAAACAATACATGTTGGATGAGACCTCTATACAGCAGACTCCAATTGTGTCCTTTATTAATATATCAATATAAAATGTGCATCTGACTCTACTGGATGGTTCTATTACACCCTCTTTTTTTCCTAAGAAAAAAGTCAGGATGGCTTTGCTTTCAGTGCATATATTTTAGTCAATCATCGGACAAGAAAAGGCTAAACATAAGAATGGGTCATTGGAAAGACACACTTCAATACTGTCTAACAGTGCTCCTGTTTCAGTCCGCTTCTCAGCCATTTATAAGAACCAAATCCGTAGTTTTCACAAAGCACTTAGTGTAGAAAAATACACTATCTATCCGCAAGATGAAACGCATGCACAGTTCCTGAATCTTGTCAGTCTTCTTGATGTATGCTCTGTAAAGATGGCGGCTGAAACTGATGCACGCATAAAAACATTACAGATTGAAACAGGGACTGTTACTAGCAGTATTTAAGGATTTAAACATAGAGGGCTGGGAGAGGAAGTGGTGACTAGTTAAATGATACTTTAAAAATGTTTTTAAAAAAAGCATTTCCTTGCCTTTAATTCCACCAACTAAGTGTAGTTGGTCAGTATATTGTAACTTTGTCTGGCAGTCAGATTCAGGTCATAGAGTCTTAAGACACAGTTGATTGTAATGTAAATCAATATGAGTCCTTAAATTGCCATACATGGACCAACAAAAGCTTATTTGCCCACTGATGGGCCTGCTTGACCAATATCTTGCTTAAATAGGCCTGATATCAGCCAGGTAGGTTTGAAAAACTCATTGGGTGAGGAGCACATTAGCACATTGATGCTGCCCTCATCCAATTGGTTGCCCTAGATTTGGCCCTGCATGCAGATGGCCAAACTGACCCCAGTTGTGGTGAGGTATGGCTGTGTATGGCCACCTGCAATGCATAATCTGCCCTGCTGAATCCATCTTTATATTTAACTAGTTGGTCTGACTGGAATAACTGGAATTGCACAGTGTGGGAGGAACACAAGAAGAAGAAGGGAGGTTTCTTGACAGGTCTGAATTTTGTAAATTCATATTATGTTTGTGTGTTTCGTAGTTTCCTTTTCTGGAAAAGAAACACCACCATCCTATCTCCTGTGTGCTCATTCTATATGGATAATGTTGCCATATAATTTCTAATGGTATGGTAAAATACTGGCTGAGTCGGAACTCTGTGTGTCATTTATAACCTATAAGCAGACAGAGAAGGCATTCAGTATCTGATAGCAGTTTGTTCTTCTGGACACTGAGGGATTAAGTGACTCATCCAAGGTCTATAGTCCTGAATAAAAGAATCAGAACAGTCTGGCTCTGTACAATAGTACAACAGTTAAAGACTTGCCTCAGTACTAATTAGCAATTGATAAATGCATCATTACCCCATTATATGGACGTTGTGAGCCTCTCAGTTAAAACATATCAAACGCCTCAGTACAATGAATACAGCATAGGCAAGGGCCATCATAATTCTAGTAACATAACTGATGATTTATCTTCATCTTTATAAGAATAAAAGGTCACTGTAATAAATACAAGTTTATTAAACTTTATATGCCCATTAGCCTTTATCCCATGGCTCGAAATAAGAGCTAATGGCTTTAGAACAAATTAGTCAGTCTCACCTGTAATCATTATCCATGTGTTTAATAACTATTCAACATTCTTTCACTTTCCATGTACTACTATGTCTGAAAAGGAGCACTGTACACTACAGTAAACTTCAGTACTTCATGATTCAAGCACAGAAGGGACCAGTATGTGGCTTTTAAGAGATATTGCCAAACCAACGCCCATTTTTGGGGATGCTATTAAAAAACACATGAAGCTTAGCCACAGCTTCTGGCTACAATACAATATACAAAAATGTGGGTTTGTGGGAGCACTCTAAAGGCTAAGTTAAAGTATATTTAAGTATAATGGGATTATATTATATACAGTATTATATTAAATTATATATTATACGATAATTGAACAGGCAGGTGTTGAGATACAATGTGATACCATATAGCTATCCAAACACTTTGGGGTGCAGTGTAGCTAACTGCCCATGTCTACTGTATCATTCCTGCCTCAAAATTGCACTGTGCAGGTACTGTATATCCTTTTCTATTTAATATAATACAATAGCTCCAAAGATGGCCCAGGTCTATTTACCCATGGCAACAAATAAAATCCCACGTGCTGACTGCATTCTATGTGTTAGTCACCAGTAGCAAATTGGCACCTTTAATAACATTTCTCCAAACTTTTGCTTTTAAGCAAATTGTTAGTATATGATACCATGATAGTAAAGTTAGTATATGATACCAAGTGGAAGTCATAGGAAAGCTTCAGAAGAAGCACAGCACTGCTAGAAGATGCTGGCTTGGAAATGGAAGGAAGAGGTCTGACACTGATGTTAAACCATATGAATAATTCATAAGGTGAATCATAAGCAGAAGTGAAAAACAAACTATAGTTGAACTGGAAGAATGAGCAGTGTCAAGAAAGTGACAATGGTCAGAATGGAGGCACCACAACAAATGTTGCTGCACACTACACCTGGATAAGTCTCAACAAAAGTCTACCCTAATGGAGAAGTACCATGTCCCAATGCCCTCTATTGTAAGCAGGCACCATCAAGCCTGTATCTTATGTAAAGTCCATCACAAAAAACAACTGGAGTGCCCTGTTTCCTCTTGCTGCATATCATATTTTTATTGAAATGTCAATACAGCATGTTTGGGGTGACTGCAGATCCTACCCCATGTAAGCATAACAGAGAAATTACCCAAATGCATGTATTTTCAGGTGCAAATTCATGTTTTCCCTCTAGAGGTTTCCCTTTCAAGAGGAGTCCTCATAAGCTTCTGCCTCTTTTGGGTCTAGCATACATTTATATCAGCAGCCAACATACTTTGAAATATTTTTATATATTTATTGAATGGATAAGAACATTTTCAGTATGTGAATCAGGGATTTTTTTTTTATCTTTGGTCATCCTCTTGGTGTAGCAATTGAAAAACAGTGTCATAAATTGTACATCCCAGGTTACAATTTTCTTATCAGATTAGGACTTCAATATTCAGCACATGGAGGCTTTCAGTTTTAATGCAATGTATTATTGTTTGCCGCACTAATTTAGAATGTCTGCACTTGCTCTGTTTGTTCACCAGCAGAAGAATCACTCCAGTATATTACTGATTCTCCATTTCTGTTTCACATGTGCTCTAGGGTTTATCTCTGCAAGAAAATCTTGTCTATGGGCTGAAGAAACAAAGATCTGGCAGACAAGCTCAACCTGTGATAATCCCCTTAGAGGCCCCAGCAAAGCATGGTGCTATTTTACAATTTGTGTGTTTAGGTAACTGAAAATTCTAGTGACCCATTTTAGCAAGTTAGGGAAAACAGCCCACTGACCATTAATTTTTTACATGGATTCAACATTGTATTTGAAAAAGCATGAAATCTAAGCAAAGCAAAGTTCCCAACGTTCTAAGCAAAGTAAGTTCCCAAATTTTATTCTAAATTGAATTAGAATTTTCTTCTATTTACATTGTTTCCTATGGTCTTGAGAATGTTAAATGAGGATATAATGTAAATCAAAGGTTGGTTCAAAGTATATATATATATATATATATATATATCCCCTATATAAAGTAAATACTGGTGTTGCACGCACTCCGATAAGCAGCATTATAGTACATCAACATTTCGGTTCATGGGTTATACATCTTGAGAAAGGTTCTAGACCATAAACCAAAACGTTGATGTACTATAATGCTGCTTTTCAATAAAAAAAAACAGCGATTTTCACCAGGAGTGTGTGCAACACCAGTATTTTCTACATTTTCCAATTAATGCACAGTGACCACAATTATATATAATCAAGTAAAGGAGAGCATGTGCAGACCAGACATGGTACGTATATATAAATATATATGAAAATAATAATAATCTTTTTTTGTTTGATTTTTCTACAATGTGCAATCAAGTGACATTAGCCTCTGTATTAGACTATTCAGTCACATTCCACAGGCATTCCATATAGGCAAATAAATTATTAGCAGCCTGGTCATTCTGACTTCTGGACTATCAGTGACTTTAAATACTAATTTCACAGCAATTAGCCAATCACAATGACCTTGCATAGGATGTCAGAAAAAAACATTAGCAGGACATCAGTCTGGTCAATAAAGTGAAGTACAAGTATGGGACCTGTTATTAAGAATGTTTGTGACCTGTGGATAGGGGAACTTTCTGTAATTTGGATCCCTATACCTTAAGTCTACTTAAAAAAAAGTATTAGGAAGATTTGTTTTATTTCTCAGTTCCATAAAAAAGACTGCCAGGTGCTTGTTATGGAGAGTCCATCTGTATACTCTTGCTTTTGTCCTATTATAAATAATCACTCCAGATGTACTTATTGGACTGTACAAAACATGTGCTTATGATTTTATGATTTAGAGATATGCTGGATATATCCTTTTTTCTGCATAGAAAAATCATATTCCTATGACAGCAGATTATTTTATAGTATTTATTCAGCCAGGCATTTTCTGCTTTACGGGGGGAAAGAATAAGGGCACTACAGATAAACAGTGGTGGGCATCTATAGATTTAAGTTAGGGATTTGCCTTTGTAGCTGAGGATCCTAAACCATGGAGACAGGCTGGATAGGGAGTACATTAATATCTACAGGGGGCCCCAGAACTAGGGTTAGATTTTGGGTGCATGTTGATTTGCTATAAGATATTGTACATGAGCTAAGGGGGGACCTGAACAAATGTTGTACTGGGGACTGGGGAAAATAGATTGGGATATTTGTGCAGAGGCAGAAAAATAGGGTTGACTAGCACATGGGAAATGGGTTTCTACTGGCTGATTCTTGAGATTCAGCATAATATCATCACATGAAAGTGATGTACTGAGCTTTTTGTCTGTATCAGCCATCCGTTGTGCATGTTTGAGCATGCCTTGTGCTCAAATGACTGTGCAAAGGTATTTTTATTCTGAGAATGTAGCCATAAAGCAATGCAGGTGTTGTGTGAGCACAGTACCTTGAGCATCGTTCTTTCTGCCACTGGAACATACAACCTGCACTTGGTAACAAATCAGGTGCATCTAGGTGGTGTATGTCAACTAAAATGGCACATACTTGTATTGTACTATTTGTAAGATGCAAGATGGCACACAAGGATGGGCACAAAGCACAGCAGATGTCCTAAGGTCTTATAAGCTGTACTACCCAAGTGCAAATAATATTTAAATGGATGTAGTTTGTGTTCAATAGTGTGCCCAACACTTGTGAATACCATTAGTAATCAAGCCTTGATATATCTTATACAGTATCTCTATGGATGTCATTAGCCTCACTTAGGGTTGCCACTGGCCTGGCTGGTAAAAACGATAAATATATAGGAAAGCAGGTATTTTTTTCCAGAAAACGTGGCAACCCTAGCCTCACTTTCAAGAGAACAACCTTCAAGGAACAGTTCAGTGTAACAATAAAAACTGGGTAAATAGATAGGCTGTGCAAAATACAAAAAATGTTTCTAATATAGTTAGTTAGGCAAAAATATAATCTATAATGGCTGGAGTTGGTGGATATCTTACATAACAGAAGAGAACACAGCTTCCTGCTTTTCAGCTCTCTAACTCTGAGTTAGTCAGCGACAGGAAGGGGGGCCACGTGGGACATAACTGTGAGTTTGCAACTGATCCTCAGCATTCAGGTCAGATGTGGCCTCCATAAAGTCACTGATTGGTGACTGCCTGGTAACCAATCAGTGGAAGCCAAGAGAGCTGAAAAGCAGGAAGTAATGTTCTGGCTGTTATGTTACACATGCAGTCACTCTGCATACATTAGATTTTTGGCACAGCCTATCCTTTCACCCAGTTTTTATTTTTATTCCGATACTATCATATTCCTTAGCAAGCCCTCTACACAAAAATGTTCTGTTAGTATCTGCTGCTGGTTCTTTTCCATCATCAGGATTATCACTGCATAGCTGCCAACAATTCACATTATTTCCTTGGACAGTCTTGCAGTGTTTCCCATGCCCTTTGTAACTAAATATAACATAGCATAACTCATATCAATTAGATGTTTTCATTACTCTAAGGCTAATATTATACAAGGTGATCTAAGCACCTCTGTTCTCTTGGCAGGGGAATTGTGGCGGTCAAATTGCCATTCCCTTCTGGCAACTGTTTCCCATTCTTATGAAAGTAAAAAATGCTGCCTATGGGAGATGATTGTACTGTCAGGCAGGGATAACTTGGGAATGCTCACTTTAGCAGTCAGAGTTATGCTGAATGGATTCTATGGGGTACACAGCTACAACTGCAATATTGTCAGCTTTGGTATCTGTTTCCATGGGTACACCCACAAGGCTAACTCACAGTAATTAAGACTTTTGTTTCTGATCATTGGAAGCAAATGCCATGAAATGCCACTGCATATCAATAGTAAGTAAAATTTTAGTTTGTGAATATGTAATCTTAGGTTCCTAACAGAGCTTACTTCAAGGGTTCTACTCCTGATGTGTCCCTCCCACATGCAGTAGAGAGGGCTGACTCAGGATGGTGGATCAGGCTTAAACAGAAGCAGCATGCTGATTTCACAACCTACAAGAAGAATTGGAATATAGTGAATATAAGTTAGAGAGGAGTTCCATGACCATATAAAAGCACAATGCAGAAGGTTGATGTTTTTATACAGGTCATGAAGCTCTAAGGTGACTTCTAATATCACAACAGTTTAATTCACAAGTTTCAGTGAGTCATGTGACAGAAATGAAATCATTTAGCTCAGATTATAACCAATGACATCACTAAGCACCATTTATAAAGATATCATTTACAGGATATCCATGGCTCTTGTGTATTATATAGTGAATAAAGTACCCCCTCTTGTAAAATATAAGGATATTATAAGTTACCGAGGAGTTTCATGACCATATACATGATACAGGTCATGGAACTCCGAGGTAACTTCTAATATCCTAAATTTTGCAACTGGGGGTACTTTATTTATTATAATACACAAGTTTCAGTGAGTCATGTGACAGAAATGACATCAGAACTCACCGTTTATAACTGATGACATCAGAACTCACCGTTTATAAGGATATAATTTACAGGATATTCATAGCTTTTGTGTATTATAAAGTAATAGTGAGCTTCTATCTTCTGTAGACTTAGGGTAGGGTACATACAGAGTTTTGAATGAGGTTACTTATGTCAGCAACTGCTGTTTCCCATCTCTCAAATGGTATGTGCCCTGGTACCAGCATTTACATCATCAATGTGCAATGATGCAATATGCTAGTGCCAGGACACCTGCAGTACTTCAAAAATAAGTGAATGGAAAATGTTCTGGGGCTGGTTGCATAATATTCATTGACAAAGCATACATGTGAAAGCGTGTCGGCTTTTCTTATTGCCTTAAATTGGTTTTATTTTTAGACGCCTAATAGCAATTTTTGCAGTCTTCTTCTATTTATTTAAAACTGGGTTCAAAGGGTGGAGGGGTTCTACCTTCGATTTATTGTTTTTTTAGATTAGCTCTCCAGCGGATAGAATTAGTTAAGAAACGAGACCACAGTCCCGGTAACCCTGCTTGCCTAACTTTGTATTGTCCCAAGCAAGC
Source organism: Xenopus borealis (assembly GCA_024363595.1). NCBI lineage: Eukaryota > Metazoa > Chordata > Amphibia > Anura > Pipidae > Xenopus > Xenopus borealis. The sequence continues at coordinate 90,800,403 of CM044443.1, forward strand.
AAATACATTAGGCAGTTAGTTCTGGGACGACTCCACCTTCTGTTGTTTAATTTTTCCTCTCTTTTATTATATGAATTAAGCGCTTGGTCCCTATTAATTGATATTATATCCTAATTAAGTTGGGTCACCTTTGACTTCTAATTAATTCTTCTTTGTTCCATAATTAATTCTTGATTGATAATTAATATATTTATAGCATTACACTTTAAAATAATGTATAATTTATTAATTAATTGGTCATGCACTTTAATTAGAGGAGTAACAGTGATCTGAAGACTGTTCTCCAGTTTATGCTAAATTAGCTCCTTCACATGCTTAGCACTTGTATATTTGTGATATATTAAAGTGGACCTGTCACCCAGACACAAAAATCTGTATAATAAAAGTCCTTTTCAAATTAAACATGAAATCCAATTTCAAATTTTTATTAAAACATTCATAGCTGTTTTAAGCTCATTTAAAAATATTGGCTGTCAATCAAATATTGTCTGCCACTCCTCTATGCCTTAGGCATAGAGGCGGGGCAGATAATTACTTTCACTTTCCATTCAGCACTTCCTAGATGTCACTGCTCCCCACACATTCCCCCAGTTCTCTTAACCATTTAATTGTGTAGCCAGGACATGGGGATAGACATCGGGTCCCCCATTCTGGTGCACAAACAAGATTCTGAGATGATACAAGGCTTGTCTTAATAACAGTGTCCACAAAATGGCTCCTGCCTGCTTGTTATAATTAGGAATTCCCAGACTGAAGAAAACAAGATTAAAATAATTTATATAGTGTAATTAATGTTCATTTTGCTTGACTAATGTGATAAAATATGATTTTGAATATTTTTTTGGAGTGACAGGTCCACTTTAATGAATTATTTGTATTGTGATTTATACTAGAATTTTATTATAACTCATATTAAATCAACCTATTTATTTATTATCACGTATCAATTTTATTATTAACGCTTATGAATAGTTGTAGGTGGATTGGAGCTACGGGTGTAAGAAGGTGCTAAATAGATTGAACCAATCAGTTTCATTTTACAGTTCAAATGAACTAGAGGAACATTGTTCTTGTTTGTGCCATGTTAGTCATACTAGTTATTGTGGGATATTCTATTGATTATTCCTCTATAGAAAACGTTTTATAATTTTCATTGTACTGACCATACAGACTCTGTCATGGGAATAGGAATCTGATGAAAATTAAATACACATGAAATACACAAACACTTTTGATTTGTAAAAGTAAAGAAAATGCACAGAAAAGAACTTCAATACTAGTTGGATAACCAGATAGAGCTATACACTGGAATATGATACACCTGGATATTAAATAGACATTATTATTATTACTACTAAAGGGGCAATGGACAGAGTCCCCCCCCCCCCCTACTCCTATATCCTTTGCAACCTAACGTTTCCTCAGGACCCAAGCATTTCAAGCTGGGCCGCATTCATATCCATCCTGGGCTGCATGCAGCCCTTGGGCAGCAGGTTGGACACCCCTGATCTAAGCCAAATGCCAATGTTTAGTCTGTGATTTTATGGTGGTTTGGATCAGGGCAACATTTGTTGTGGGGGGGGGAGGGGGGGAGCCCTCCAACTATTTCATACCTCGGGTCCACTAGTGACTTAATGCAGCCGTACCCTGTCCAGGGCAAACTTAAACTCAAATTCAAACTTTTTGCTCACCTTTCTTGCTTGAAGCAAATGTTATTACCTGTTGCACCATGCTGCACCACCTCATATCTGAAGGTCTTACGTTTTACACAGTCCACAGTCTGGGGCAGAAGATTAGAAATATGGGTGCATCGAATCCCGGATTCATAACTATCAACTGTCCCGTTTTAAATGGGACATTCCCGCTTTTGACAGCTCAAGCTGCAGACTCTGCAGTCATGGGTTTGCACTGGAAAATTCTGATTTTCTCTGCATTGAACAGCTAAAAAAGATACAATGTTTCTAACTTAATTGGCTTGTGACAGAGAGCCCAGAACAGACAGGAGGTGCAAATAAGGTACTTTGCAACAATTTTGAGATAATTGTAAAAATTTAGATAACGGGTCCCTTGGGAGAACTCACAGCTTAAAGGGCAATTCACTTTCATTAGCAAAACCATAATAACTTTAAAAAAAAACCCACAGAAATATGTTCAAACTTTCATAACCTGCCAAATTTTGTAAAACGAACATGGTAATCAGGGGGTGTGGTCAAAATGGGCTTGGCTATTTTTTGTCTCTCTTTTTTTATTTTCAAAATGTTGGGAGGTATGTGGATTATGTTTGGGATTTGACCAAGTCTGAGCTATTTTTATCAGGATTTGGCTGTGGTTGAATTCAAGAGCCTGGCAGAACCTAATCAAAACCCTATATAACTGAAAAAATGATTCTGTACCCCTGGATCAGCCAAACTCTGAATAGAAGCATTTGGTGCATCCCTATCAGGAAAGCCATGTTTATTATTATGGCAATACCCATGCAAGAACTCCAGTATTAGGACTAAAAGTAGAGAGATCTCTATATATGTAGCAAAATAATTTTATTTTTAGTGTATTACCCTGATGTTATAATTCCCTCCAACAGCTCATACATTAATCGAATCCATCCATAGGGTTAGTTACTGTGAGAAAGATCTGGCAGCACTCTGGCTCTCCCCAGACAGACATTCCTTCTGTAATAAGCAGCAGCTGGAGTGCTGTTTCCGGGCCTGCAGCTGAGGCGGTGAGAGGAAGATGTGAGGGGGGAGAATGGATCTGTGAGAGGACTTTAATCTCTGAGCGTCATTAAATTCTCCAGGAGGAACCTCTGGGAGGAAACAGGGAGGGAGTGGAGGGGGATCAGCACCTCCTCTGAGGTAGGAAGCATGTCAAGTGCCAGGGCCTCCCTGCTCTGCACAATTTAGCAGCTCTGGGAACAATGTGCTGCTGGTGGGAGAGGTGGGAGGCAGCTGAACAGGAGGAGAGAGGAGAGATACAAAGCATACAGAGCAGGGGAAATCATGCACAGCTGCACACAGACTGGACTGCCATTGCAATTAGAGTCTGAGATTTTTAGGATAATGATGAGTTTCAATGTGTTTACATCACCTATTATACATATATAAATTTTATATTTTTTCCACTTTTTCTGTTGAGTGAGCATATAAGCAATATACAAGTGCACTCTATTGCATATTAATAACTAATATATGGGTATATTAGCAGGCCCACCCAGCCACATCTTTGAAGCGCTGGGGTCTGAACACTCCCCAGTGCTTCTGTTTAGAGCAGGGGTCCCCAACCTTTTTTGCTTGTGAGCCACATTTAAATTTAAAAAAGAGTTGGAGAGCAACACAAGCATAAAAAGTCCACGTGGATGTCAACTAAGAGCTCTGATTGGCTTTTTGGTAACCCCTTTATGAACTGGCAGCCTACAGGAGAGAATGTTTGGCAGTGCACTTGGTTTTATGCAATCAAAACTTGCCTCTAAGCCAGTAATTCAAATATCAGCACCTGCTTTGAGGCCACTGGGAGCAACATCCAAGGGGTTGGAGAGCAACATGTTGCCCGTGAGCTACTGGTTGGGGATCACTGGTACAGCGGCCGGCCCTAGGACCCTGCGGTGGCAGGGGTGGCGCGACAGGAAGCAGCCGGTGAGAGGGACCAAGCCGCCTTGGGGCGTCGCTTAGTTAAATACGGCCCTATATAATATACCCATAATATTAGGGTATATTCCCCATATAGGGGTTTTGTGCTTATTACTCTTATAGGGGTTATATATTAAAAGGCACTAACCCGATATGTAATAAAAGATTATTTTGGCCAGTTGCAGTAACCCGTAGCAACCAATCAGCAGGTAGCATTTACTGTTATATTCACTGTAACTACACAGAATCAACACCACTGTGAATTTCAAATGTCACCTCTCTGAAAAGTTGCAGTGTGCCATTGTGATTGGATTGTTGGAAGAGTCTATTTGCCGAGAACTCCCCTACACCAGTCAGTTGAACTGAAGAAGCTGCTCGGATGAGCAGTGAAACGCATTCATTAAAATATCTCAGCAAGTCCAGTTGCTTTGAGTTACTTTTTATATATATACCATGACCTGGATGAATGAGAATCTTCATAGTTATATATTGGTTATTGTTGGTTACTGTACCTGATGAAATGTAGTACCTTTAATTTCATATGGGAATATGAGTTCTACAACATATACAAATATTTAGTGATTTTATGTTGGCTTGTGGGGTGGGGTGTAGTGAAAAACACACACATGCAAATGCAAATTAAAACTTTCCTGAATCCAGAATATTGACCTTTATACTTTAACATATCTGATCCGATGCTAAACAGCTAATTATCAATACATGCACAGGTATGGGATTCGTCATCCGGAAACCTGTTATCCATAAAGCTCCAAACTCCAGACAAGATGTCTCTCTTAGACTCCTTTTTATCCAAATGTTTGAAAACCATTTCCTTTTTCTCTGTAATAATAGCAGTACTTTGTACTTGATCCCAACTAAGATATAATTAATCCTTATTGGAAGCAAAACCAGCCTATTGGGGTTATATAATGTTTACATTCAGCATGGTTCCACAGAAATTAGTGCGTATTAAATGTGTCTGTAACAAAGGGTTTATTCATTAATAATATATTAATGATGCATTAATAACCTCAAATTCTGAAATATGGTATTTAATAGGTAAAAAACACCATTATATTTTCATTTATAAAAGAGGTAAGGGTGTGTACAGAAAATGGGATATTTGCAAATAAGGTACCATTCACTGTACTTTCACTGCATTTTCACCCTATAGTGTGTAGGATAAGTTAGGTTGTTGACAAACACATATATAGTTTACATGGGTAATTAGTGTAGCTGCATGGAAGGCAGTACATTCAGGGGTGTAATAATTCAGGATGCTGTAATATAAGTATGTAAGATAAGGCTGGTTGGATGGAGTTGGATAGGGGACTGAGAGAAGAATGTGGGAATAAGGGGGGAACAGAAATTCCAAGTGTAAAATGAGATTGGTGAGAAGCTTAATATGAAAGCACCAGTTGGTAGTTTCTGTTCTGGTTGAGAAGACTTGTGAAAGGAAATATTTTTGAGGTATATATATTCAAAATTTGTATTAAGAAAACATTTGTAGTAGCAAAATGGATCATAGTATGCCCAGCGAGTAGATAGATAGCACAGGGAATAAATGGCAGGGTGAAGATTATGACCTCTATACATTATAGGGAGCAGTACAGTAACAGAAAGTTAATGGTGCTTGGCTTGCATTTTCTAGAATTAAAATAACTTTATCCTTAATCTTTTATTTATTCGCCTAACCATAATAAAGACAGCGAGAAAGAGAGAGTGAGGTGCAAACCTGAATAGTTTCAGTCATTGTGCTGACAAGACTAGCAAAACAGCTGCCTGTTAACTGTAAAATGTATAAGGGCAAATGAAAGAATAGAACAGAATAAATATTTAATACGATTATATGGCATGAGAGGGTAGAATTACAGGTTGTGCCTTACGGACAGGGTGCTGCAGTGTTCTGGGTGCATCATGTCACAGTTTTTTTTTACTCATTGCTATGGAAAATGTTCACATTGCAGCTGTTACAGCAAAAGAATGCCTTATCCACACTGGATCACTATCTGAAATAGTTTTGCAGCCAATATCTTACCTCACATAGATGCCGTGGTTGTGTTAATTTGTGACACCCAATTAAAGATGCAGAAACTGCTGAAAAGCTTGAAAGGTGCAAATGATCATTGTATAGGTATGGGACCTGTTATCCAGAATGTTCCTCAATGTCCCTTTCTGGGACAAACAGAGTCGGCAGCTTATTGGCCTGTGTGTGGGGCCCTCTGATGGGATTTCCTGATCAATATCTGGCCGAAAGTTGGCCAGATGTCAATCAGCCAGGGTTAAAAATTCCGTTGGATTGCGGCCGCATCTGTTCGTTGATGCGGTGCTGTGATCTGACCTCCCATATTGCCTTCATTCTGATCCGATCGTTGGGCCCTAGGACCCATGATCAGATCAGCCCAATCTTGCCCACCTCAATGTGGGCATATCAGGGAGAGATCCTCTTGTTTGGTGACATCGCCAAACAAGCGAAGCTCCCTGTGTATGGCCAGTTTTAGTTTGGATCAAGTACAAGGTACTGCTTTTTTATTTCAGTGAAAAGGGATAATTAATTTTTTTTTTAATTATTTGCTTATACTGGAGTTTATGGGAGATGGCTTTTCTGTAATTTGGAGCTTTCTAGATAATGGGTTTTTGGATACCATACCTGTAGCTGCAAGATTTACTTTATTGTCGGTGGGAAAACATTTCTGGGAGATTTGTCTCCAACAGTGGCGCAAACAAACAAAAAAAGTGACAAATATCCCCATGTCATGATGAATGACAGTTGAATGACTCCAGATTTTAAAATAGCTGCCACCCCTATTCTTTTGTCTCCTGAACCTCTTCTTGCAGTTGACATAATGGATTCATGTCAGCACACATCTTGGTTTAAATGACTCACAGTATTATGGGGGCAACCAGGGACTTGGCTATTTACCAAAACTGTTAACCATTGCTTGTCACAAAGCCAAAAGAGTTGCCAAAGGGAATTGGGACAAAAACCCTGTTAAATAAATCTCAGAGTGTTGTGACATGAAATTGATATAAAGGCCACATAGTCAGGGGCCACACAGACAGGGGTTACTTTCTACACAGACATGATGATGATGACAGACATGATTTGAAGGACATAGTTAAGAAAGTTTATTGAGAGTGTCAAGTTGCCCTTCATGTGGCTTCCATGTTCCTCAGTTCCGTGTCCCGTGTTTAGCAGAAAAGAACCTGAGATGGAAATAAATGATAATTAACATTAAAGGAAAAAGTTACTGGTAAAACTAGATGCCTATATCTGAGTAACTTTATAAAGTGACAACAAGAAGGTCATATATTTCAGATGCAGCATGTGAGTATCAGTTGCAGATTTCTTTCACACAGCTCCTACTCCTCCATGACTGGTAAAATGAAAAAGGAGTGGAGCAAGAGCTTCACCAGGGTGCCTCACTAATCTGTTTTGCTGCTGTCAGTGTGTGAGGCGCTGCTGAGCCTGCTGCGATGACCTTGTCAGGGAAAACCGTCAGGGGAAACCGTGGCTCACTTCCCCATGTACACAAAGAGTGGGGGCCCACAGACCTCACCCTTGGCTGCTGACCAGCGGCTAGACGGTTTGGCAAGGAAAGCGTGAGAAACAAGGGGGCGACACCCAAATGTCATCACAGCTGCAAAACTGCTGAGCAGAAAAAGCCTAATTACAAAAATATGCACCCTGAGGCCAAAGCCCAGTGAATACAGAGGCACATTTCTCCTCAGCCCCGCCCAAAATCTGCAATGGAAGTTATTTTCTGTCAAGCAGCGTGGGATTTTCAACTGCTCAGAACTTGGCCACAGCCCTTAGGAGTGTGCCTGGTACACGAACAAAGCACGTCTGGGGATTTTAACCCCTTACTTGTTATCAAAAGATAAACCAGTCATATTCTTTTCACTGTGTGATCAAATGCAACACGTGGAAGCATGAGCAGATACAACAATGGGGCTGCATTTAGCCAATAGCTGCATATGTTTAAAGCTGGCCATCTATTATAAGATCTGTACGTTTGGTGAGGTTGCCAAACAAGGGAATCTTTCACTTATATTCCCACTAGGGTTGGCGCCTGTCCGGATTTGACCTGGACAGCCCGGTTTTTGGAAGGACATTCCGGGTAAAAAGCTCCTGTCCCGATTTCCTAAGTTGGAAATTTGGACAGGAACTTTTCACCTGGGCTGTCCAGGTGGAATCCGGATAGGTGGCAACCCTAGTGGTAAAATAAGTGACTTTGAAGTGAATGACATGGTGATCAGCCAATTGCTTATTGCCACATCATCAGCCCCGCCCCTGATGTCACTGCCCTACCCCCCTACATCACTGACCTGCCCCCTGCCTGTTTTCGTCTCAAAACATTGCGGCAACCTTAATGCCTGTTGGGCTGAGTTGATCACTTGACTCTTGGGCCAACAATCAGGTCATAATTGCAGCTATGCAGGCTCTCAGTCCAAGGCCCGCATCAATGTGGAGACGGTCCTGCTGTAAAATCAAATCTGTCCAATCAATAACTGTCTGACATTCAACCAGATATCAGTCATTCATGCACACTGGCTTGCAACAGACAGAAGGACAGAGTCGGCAGCTGTTATCGGCCTGTGTATGGCCACCTTTAGTCTGCAGTGCTCAGCTACATGGCTGACAGATCTTTCTGTTCTACAAAAGACAAGGCTTTGTGATTTGCTACAAAATCTCATCCTGCATGTTAGAGTGTATAATGTAATGTGACAGTTCTTTTATTATGTTATTTATCCAACATGTAAGACAGTTTAGTGAGAACGACAGTGTCTAATATTAGATTGTTGGATGAAATTGCAGCTTTAGGATCTGGCCACATCTCATCACATGCAGGGCTGTAGTTTAAGAAGACGGAGGTCCAAGAAATACAGTATAGCAGGAAGAACATAAATCAGATGTCCCCAGCCTGCAGCCGATCATTGTTTTATTTAACAGTAGAAACTTTAATATTAATTACAGTATTGCATATGCAATACAACTTCATGCCACAAGTGCCGATTACTTATCAGCTAATGCAACAAATGGATTCTATAATCCAGTGATCCTCAAACTTGGCCCTCCAGCTGTTAAGGAACTACAAGTCCCACAATACAATGAAGGAGTCTGACAGCCACAATCAGGCAAATGCATTGTGGGACTTGTAGTTTCTTAACAGCTGGAGGGCCAAGTTTGAGGATCACTGCTATAATCAATCAGCGTTAATAAGGATAGGTGGCAACTTTAGACTAAATCACAGTTTAGCACAATCATTTGCATATTTTGTGCATTAGAAGTCAGCTACAGAGCGTTGCATAAGTGGGTCCAAGTATGGGATCTGCACCCAGGTCCCCTGCCATGCTGTTGGTTCACGCAGAAGAATCTCATCTGTCAGGGTGCGGGCCACTGCACATCCCCACTGGCTATACTTAGCAAACTCCCATTTATAGGGAACTAAAACTGTTAAATCTGTGGGGCAATGATTCACTTTGGCAGCAATGGGCTAGAAATCCTTTTGTCAGTAGGTGCGGAATAGAGAGTATTAAAGAAAGCGAGAAACCAGCACTGATGAGTATATTGTTTTCTGCATCTCTTCTAAACCCATCAGACATGTTTTGCTGAAAGAATTCATGCTGCAGTGTAAGTGCTTTTCCAGATACACCTGGTGTTTCCATATAATCCCCTAGACGCTGTAGAGCACAGTTAATGCATTTTCCTCTCTGGCCAAGAGTATGAATAGAAAAATTATCTTCCAGCCTTTATGGCTCTCTCAAACATTGCCTTCTTTTAAGGCTACTAATATCATGAGCACACTTTTCTGTTAGAGACACTATTCAGAAACAGTTTTATATTCCTCTGTAAACCTAATGTCACACTGAGCAACTTTACAGGAGTGATTAAATGCCAAGGAAATTTTCACAAGTGTCAATTCCCCCCCACCCCCCCAACAGTATTGGCTCGCTCCTGTAGGAGAGAGTGAGTTAGCAAGGGGAACCTATGGATGTCCTGCCAAGCTTATAGTGACTGGCAACTCAGTAACTAACTAAAACTGGCCATACACAGGCAGATATAAACTGTCAGCTCACCCCCTGCAAAATCAGTTGTCGGGTAACTGAAATGTATGGGGTCTACTCAACAGCTTAAACAATAGCTGTCAAGAATGCACCAAATATATATCAGAAGGGTTAGAAAATCTCACCAGAAGAAGACTACAGTCACCCCTTGATGATACCTACTGGGTCTGCATGGTCCCACATTATGATTTAATTATTGGAGCAACTGACAGGTCTAGTATTAGCTGAAAGAAAGCAGATGCATGCTGAATTGCTGTGAGTTACTGTTCTTGTGCTCTCTCCATCTACTTTAAAAAATAAACCATTATAATTCATTCCAAAAGCTTACAGTCAAAGCAGAGGAATCTGTCAGATCACAATGTCATCAGATAGTTGAAGGGGTTGTTTTTGGTTTCACTGATAGTGAAAAATGTTTTTTTTAACTAGTAGTTTTCATTAAAAAAAATTCTGAAAGCCCTTTAAATCTCCTTCCTTTTTTCACATACCAGCAGTTATGTCATGATTTCTGGCTTTGATTTATAATATTTGTGTAATAGCACACCTAGCAATATTTCAATTGGAAAAGAATTGCCTGCCTCCCCATGCCTCCTCCAGTTGACATGAATGGAAACCACCTGTCACCAATCATTACGTGATTTTCGGCCTACACTCAAATGTGCATTTTGGGGCTGAAAACCGCCTATAAGTGGTGACAAGCCATTTCTAGCAGGGGGTTTCAAGTGTTTTCAGGTGCCATTAACCTCGGCAGGGGTAATTGGCAGTATAACGTGGATATCTTTAGGATAAAGTTCCATGATATAAATACATATTCCACAAAATTGCAGCAGACTGAAAACTTTAGTGAAATACTGTAACTACTCCCTGCATCGTGATATTAATAACACATTAAAAAAGTAATGAAAACATTGCCAATTGCATCAGAGGTGGGAAGTTGACTGTGAAACTGACAGCAAAGTAAGTTGAGTATTTATGTAGTACTTTCCTTTTATGGGATTTATCAATGGAATTGGAAATATGCACTATGTATGCTAGAACACCAACTTTTATACTTTTATAACATCTTAGCAGATGGTCTGTTAAATCTCTGGCTTCTGCTACATTGTTTCAGGGTAAACGGCAGTGCAGAGAATATAAATAGACAATCAGATACTGTTTTCATTAGAAATTACATTTAAAAACAGCTTGTGAACATCCAAACATTTTGATGACTTTCAATCCATAAAAACAGATTTTAGGTGCAGTTCCTCTTTAAAATACTTGCTTATACTCTAGATGTAATCCCTTCCTAGCAAGTAGTAAAACCATTCAGGGTAATAGCACACAGCATTCCTCTGTAGACTTATGACTTTATTTGCTTTATTGAGCTTCTCTGTTGCACATGTTCCAATTAAAAAATAAATGGCAATACCTTGTCTGCTGCAAAAGGGTATTCCCAAAATGTATTTCATGGTGCACATGTTCCAATGCCATGTCAGGGTAGTAACGTATAAGGTGAAGATGTAAAGATAGTATATTGGAAGGGATTATTAGCCTAAATTAGCCTAGCTCTTTGTCTGGGTCTCTAGTATTATTGCACTTTTATCATCTTAGTCAGAGGAGACCTCTGTTTAGCAGGTTAAAGGGAAATTATACCCTCATTTTGATTAAGGTGTATGGCAAGAGGCAAGTTGGCCAATTCAGCCAGAAGATTTGTCTAGCGGATCAAGTAGCCAGAAAATTTTGATCAGGTACCTTTGAAGGCTCCTAAACATTGGCCACTGTTACTGATATAATTCAGATAGAATTCTATTGTTTCTATCTATCTGATGATTCAACTCGTTTGTACTGAAAACAAACAATCTTTTCTGGGAACATTGGTTGCAGAAAAGATTGTAATTGTAATGTCTATGGCCATATTTAGACTGCTATGGTAATGCAGCACTACTAGTGGCAAATGAGCATTTTCAGTACCATGGCCTGTAACTTTTATAGCAAACATCCAAAAACAAATCTCTCTAGCTGCCAATTGCAGGCAAACAAAAACTGAGATGCACCTATTTTTCCACATAGTTTTTCTATCTATCTATTATTTTTGTAATAGTAATGCAAGCAGAAAGACTGTTGCCTAATGAGTAAGTAGTGCTGCATTTATAATCTGTAAGGTTATTATAAAGTAATGATATCAGCTTCGGACTGGGGGCCCACTGGGGCCACTACTTCAGGGGCCCTCCAGACCTGTTATCCAGATTGCTTGAGACCTGTTTTTTTTCTCCAGATAACGGATCTTTCTGGAATTTGGATCTTAATACCATCTATTAGAACATCATGTAAACATTACATAAAGCCAACAGGCTGATTTGGCATCCAATAAGGAGGAATTATATCTTATGAAGTGAAGAACCAAGCGTTGTGGCACACTTCCAGAGTCAAGGATCGCTAGTTTCAAGGTAGATTTTTTCATTGTGCTTGATTAATGTGATAAAATAGGATTTTGAATTTTTTTTGGGGTGACGGGTCCACTTTAAAATAGAAGCTATAAAAACAGCCTAGGGCCTAAAGTGTTTTGTAACCACGTACTTCCTCAGAGGCCTCTGAGGCGCTGCAACGCTTGGGCAGTGGCGTAACTACTCCCTGGTGGGCCCCGGTACAGGACAGGCACCTGGGCCCCCCTTTTGGGCCCTTACCTCTATAAATCGCATGCTGGAGTGTTGATCACATGTGTGCTGTAAAACCTCCCCCTAGATAACCACCTGTCATAACTATTTTCGGGTTCCGATGGGCCCCAAGTGGGTGGGGGCCCTGGTGCAATTGCACCCCTGGTAGTTACACCACTGCGCTTGGTTCTTCACTGCATTGATTGCCTATTTAGCGACAGACTCAGAGCAGCAGCAACCGGGTCATAAGAAGAAGGAGGTAAGCGAATCCACATTTCTACTATAAAACTTGTGCAGCAGTTAAAAGTGGATGGGTGTGTCAAGAATAATAATAAATTTGGATTTAGCAAATCCGTAAAGTTATTTCCAAGCTTGGGAAATCCCACAAAGGGTGCTGGAATTTAATTGCCTTTGTACTATTGAATTATATCTTAGTTTGTATCAAGTACAAGGTACTTTTTTATTATTACAGAGAAAGGAAATCTTACTAAATAATCCAATTTTTTTTTAAAATTTGGATTATCTAGTTAAAATGGAGTTAACCTTTCCATAATTTGGAGCTTTCTGCATTGTGGGTTTTCTGGATAATCGATCCAATGCCTGTATTACCAATTCGTCAATATATTAGCAAATGAACTATGGCCAAAAATGAATATCAGTTATGAATTACCTTTATTTTATATTATTAGTGACTACATTAATACATACATTTTTTGCTTTAATTAAACTCCCAAATGAATATTGCTAGTTTTCTAATCTGACATCACATCAGATTAGCATCATATTTGGGTATAAATGTTGATCATTATGGTACTAATCTTTATAAAACCTTGTATAACGGTTTCAATAGATCTGATGCAATAACATATTTGTGCTCCAAAAAAGTTTTATTTAGTAAACCTGCTCTTGTGATTTACAGTAATTCTGGTGCAAGTCAATGTCACGCTCTCTTGCGCTTTAGTATATAAATCACTGTTAAGTGAGTTGTTTTCTTTTTCCAACAAATGGTATGAACCGATGAGCACAATGTATAATCATTACTTTCCCATTTTAATTAAAAACAGCATATACAATTTTATCACTTTGCAATCAGTGCTTTTTAATATGCAATGTTATTCAGTTATGTTTCAAACATTTTGTTTTGATTCGGGCACTTTACTTGAGCTAAAACAATGATCCCCAACCTTTTGAACCCATGAGCAACATTCAGAAGTTAAAGGAGTTGGGGAGCAACACTAGCATGAAAAATGTTCTTGGGGTGAAAAATAAGTGGTGTGATTGGCCATTTGGTAGCCCTTATGTGGATTGTCAACCTACTCTGAGGCTCTGTTTGGCAGTACACCTGGTTTTTATACAACCAAAACTTGTCTCCAAGCCTGGAATTGAAAAATAAGCACCTGTTTTGAGGCCACTGGGAGCAACATCCAAGGAGTTGAAGAGCAACATGTTACTCACGAGCTACTGGTTGGGGATCACTGATCTAAGATATAGGTCATGATAGCCACATATGCCATTCTAATCTGGAAGGTGGAAATAGAATTGCCCAGTTGTGGTGTGCCAATTTACCAGCTGTTGTAGGCAATGGTGTAACTACAGAGAAAACAATATGTCTATGATTTCATTCATCCAGGATATGATTTCTAGTATCCAATAGAATTAAGTCTAAAGCAAGATTTAATTCTAGTTATTGTATGTAGTGGATGCATGCCTTGGGGTGGTGGTGTGGGGGAACAGAGGGGCTGAGACTGTGTGATTTGCTTCTTCTATAGTTGTTAGCTATCCCCTTCTCAGTTGCTCTCTTACATAACTTGGCTTGAGCGGGTGGACTGGTGGAGGCAGGGTTGCGTATGGGCTGCTGAGTGAGCAGGGTCTCTCCAAAGATCTTTTTGCAGGGAGCCCAGTGAGTTCTTCTTACACTGCTGGTTGAAAGGGAAGATTACAATGAAACTATGATGTCATACAAAGATATGGCAGACTGTTGGGGGTACATTTGACCCCCCCCCAACTTCCAGCCATTTTGAACAACTAAGTGTATGTTGAACATGCAACAGTAGTGTAGATTTCTGCACATTTTATTAATATCCTGGAGGAATACTCTAAGTAATAAATTGTGCCATTCTGGATTAGTGTCCATAATTTCAGGTATTTCATAACCAGCATGCTCATCACATCACATTTTCTCAGGTTAATGTTAACACACGAAAAATGTGTATCTTATCTATTCCAGTGACTCTGTGCCTTTATCCATAGCAATTAATAAAGAAATCTGTACACTGTAATGGATTTAAAGAAAAGAGTGAGAGGCTGCAGTGGCCATATACTGACCCATGACTGGTTGGCCTGAGAGCTGAACAGACAGAAACCTACAAGTGGATATATATAATATGAATAACTCTGTAATTTGCTGTTCTTTCTGGGCAAACCTCCTGAATGACCAGAACTGCAGAGTTCCACCTCACGTATTAATGCTCAAAGCATTTCAAACCTTCTGAACTACAAAACTGATATCCATGGTAAAAAGCTATTGGTCTGGATCATCTAGCCGGCATACATGTTCTAAAATTTGTGTCAGGCCTAATTTTATAAATTGTTATTATCAGTACCTGAATGGCCAGAGCTCTGATTTAGCTCTGTCCATTAGGACATATGAGGACTCCTTTACTTACTGATGTCTAGTATGCAAAATACAAATGGCTATGTCTTTTACCCACAATGCAGCACTTTTCCCCAGCATCTTTGTATCCATCAGGGGGAGATGTGATTGGTCTGATGATCAACCAAAATGGTATAACTGAGCATGATTTTTTAGATGCATTTTGTTGCATATTTTAATGAATTGTGCAGTGGATTCCCCTCATCAAGTGCTGCACTTGTGCGTGATTCATCTGAGTAGATTAACCAAGCACATTGGCAAGGAGCAGTTTGCAATGCAAGTACCTTGCAAACCTGTGCAGAGACAGCATCTTCAGAAAGGAGACATTAGTGAAAATTCAACTCAGAGTCACAGAGCCGAGGAGCGCAACAGACTTTTATTTTCAATATTAATGCACATTTATAGATGAGGATATTTGGGTGTGTATGCATACACATTAATAGCAGTTTGGCACTTTATAGATGAGCCTATACCTGTTCCTTTAATAACATTATGAAAAGGTGTAACATAAAGATAATATGTCCTTGTGCTTGGAATGCACCCAATGCATCCCTCTTGAGGTGGCAGGCTATATCTGCTTATATTTATACAAATGTGTGGGGTGTGTAACAGAGATGCAGATAAGCTTGTTGTCCTTGTAGCAGGAGCAGCCAACAAGGCATGCTTTTTCCCTTTATGATGATTCTCTTATTGCTCTGTTTGTATGCAGTTTTACACTTTTCTAATGCACTAATGTTATGTTGACTTTTATATATTAAGGACACTGAATAAACATACGGCTGAATGTAGTAAATGACACATTTTTTGTGCACAAAAAAGCTTTGTACAAACACTTTTCCCTTGTTCTATATATACTACGTGTGAGCACTCAGAATATGTAATGTACTGTATGGTGCCAACTAAAAATACCGGGGCTCATTTATAAACTCAAGGCAAATTTGCACCTCGGCAATAACCCATAGTAAGATAAGCTTTTTTAAACCAGCTGCAAGTAGAACAATGAAAGCAAACATTTGATTGGTTGCTATGTATTACTGCCCAGTGTTTATAAATGAGATTAAAGTGAAATGCAGGGTCACCATATGGAGCACAGACTTAAGTACTGGCAGAGACCCAGTCAAACCAGGAGTGCAGCTAAAGGGACAGGGCTTCCTCTTACAGGGGGTTACAGGCATGAGCATTATCATTGATTTGGTTAGGAGGGTATATTGAGCCCTCCGATTCCTCACAGCAACCCTGGGACAATGCTTAAAGGGATACTGTCATGGGAAAACATGTTTTTTTCAAAATG
>CM044443.1:90824855-90836984 GCA_024363595.1 Xenopus borealis
AAAAAACATATTTTCCCATGACAGTATGCCTTTAATTAAGATCATTACATTTTGAAATGCAAATTTGTTTCCTGTTAATGACATTATAACTTTCGTCATATGGACCCTATTTACAAGATTTTGCATCAGTGACATGCAGTCATATGATACTTTTGCATTCTGAGAAGTTCTTTCCATTTTTTTTACAAACAATATATAAAAAGTAAGTACATTTATACAGTAATCACTGGAGAGTCAAAATGTTAGCAGCCCTTCATAATTACAATCATTTACCTGAGACTACAGGCTGGTGCACCTGCTAGTTGAAAACCTGGGGTAATACTGTAGGAGAGCTACATCGCCATATTCTTCTTCTTCCAGGTGCATGTGCACAGTAACATGAAAAGCTGAATTTTCGCTCTACTGTGAAAGAACAACGTACTTGGGGCCACAGCAAAAATCAAAGAACTGAAGGGAGGTTGCAACATGCTGCTTCAACAGTCGTACCCTGGACCAGTGCAGATTTCAGGAAACAGTCAAACCAGTCTTAGGTAAGGATTTATAATCACTGGGAGGAGGGGGTGCTAACCAGGTCTGGACTAGGACTCAAAATAGGCCATGGCATTTCAATAGAGGCCAAAACAGCCCCCACCAGCCCAATAAATACTGACTGTCTATGGCAAATTACAGCAGCCCTGCTGGCATTTCCAGAACCCACAGACTGCCAGTCTGGGCCTAGAGCTAACATTTTGCCCCTCCCAGTGACTATATCTTTATTTCTCCTTCAAAGATATTGCCGGTTAAGGAAACTTGACTTTTCTTCTCTTTTTTTTGTCTGTTGCACATTTTCACTTAGGATTTCCAGTTTTTTGTTGTTTGTTGCTAAGATAATCAAGTTTTATTTCTAGAAATAGGTGCACGAGAATGTTGACTAGTCTAATACAATTATCTACATTCACACCTCTGCTAACAGCTCTGTGTGGGTGTCTGCAAACATATTGCACTCGTTCACAATCAATTCCCTCCGTACATGCATAATTCTCTGCAGTGCAACCCAAATATTCAGCCGTCATAATGTAAAGCATCTCAGAACTAGCTATCAGGACTGGTTTCCTAGCAACCCAAATAAGACCAATTTCATATTGATTTTTTTTGTTTTAATTAACAAAAAAACATTTTTTTCAAAGTAATTAATGTTTGGAAGATTAATAGCAATACAGGCAATATTACAGAGATTTCCTTTATATACTAGATATTTGATGCAAAAAAAGGCAAATATTTAAATTTGTTGCAAAATCTATAATATTTTTCTTCACTATTAAACTAGAAATGAACACCTACCTAAATAACACGAGTTTATTACCATGGAAACACCAATAATATTCATCTTTTCACATACTGCTCCTTCTATGGCATGTGTGATCAAGATTTGTTGCTTTATTATATTGTGTACCTATAAAATAATTCAATTAAAATATTTTAATTGTATACATCAGGGATGTCCAGTCACTAACTGTTAAGTTGCAAAGGCAAGCATTCAGTATTTCAGTATCTATATCCATTGTTCATGCCCTGTTTTTTGTGAAAAGTACTTTACTCTCAAAGGCATTTTATGAGTTTCTAGTGGTTTAATCCAGTCAGAGGTACTCAGCTGGTCTTGCTGATGCATTATTATGTAGCCTTATGTTCTGATTCTTTCCCAGTTTTTGTAAAGTTTTGTATCATCACCGTCCTGAAATGTTAAGGTGGGGTTCAAGTAGGACAGACAACGTAAGTGGTGGCGATTTAGGTTATATTTATCTGAGCATCTTCCAAACCTGGGTGGTAAAGCAGTGTTTAAAGGAGAAGGAAAGCTACCAAAGCTGTCGGTTACTAATACTGTAGATTAGTCACAATAGTGCAAGCTATAAGGCTATATTTACTATGCAGAATGCTGTACAATACCTGAGTAAACAGCTCTAGAAACTCTCTTTTTGATTAGGATAGCAGCTGCCATATTAGCTTGGTGTGACATCACTTCCTGCCTGAATTTAACCTTGCTCACCCAAAACTCTGGACTCTGGATTATAGCAGGGAGGGGAGGAGGAAGGGAGAGAGAGAGAGGAGAAAACTGAGCATGTTCAAGCCCTGCCCTGCAGGTTTAAACTGAAAACAGGTCTGATACAGAAGCCCATGTGTACACAAAAGAAGAAAAGAAAAGCTGTGTTTCATTTGACAGAGTACAGCAGCATTAATTTTAGGGCTTACTGGTGTATTTAAATAGACCTTTCTGATAAAGCTTACTTAATTTTAGCTTTCCCCTTCTCCTTTAAGCTAGCCAGGTACAGAAGAAGGGCTTCACTGAACCCTGTTTTGTTGTTTTATAATATCCTTACTAAGAGCCACAGCCAGATTACTTACAAGCTAAAAATCTAATTCTAGTTTTGAGCCTTTAAATGTGTCCAAATTACTGTTGTGTTTTAAGGCTTTAAAACTGATACATGCTTTGAAAAAGTTTCCCATTCCTTGCAAGGCCGCAATCTGCATTAAGCAGGGCTGTATAGTCTTATCCAGTGCTGGAATTGGGGAGGGATGCACAGGGATGCCATCCCTTCATTTCTTTATTTTTGTGACATAGCATCCCCTCAGAGGAGATGCAAGAGTTTTGAATCCCGGAACTTTCTTTTGCCCCTGTCCACTCTGCATGCAAAAAAAATGCAGAAGTAAAATAAAGAAGAGATAGAGAAGTGTTAAACAGGTAAAGGAAGTGGAGGCATCAGAGAGGGTTATAGAGAAAAGGAGAGAAGAGGAAAACGGGACACAAAAAGAGAAAATTAATGTATTATACAGCAGCAGATTAAGGAATAGTGATAGAATGATATATATGAAATAATCTTGGGTAATATAGAATATGATGGGGTTGTGCTATGTTATGTCACAATACACAGGCAAGGAGCTATGTTTGCAGAGGCTGGATTGACAGCCAACAAAAGTTATATGCACAATTTTTGTTTTGGGGTCCTTACTGTTCACATACTTAGGAAAATCTGTGCATGGGGCATTAAACTGTGCAATAAAAGGAAACAGCAAAATGTTTGGGTGAAACCAGAAAGTATTGCTGTGTGAGGCTTAATACAACAATGGGAGTGGCTTATGGCTATGGGAGGGGCTTGTTTTAGCACATTGTGCTACGCTCACCACACTGATCATCCCTCGACTTTTTCCACTCCAGTTCAAGCACTGGTCTTATCCAATGCCTACTTGAAGCGATGAAGCACAGTTTAAACAGTTTTCGGGTCTGGCTGATATAGTTGCAGCTATTTCCATTCATTTTGCTAGAATTACCTGCCTACTGTTTGAGAATGGCAAATTGATGGAAAGTGAGGAGGCTGGGAAACACTAGTTGGACATGGTCTACTAAGAATTATTATACATATATTATATAATATCTACAGATTCTCTCCTGTGATAAATATTTATATATAAATACTTTACAGCATTGAACTTTACACATTGCACCCTCATATTAAAAAAATAACATGAGAAAAACTATACCCAAAAGGCTTATCAAATATGGAAACCATAAAAACAGAAAAAGGAGGACAAAAAAAGAGCTACTTTAAGAAGTTTGTTTTATTTTCTTTCTTTACATTTAAAACAATATTTGGACATGGTAAATATATTGTCTTGTTAAAAAAAATCAAAAACAATTGTAGAAAGAAAAACTATAACCCAATCAAAGGACTGTGGTGGATGTTAAATCATAAACCCAGGAAGCCTAGTACATTTGTATTTATACTCAAAAGCAGAAAATAATTGAAAGAAATGCAAAAAGAAATCCTAGCCTTCAGTCTCCAAGCACGACTCTCACCTTCTTGGATAGCGCAGGAGCAGGTGTGGAATGTGCATCTGGATGGAAAAAACATAAAATAGTTCTCCTGCTGATACATCATGTTTAAAGAATGGGTCCATTAGTGCAAGCAGACTAGAAATCCATTCATGCCACTCCAGTTTCTCCTTCTAAGGTAAGAGGGAGATATCTGTGCTATTACACATAATAATGCCTATATTTCTTTTATTGCTTCCTTCACTTCACAATGACACTTCATTAAGGCACTTTATCCTCAGCTGTTAAAATTGTTCCTTCCTCTAATCTGTTCCTTGTATCAGCATTATTCTCAAATGAGTCACCTCCCTCACACAGAGATGAAATGGGCTACCCTACTTGGCAGCTGCACAGCACATTATAATATGCCACCTCAGCTCAAGTCGTCCTATAATTATATAGTTACATAATTTGTGATTTGACATAAATAAGTTGTCCATGTTATATGTAACTCTGCAACCTACTTCTTCATTTTCTTGAGCATAAAACATAAACTCGGGACCAATCCTCCTACTCCAGTGATCCCCAACAAGTGGCTCATGAGCAACATTTTGCTCTCCAACTCCTTAGATGTTGCTCCAAGTGGCCTTAAAGCAGGAACTTATTTTTGCATTTCTGGAGGTAAGTTTTTGTTGCATACAAAACAGGTGTACTGCCAACCAGGGGCTCCTTGAGACTGCCAGTTCAGCCCTTATTTGCACCCCCTGGAAGATTTGTCATGCTTGTGTTACTCTTCAACTCTTTTTACAAAAAAGGCTGGAGATCCATGTTCTACAGGGTGCTAGTCTGAAGGCTAATTAGGATGATATCAGAGGATAAAGCCTTCTTTTGGCCTTTGGGCTGAAGATACTCCTGAAACTATATATATATCTCTGACAAATATATTTGTATATGTCTTTAAACTTAAGATGTAGTGTTTCTACATGTTAAAGCACCATGGAGGAACTCTGAAAACTATGTTGGTTTCAACAAATGGGGAAAATATAAGTATAAATGTATTTTCATGCACATTTAAGATGCTAGACAATTGCCATTAAATATAAAATGAATAGAAAAACCTTTTTTGTAAATTATAAGGATAATATAAGTTACTGAGATGTTTTATTACCATATGAAAATGGCAGAATGTTTTTATACAGGTTATGGAACTCCAAGGTAACTTCTGATATCCTCATATTTTGCAACATGGGGTACGTTATTTATTATAATGCACAAGTTTTAGTGAGTCATGTGACAAAAATGACATCACTATTCACTGTTTATAAGGATATAATACACAAAAGCCGTGAATATCTTGTAAATTATATCCTTATAAATGGTGTGTTCTGATGTAATTTCTGTCACATGACTTGCTAAAAAGTGTGTATTATAATAAATAAAGTACCCCCAGTTGCAAAATATGAGGATATTAGAAGTTACCTCGAGGACCATGACCTGTATAAAAACACTTGGCCTTCGGCCTCATGTTTTTATATGGTCATGAAACTCCACGCTAACTTATAATATCCTTAAATTTTACAAGAGGGTGTACTTTATTCACTATATAGTTTACAAGATATTCATGGCTTTTGTGTATATATACAGGCTAGAGTGCAGGCCTACAGCTGGCAAAGCTAGACTTTTCCATCAGACTGCCAGATGGTGAAATATGATTTATTACTCCAGGATGCCTTTCCACTGCTCCAGATTTCAAAGGCCCTATCCAACCTTAACACCATTCCATCTGACACTTGCTGATGTGATGCCACACTCCTAGTAAATAGATCTTATACTAACATTGCTTCTGAAGGCAGTTGGATATTGAGTGTTCCAATTGTGGGTATGACATTTAAGATGACGTTGGCAAAAATTGTTCCTGTATATCTTTCATCATATAGTATTGTGGTATTGTGGGCCTCAGTCTAGAGTATGTATTCAATGTCCTTGAACTTGGATAAAAGTCAATTTATGTTGAACATTAGTCTTTGTCAGGAGTTTCACACTTATAGCAATCATCCCAGCCTTAGCTAATAATTAAAGGGTAAATGCAAAGGGGCTTAGTGTGCCAGAGAAAAATGTCAGCCAGTACTAAGTCAGACAATCTGCAAATTAAATGAACAAATGAAATGAAGCCATGCTTGACTGACTACAATAGGCATGCTTTGTGGTAGATGAATCTGCAATAAAAATACATATGTTGAATGAATATTTGTAGAACTTAGCTCGAAGCATAACAAAACTGTCTTTACACAGCACAATACAATCACTTCTTGGCATGCTTTTGGCATGTATGAGCAGCTATATAAGCCTGCCATATTTTCCTTGGGCTTACGCATTACCTTTTTTCATTTTCAAGTGCTAATGGAGTAGCGCATGGTTCACTTCTGTGCAGATCTTTTTCAGTGCCGATGATGGTAGAAACACAGTTCCATAAACTTACCTATTAGGCGTGGGACTCAAATCAATGTTAAGGATAATATTCACTGGAAATGTAATATCCTGTGATTGGCTCACATGAATATAAGTTGTATTAGGTTGTATTATGTTAGACTCAAAAACTATTAATACTATCAAAACATTTGAAGTAATGCACTGGGAAATGGACAGATGTTGTTAGCCCAAATACATTTTGGACATATTTGTTATTTTAGTGCCTGTTCTGTACAGATCAGCTATAGTATAAGCCATTGGGTATCATTGAGATCATGTTTTCTGAAATGTGAAATGACCTTTCCTAAATAATGTTGATTAGTGTTGGGTGAATCAATTAGTCAGGCATGGATTTGCAGCAAATTTCAGTGTTTATAAATTCACGAAATTGCAGCGAAGAAAAATTGGTGTGTGTCTAAATTGGCGCGTGCATAAAAATTGTTTGGACGTCCGTTGACTGTAATGCATTTGGGCAAAATAGTCTTACATATAAAAATTGTTGATTGCGTCACAATTGTCGATCGTGTCCAAATAATTTTGAAACCCATTGTCTTCAATGTGTTCCCCTAATTTTTTCGATGTTTCACTAATTTTTCTACGAAGCAAAACACCACAGATTCACCCATTACTAATGCTGAGCTAAGTAGGGCAGAAGGATATTTATTTAGCATAATGTTTCATCAAGTAGTTTGTTGCTCTTACCTCATACTTCTAGAAAAGTAGGTCATGGAAACCCCAGTTTTTGTTTCTAAACTGAGAAGCTTATGACCATGAGTCACAATGACAGATCTCCAATGCAATAGACCTGCATACTATTTACCACTGTAAATTCTGGGTGTAAATAGTATTCATTACTATTAGTAATTATTATTTTTTTTTGAAAATTATAGATCATTCAGTGGATTAATTTTTAATAATTGAAGCAAACAAGAGATTGTTCTGCTAATCTTGTCCAAGAATGTTAACTGATGAAGAAATATTGCTGCTCCAAATAGAGAGGGTTCCTGGAGTGCCTTTTGTTGACTTTTCTACACATGGTAGCTTTGTATGACAAAACCATTTTGGTTAAGTTACATATAGTACATATATTTCAGTTTTCTACTTTTAACACAACAAACCCTTATAATCTTTTATATTTAATTAAGCTGTAAAACAAGCACACAATAGTTTCTAGCATGCTTACATATATCTTAGTCAGTGTTTTGCATTTTGTGAGGGTTTTACTGGGGTATAGGTTCAGCTTTATCAGTGCTGCAGAGTATGCTGGTGGTTTATAAATACATTTGTAATAATAATAATGTATACAAATCTTGTATATGAGGATCTTTGGAGAGGAAGAAAAGGGCCTTATGAGAGCAAGATAAACCCTTATCCTAATATGTCTTGCCATACTTTCTTGCCCCTTTCCATCAAGCACTATGTATAGTATGACTGTCATCAATATTATTTTCCTTTTTATCCTCTTTATGATATAAAACTGAAATCTTTAAAAAGAGCCTGTTCATCATTTCCTGAGCATGTGCAGTGTCACAACTGCTCAGAAGATGGCCTAACAAGTAGGAATACATTAAATCCACTGTTTTAGGATTTGGATGGATCTTGAATCCTTCATTGAAGATGCAGCTGAATGCATATGCAAATTAGTGCCAGAAAGTGGTAAAAGGAAACATTCACTGTGCGTCTGGTTAAATTTTTTTTTACTTGTTTGTGTGACAAAATGTCGGGTCATTCTAGGGATTCATTTCGACCAGGCACTTGGATTCAGTTGAATCCGAATCTTGTGGAAAACAGCTGAATACTGGCTGGATTCCTAAATGAATCCTGGATTTGGTGAATCCCTACTAACTAGAAAAAAAAGTATATATTAATAGTTGCTGTGGACAAGTTATAGGGTGGCTGAACCTCAGGGCTCCTTCAGTACAGGGTCGATCTGGGCTGATGGGAGACCAAGGGCCGAGCCCTCGTGGGACAGCTGGCCCAGAACTAATCCTGAGCCAGTAAATGATTCAAAGGCACACTTTGGCAGGAGTAAGGGGGGCAGAGGGAGATTTGTGGCCTGTTTTGGGGTAAGAGGGCACTCATGTGGCAGCCCCTGTGGGAAAACACCCCCCAGTCCGACATTGGTTAAGTATATAAAATACATCATTTCTAGACATGTCTTTCTTTTGTTTTCCTTTGAAGGTGAATTATTTGAATACTTTGTGAGAGGAGCTGGCTTAGTGGCTTGAAGGGTAGAATGAATAACCAAAGCTAAAGATGTAAAATGCCCAAATGATGCTGTAGTGAGTCATTAGCTAGAAGCAATTATTTTATCGCTTTCATTAACAGCTACATTCCTGCAAAGGAATCTGAGCTCTGGGGTAATGGGTTAATGTAAAAGGGGACCTAAGGGGCTGGCAGCATGTGTTGCCGAGAGGAAATTGAGGGAGTTATGTTCTGGCTAGCCACCAGAGCAGAATGACTGCTTCTATTGTAGAATTCATGCTTCCTGCCTGGGAAAAGAGAGGGAGGCATACATGACTTGTGTAGCCTCCCACGCAGAGCAAGGATCTGAGCTTCTGTCGTGTGTCAGTACAGCAACACATTATCTACTGAATGCCATTTCATTCTCACTCGTCAGGCTGCTTCTGCTATTTTCCCACTAGCTAGTTTCATCCCCTTATTCCCAGGATAGTTTTCTGATTACTTAAGCAGATATTATGGAAAATTGCAAAAGGATCATGGGCACTTATATTACTGCCTGCCAAGTGATTAATCCCTGCAGTATGCATAGATGCCTCCAACGGAGTGCTCCTCAGTAGCATGACCTGAATCTGAAATTGGTTTCATTATAACAGATTCAGTACTTTATTTTTGCCTGTATTCGTGCTGTTTTGTGATCCATCGTGGTACCTAACTGACGATTGTGTCAGATACTTGTTTAACTTTGCAGTTTTTTTTATTATTGCCAGTTAATGAGAATTTAATGCAACAGGAGTAGTTCATAACAAGGAAAAGTAGCATGTTCCCAAATTGGGGGGAAATCACCTTTTATTGTTTCTTCTCCACTGTTAAAGTCCTTTCAATCCAAACATTTGGTTGTCTCTCAGAAAAAAACACAGCACACTGTAGCCAGGTATGTGTTGCTGCCACACTGATAACAGAAAAAAACCTTAGCACAAAGGTGATGGCAAGATAATCAACTAACAGCGGCGTAACTACCAGGGGAGCAGGAGGTGCAGTTGCACCAGGGTCCACTCCCTCTCGGGGCCCACCAATTCTTAGGGGGAGATGTGCAATTCATAGGGGGAGAGCCTTATAGGGGGCCCTGGTGCCAATCCTTTACCAGGGCCCACCGGCGAGTAGTCAACTAAACTCACATTTACGGTGGGAATATAATAAGAGTTAGTAACAGAAAAACCTATTCGCAATGTAAAAATATATGCCTATGCTCAAATTTAATATTGCTTTTGCGAATCCGGAAACTGTTTAGCAACCACTTCTGACAGTGTATGTAATAAAATTTCTTAATGATAAAGTTATGTTTGTTCCACAAAATTGTGCCACATTCAAACACTTCATAAAAATGTCTAATGCAGAATGTTACATTGCGTAGTGCACATTTTTATCCTTATTTGTGCAAATTATTTTTTTCTTTGCAACTTTGATTACATTTCCCCCTTTTGCTACTGGCACACAGGGAAATGTGTCTCCAGCATTTAAATCTACACTACAAAACTCTGGCCGACTACAGAAACCGAAGTGCCTTGTATGTTTCTCAAGCGGCTGTTTACTTTATTGCCAGTTGGATAGCATTTCAAGGAGATTTGCTCACTGTAGTGCAGATTTAAATGTGGGCGATAAATCTCCCCATCTGTCAGTACCCTAAATGACCATTCGTTTTAGAAACCCTTATTCCTTTAGTAAACATACTGTAAGTAGAAATCATGAGCTCTGTATAATGAGATAAAACAGATAAGGAGAAGTTAACTAGGAGGCAAACTGGAACAAAAATCTTGCTTAATGTGACCTATAAATGATATTTATTAGTAATTAGATTATTCTACTTTAATGATCAGTTATCAAAGTGTCTATGAGCATCTTGGGTGATTTTTATTTCTTCATATTGTCTTTTGAATACATGACAAGCACAAGAAAATGCAGTACGTTGTGTTAAAAAGGCTAAAAAAAAAACATGAATGCAATGAATTGCATCTCTTAACACTCATGAGCACATGCAGATTAATTAGCTAATGCATTTAAGTGCACTGAAAACTATGTCTCAATTAGTTTTGTTCCATTTTTGGACTTTCGCTGACTCTGAAACAGGTCTGGACTGAGAGTCAAAATAGGCCCTAGCATTTCAGGTACACAGAGGCCCAAACAGCCCACACAGAGGCCCAATCAGCCCACACAGCAGCCCAAACAGCCCCCACCAGCCCACTAAATACTGAAATTCTATTGCACATTATAGCCGCCCCTCGTGCATTTGCCAGAACCCACAGATTGCCAGTCCTGGCCTGCTCTGATACCTTGCCAATCCTTGATAAACTGTCCAATTATTGTCTAAGGAGACAATATTTGTTAGCCCAGGTCTAGTAACCAATAACAACATGCTTAAATTGCTCAAAGTGCAGGAGACTGGTGGAAGGCTGATTAGTCACAATGAGATAAGAGTAAAAAAGTAAAAAAACTTTGTCCCTACTGTTATTACCCCTATATCTCTGAAAATCCTAGCTATCCAGGGCACTGGCAATTTTTGATAGAGCCTCAGATTACTTCAGGTAAGTGAAGGACACCCACTAAGTCTGACATTGCTGCCCATCCGTTTTCAATTTTCGCCTAGTTCTGTTTCCACCTTTTTAAATAGTTCTCTGCACTCTTCAGTCATTGCAGCCTTTCTTCTCCTTTAACTGCTGTAGACATATTATTTTTATAGAGCAAACAAAGTGAGCTGGTAGTGAGAAAGAGAACTTGTTACAATGATTTAATTCCTTTAATCCAGGGAGTCTGCTTTTGAGCACATTAAACCAAAAGCAAACAGGCTTAAAAACTTGGCAAACACAGTCTTTGAATGATGGAGCTGAATGTGGTCCCAAGGGATGGCAAGCCTGCTTTGAATGAGGAGGGGGAAATGAATTGGTGAAGCAAGTTCACCTTATGTTCCACAGGAATAACCTTTCAAATGATTCCTCCTGTCATTATTATATGTGTTTAAATATTGCAGCGAAATACTCTAAATCAAAAGCAGAAGCTGGAGGTTATTGAAAGAGCACCAAGCTTTGTCAAGCAATTGAGATCCTATTCATAAAGGACAGTTTGCCATGTAATGATCAGTAGTTGTGTTGCTTTCTATGAAGAAAGTAATTTTACAACTTTAAGCATTCTCCAGAAGGTACATATAAGTAACTTGAAATGGAGGACCCGATTTATAAATTGTGACTACAGCACTAGGCACAAGAAACTTGAGCCTGTTTTGCATGCTATAAAATGCTGTACAAGAAGGACCCTAATACTTTACACCTACCATATATATTATAATATTCAGGATTGCCTTTCTATTCTGCACCCATTTTTTCTTGCAGTGTACGCTTTCACCAACTAAATTTTGTAAATATGGAGGACAAACTCACCGTTTATAAGGATATAATTTACAAGATATTCACAGCTTTTGTGCATTATAAGGATATAATACACAAAAGCTGTGAATATCTTGTAAATTATATAGTGAATAAAGTACCCCCTCTTGTAAAATATAAGGATATTATAAGTTACCGAGGAGTTTCATGACCATATAATTTATACAGGTCATGGAACTCCGAGGTGACTTCTGATAACCTCATATTTTGCAACTGGGGGTACTTTATTTATTATAATACACGTTTCAGTGAGTCATG
>CM044443.1:90839258-90850151 GCA_024363595.1 Xenopus borealis
GGTTTAATTTTTTTTATTTTGTCCATGTAGTAAATGAGGAACATAATATTAACAGAAGACAGGTAAGGGACTGAGGAGCTCATAATACAGAAACAAGGTCTGATCTACATGTCTCTGGCAATAGTTTTAAAATCATTCAAGCATATGAAGCATATACCCAAACTTGTGCTTGTTCATATAAAAGATGTTTTTGTAATTTGGAGCACTATGCATCAAGGCTATATTAATACAGACAAAAAAAATATTTCATCTGCCCTCACCTTATCAACGTAGTAAAGAAGCATTTTGTGCAAAATAAAAAAAAAAAGAATAATGTCTTCACTCCTATGTATATTGATGACAGAGTGCAAAAGATCTCTTGGTTCTATAAGTATGAATTCTGGGTTTACCTCCTCATTGCAGTCCTGTATATACAGAGAGAGCCCTGTTGGAAGGTACTAAGACTTTTTGAAGCTATAAGGCAGTGATCCCCAACCAGTAGCTTGTGAGCAACATGTTGCTCTCCAACCCCTTGGATGTTGCTCCCAGTGGTCTCAAAGCAGGTGCTTATTTTTTAATTACTTGCTTAGAGGCAAGTTTTGGTTGTATAAAAAACAAATGTCCTGCCATCTCTCCTGTAGGCTGCCATTCCATATAGGGGTTAACAAAAAGCCAATCAGAGCTCTTATTTGACATCAACATGGACTTTTTATGCTTGTGTTGCTCTCCAACTCTTTTTTAAATTTAAATGTGGCTCACGAGCAAAAAAAGTTTGGGACCGCTGCTATAAGGTGATCTCATTCCCAGGACCCAAATTCTATAGGATGATGACATTATTCTTCCACCAAAAGACACAATGTACTCTGGATGTTGGGTTGCTGCTCACTTCCACAGGGGAAAAGTGCAGAACAAGACTTCCAGTTCTTGCTACTGAGTCAGGCCTAGAATTCAGCTGGATTTAACACCAATATTTTTTGAAGGGAGAAAAAAATATCACTCCCAGGATTTTTTTTTAAGTAACAATTTAACTTTAAGATCAATATGGGAGTGAAATTGCAGATCTGCCCTCTACTCTATGTCCCCATATACATGTGCATTCACAGGAATTGAATCTACCAAAAATGTACGTTTGAGAATGTTATATGGCCCTATGTGCACAGTTACATGTGGATTCCACTCCAGCCAGTGCTCACATGTGTGGGACCTTGAGGGGCTCAACCAGACACCACGTGTGCCATTAGTTTCTCATATCCTGTAAAGACAGATGCCTTATAACTGTTCCAGCATATATATTTCCTCTGCAAACTGAGGGGGCACTTTTTAGTACATGTAGCCTACTGTAAATAACTAAATTAACTTTTTAGAAAATATGTAATTGTATGGCAGAACACAATTTGAACAGCTCTTCATTGCCACTCCTATTATCTTTCCTATTTAAAGGGCAAGGAAAGGCCAAGAAATAAAATCCCATTTTTACTTTCTTTAATTAAAAAGAAATCTATCTCCAATATACTTTAATTAAAAAATGTGTACCATTTTTATAAGAAACCTGACTGTATGCAGTGAAATTATCCATTCATTTAGTGCTGTGGATAGGAATTATTTGTGTCCACCACAAATTCTTCCAGACATTGTAATGGTATTAGGGGATAGATATTAATTTCAGTATAGTAAATCTGAAATGTTACATCTATCTATTTATCTAATATCATCTATCTATCTACAGTATCTATCATCTATCTATCATCAGCTATCTATCTAACTATCTATTTATTTATCATCTATATATCCATCCATCCATCTATCCACCTGTCTGTCTGTCTGTCTGTCTGTCTATCTATCTATCTACCATCTATTTATCATCAGCTTTTTATCTGTCTGTCTGTCTATCTATCATCAGCTATCTATCTATCAGTCTGTCTCTCTGTCTGTCTGTATGTCTGTCTGTCTGTCTATCCATCTATCTATCTATCTATCTATCTATCATCAGCTATCTAATTATCTATCTATCTCTCTTCCTCTCTTTATCTATCTCTCTATTACAGGGCCGGGCCAAGGGGTAGGCAGAGTAGGCACGTGCCTAGGGTATAAAGCTGGGGGGCGCCAGGCACGTACCTCCTCTGTCACCTACAGGCACAGACTGGTAATCTTTGGGTTCGGGAAATTGCCCAATGGGCTGCTTGCTTTATAATGTAAATAGGCTGATCACCTAATAAATGCAAATTAGGTCTGTCTTTAATACATAAATGAGCCAATCACTTTAGAAATGTAAATGAGCTGTCCATAAAAGCCAGCTACAGCTAAGCTGATGCCTGCATTTGTTAGTGCTCATAACTGTAATGGCATATGGGAGGAACCTGGAATTCTGACCAACTTCAGTTAGTAATATTAGAGTTGCTTGCTATATACCCAATCCCTTATGATTATGATAGGTATGTTGGCAACAGGAGGATCCATGCTCAGAACAATCAATCACTTGTATATGGAACACTGTGATATGTTGCATTAATTGCATGAGACAGACTAGTCTCTTCAAGTATGACACACTTTGGCCCTGTGCTACACATGGTAATTATAGTCCTCTTATCTGCCAGGGTACATGGTCTAGCTGGGGGCACACAAAGGAAAATCTAGAATATACTGTAAGTATAGGGCCACTAATTGATCAGAACAGTTGTGATAGAAACTAGGGTGAGATATTTGTTACAAGGGCCAGTTTCAGCACATAGGGTGTATAATATTGCTGGGGATTATATGGTAATGGACTCTTAAAATATCTATTAATTAACACTAGTTCTAGTTAACCTTGGGGTTGGAAATATATATAATGCTTTGCATGCGCATGAATACATGGGCTGCTTTGATACTTTTGCCAGGGCTGCTTTTTCCTCCCAGTTCGGCCCAGTCCCCCAATCTGCTTGGCTCCCTGGGCCCCTCTCCGGCTCTGTGCTCTGTGTTTTCAATTTGTTTTGCTTACATTGTGTTTACATTGGGCACCTCTCCCACAAATGTTCTTTTTTCATCGTACCATTCCCTGGTTTTCCCTTGGAGAAAATTTTCCTCTGGGCCGGATTTACATAGCGGGTGCCCCTAGGCCCACTACCGTTCATCGCCCCCATACTCTGCCCTTTATTTTGAAATTTTCATGATCAGGACCAGAGCAATGGGTCATGGGATTGGTGCATGGGAAATTAAAAAAACAATCGTATCTCCTGCACATCCCCAGTGTTTCTGAACCAATGTGGTTGTGGCTGAGCAGCATGCCACCCCCTAAAATCCTGCCATCCTAGGCCCGGGCCTCGGTGGCCTTTCCACAAATCCAAGCCTGGTAATTACGATTCTGGTACATCAACAAGACTAAACACAAACAGGTACAAATATTTATACAGGAGAGCTAACAAGTGGGAAATGGATATGAGCAGTAGGTTATCATGCTGACAGGTAGATTGTAATGTGTGACACTGAGCTCATTGTGCCACTTTGGAAGCAGGATCTTTTTCACTGGAACAGAGCATGGTTCAACCAGAAAAGTTTTATTCATGCAGTATGTGTGATAAACCATCTAACCCTAAAATAGTTTTTTCCTGGTACCTGCATATTATTGCTTTTAAATACAGACTAAATAATATGGTCTGGAAAAAAAAAGTGATAAATTAGTTTTCAATAAAACGGAGTATACAGTTTATGTGACTCATATAATGCAATGTCATTTGCAATTAAACCAATACTCAAACACCAGCTGCTGGCAATTGTGGTGGAAAGCTCTGCAGAATCATTTATTAATCACATATGCTGGAAAGCATTGGGTTTCCTCTTTCCAACATACTGTACAAGCCCATACAGAGCCTATTGCTGGTTTCCAAAGTAAATTTTTCTGAACTGTGAGCTCCAACACCAAGACCAAATCTTGTATCCTCGCCTGTTTCAAGCTGATGAATCGCCCTTCCTGTAGCTGATTTAGTACCTGCAAAGTAGGAGGCATCAATAAATCTGTTTGGCAGCAAAATAAAAAAATAAAACTTGCCATGGTCCATGATGATTCCGGTTAGAGAAAGCTACTTTGTTGTAATCCCAAAAAGAGCTGGCTGCGTCCTTCTTTAGATTTGAAATATATTTTTAGTGACCTGGCAGATACATTAATCAAGCAAGAATATTTTGCTTTTGCTGTGGGAGTTTTTAATTCCAGTAGCTGCTAAGCCACCAAATAAATGAGGCTATCATGTCAGCCTATTGATTGCAAACTGCAGTCACAGCCCGAGACAACATGGAACCCAGCACCTTGACAGGAGGAGGCCAGCTCCAGCTTCCAGACTCGACATCCTAAGGTCAATATTTACTGTCTGTGTCAGCTTGCCAGGAGTTCTCAGGCTTCCTCAGTAAGGTGAGAAAACTGTCCCATGTAACGAATAACTGACAGAAAACAGAATATCTAATATTTCTTTGATCTTTCAATAGGGTGACAGAACAACAAAGTCATTAGAAAATCAACCTAGATTGAAGTGTCCCAACATGGTCGTCATTTTAAATTACATGAAATAGCTATCGCAACATTGCTTTATATGTGTGTGTGCTCTGTAAACCTTCAGTTTTGGGAAAAAAAATAGTCTTCCTTCTGCCTTAGCAATTAAGCAGCAGGTACCACCCAAGTGTGCAGAATACTATGAAAAAGAAATGATATGAAGATTTTGCAGAAACGACTGGAAGCATGCAGAGCAGAACATGATTAATGTACCACAAGGACAAAACCGACACCCTCCCCACAACCAGAAATATGGAATATATGACCAATTCCAACGCAGCGGGAGTTAGCTCTGGAAGGATGCATATTCAGTGCTTGCATCTTGCTGACATGGTGATATACTATAAGATATTCAAGGAGTGACACATACAGCTGCAAATGCACTCATGTGCATAGATCTTGTTTGTGACGCGTTTCCAATTAATAAACTGAGTGTAGTGATGTGCAAGCTATACCCAAATCATATTGGTATCACATGGGATGGCACTTGCGCTACCTTGAATTGATAGCAGTACAGGTATGGGATCCATAATCAGTAAAGCCATTATCCAGAAAGTCCTGAATTACAGGAAGAGTGCAGAGGACCTCTTGCATTTGTCTGAATTACAGGAAGACCATCTCCCTTAGGCTCCATTTTAATCAAATTATTTTCTAATCAATAATAGAACAGTACCGTGTACTTAATCCCACCTAAAATATAATTAATCTTAATTTGAGGTATTAGGTTTAACTAATGTTTAAATTATTTTTAAGTAGACTTACAGTATTGAAATCCAAATTACGGAAAGATCCCTTACCCGGAAATCCCCAGGTACAGATCATTTTAGATAACAGGTCCTGTATTTGTATAAGAAAAATATAAAGAGCCATCTTATATGAAATTGGTATTTATATCTGATATAGGGTTGCCACCTTTCCTGGAAAAAACACCTACCTTCCCATACATTTTACTTTTTACCCTATTAATAACATTGAGATCAACCATCATTTTTTACGGTCCAGGCTGGTAAAATACCAGCCAGGTGGCAACCATAATCTGATATCAATGTAATAGCAAAAAATGGAGAGGCTCACAAACGCAATGTGAAGATCCTCCATAGGCTCACATCACTCCTGAGAATGCATGGCAAACACTTCAAGTCATTCAGCTAGAGTGGGGAATGTTGGTTTATATTGACAGTTCTTTGACAGTATATTGACGCTTCTGGCAAATGTTAGAGGGGCTGCTGTAAGTTGCCATTATGTGGGCTGGTTGGGCCTCTGTGTAGTAGGAATGGCAGGGCCTATTTTGAATCACAGTCCAGTCCTGTTGACAGTGTGATTATAAGAATATAAAGGATATAATATACCCACCAATGTATAGAGTTGCCACCTGGCCAGTATTTTACCAGCCTATAACAAACCATTAGGCAGGGGTGCAATGAAGCAAAATACATATAGACAAATAATAGAGGTCCTCTGCACTCAACCCATTATCAATATATTTAAGGCATTGAGACATTCTGTGCATACAGCTACTAAGAAATGCCTTACCCTTTAAACAACAGGGAATGTTTGTCCATATATTGCAATATATTTAAGCTGGCCAACTACATCAAAGTCATCCCATATCTGCTCAATTTTCATCTGATTCATTAAGAATTCTATTGCTTCATTATACATTTTACAAAGGGACTAAGTTTTAACTGCAACTTACTTTCTGCTTTCAAGTAAAACTCCCAAACTTGGTTGCTCTTTTATTAGACACCAGTGGGATCACCTGACTATAGTTGGGAAGGGGTGGGAGCTACAACAGGGAGCTGGTCACTACTCCTATATGAACTATAACAAACAAGGGAAAGTTGTGCTCACCACTAATTTTAAAAACCATAAGTTGGGGGTGCAATGAGGCTGTGACCACAAAATACATTTAGACAAAAAACAGACAAGAGTTAAGTTTGTCATGTGATATGTTTAAACATATGCAACACCCACCCCTGCATGAAATTGCAGGTTACCAATGATTTTGTGTCCACCTTGGTTCACCCACAAAATTGCAGGTCTCTCTGTGTCCCTCCACACCTGAAGGGTCTGCTTTCTCTATAGTTCTCTATACTTACCCAGCTACATATGTCTATGCTAATGTCAGAAATTTGCTGTGCCCATTTCAGGCACTAAGATAATTAAAATACTTCTGTTCTCTTGCTCTGTTGTTTTTCAAAGGGAATTCTTCTTGACTCTCTGCGTCACACTGACTCCTACTGTACCTTTAGCTGCACAGAACACATATGAAAGCTTTCAACAGAAGCCTGTCAGGGAATTTCACAAGCAGTACCATGCAATATTTTCCTGCCAAAAAAAGCAAGTTGGGATATAATCCAGTGATCTGTCACAATCCTAAAGGGGAACAGATGGCTTCATTGAATATGTGATTTCTAAATTGTTTGCTTGTATCCTTTGCCTTTCGCAGGGTATCACAGGGCAGCAGGTAATATTATTTTGCTGCTTGGCTTACTCAGGAGCAATGCTCTAACTATAATGCCATAAGGAAGAAAACTAAATATTCATGTCAAATCAGTTTTGACATTAGGCATAAAAAACTATTCTTAAACTTATAATTTATTATGTTATTTAACAATAACATAATTTAACTATTCAGCCCTTTGATTATTTAGTCCCTGAGGGTAATGTAATAACTGCGGCCATTTTGCCATGTTTTATTGTAACTCATAGCAACAAAATGTGCTGCAAGGCATCAGGTAATGCTGAACACTTGCAAGTTTTCTGCAGTCATGTCATCTTTAGATTAGCAGCATGTGGGTGTTATTGCTTGGTTCACATGAGAACCGGAGCTTTATAATAATTTACAAACTAACTGGCCATGGTGCTCATGATCAGTTTCATTTACTTACCAAGTAACTTTGTTGCACTCATACAGACATGTTTGCTCAAAAGTCTAGTGCAGCCATATTGGTACCAACAGCATAACAGGTGGCACTTATGGCAGGTCAGGCATGTGGATAAACGTAACTTGATTTTGCAAAGATGGATTCAGTGGTTAAAGAGATACTGTCATGGGAAAACATGTTTTTCTCAAAATGTGTCAGTTAATAGTGCTACTCCAGCAGAATTCTACACTGAAATCCAATTCTCAAAAGAGCACAGATTTTTTTACATTCAATTTTGAAATCTGGCATTGGCCTAGACATATTGCCAGTTTCCCAGCTGCCCCCAGTCATGTGACGTGTGCCTACTTAGGGTAAGCTCACATTTGGCGATTCTGGGAGATTAGTCCCCAGGCCTCTTCCTTGGGCGACTAATCTCCCTTAATCGCTTCCCCCTGTCTTGCGTCCGCTATAATGAAAAGTTGTGATTAGTATCGTGATTAGTCGCCTGGCAACAAACCTCCCAGAATCAGCAGGTGTGCCCTTACCCTTAATGTAACTGAATCAGTCGCAGTGGGACTTGGCTTTTACTATTGAGTGCTGTTCTTAGGTCTACCAGGCAGCTGTTATCTTGTTAGGGAGCTGTTATCTGGTTACCTTCCCATTGTTCTTTTGTTAGGATTCTGGAGGGGAGGGAGGGGGTGATATCACTCCAACTTGCAGTACAAGTCAAATGACTGGGGGCAGCTGGGAAACTGACAATTTATCTAGCCCCATGTCAGATTTCAAAATTGAATATAAAAAAATCTGTTTGCTCTTTTGAAAAATGGATTTCAGTGCGGATTACATTTCACCAATTATCCACCAAGAGTGTAGGGAGGCATAGTTATGGACTAGGATCCCAAGGGCCCACCAGAAAACCATGGACTTTAGGCCCACTTTCCACATTATTTTTTCTCTTATCCTCTTGCTCCTATTATATTTACATACTGTACTATCATCTAGCCTTCTTTCCATTTATCCTATTAGTTCTCATACAGAAATTAAGAAGACCAAGATATAGCCATGCAAGGTCATAAAAGTGCAAATGGATGGTTGAGCAGGAGGGCCCACTTACACTTGGACCCACTGGGAGATTTCATGATACCTGGTTGGCCAGTCCACACATTCTAGCAAAGGATGAGTCTGGTTGCTAATCAGAATATTTTGTCACTTTTGAAATACTAGCAGCTTCGAACTGGGGAGGTCGTAGACCACCAGGGTGCTGCATTAGGGGCAAGCACACATACCATAGGCCCCCAGCTCCAGGACTGGGATTCAAAATAGGCCCTGGCATTACTAATAGGCAGAAGCCCAAACAACACCCACCAGTCCACTTAATATTCACTTTCTATGGCATCTTAGAGCAGACCCTCTGGCATTTGCCAGAACCCACAGATCCAGTCCGGGCCTGCCCACCTCCCCCACAGACCCCCACCCAATCTGTAATCCCCCATTGTCCTTTTTATCCCACCCACACTAGTGTACCTTCTTATATCTTCATGTGGCCGCAATCGGGGTAGAAGTAGCATCTCAGGCAGCTGGGGGAGGTGGGTCTGTGCCACTGGGGCCCTCTAGGATTTCTCGGTATTCCATCAGCCCAGTCCAACCCTGAATATTTGTTGGCAGTAATAACAGTTATAGGAATGATTGTCAATTTGCATCGGAGCAGCTATCTTCTGCACCCACTTGTTCCACACAGCCTAGATGCAAAAGGACATCAGGTCATGTATTTTTACAATGGTGGTATTTCATATCAATGTATCCAACAGAAAATTTTTGTAGTTTCCCCAAGTAATGGGGAAAATATGTTTTACAAATATTGAAATTCAGCAGCAGTAAGTGCTCCCACTGGGTGTTTCACACAGGATGCCACAGGCAAGGGGGCATTAACCTCTATGAAAGAGCAGAAAGCTAAGCAGGGACATCAACCAACCCAATATCATTAGAGAGATAATGATCCAGTCCTGTTTTATTTAGGTCTGAATTCCTCTTTACACTAAATGATAACATGAAAGGCCAAGAGTGGATCATTATACCCCCATGACATGGGGCTGCTTGACATGTCTGCCTAAGATAAGCTGCTCTCAAACAGGAGATAGATAATGGCAATTCTGCACACACAAAAAATGCTTTTCTAATTATCAATGGACAGTTAATGTATGGGGTATTTTTACCCTTCTGTACCTCCCAACTGTCCCATTTTTTACAGTGCAGTCCCAATTTTGACAGCTCAGCCTTTTCCAGAAATGTCCTGAGATTCTCTTTGATCTCGCACATTGATTTCAGAAAAATATACATTTCTGAAACTCCATTAAATAAGAGGCTTTTGGCAGAGATACCAGAATACCCAGCACCTGCACTTACATACAATTGTAACTATTTAAGAAAAGCTGGTCACTTGGGAGAACTGAGACTTGCAACTTAAAGGGCAATTTCACCTTCATTAGCAAAATTGTAATAACACATTGTACCTAAAACCCCAAGAAATGTGTTCAAACTTTCCATAAGCTGCCATATTTCGTAAAATTGACATGGTATTTAGGGGGTGTGGCTATGAAATAGGAGCGACTTTATGTCCCTTATTTAATTTTTCAAATGTTGGGAGGTACAGTATGCCCTAACCTAAGCCCTATGCTACTACTTCTAGGCTTCCAAGGCCACTCCTGGGTTAGCTCTATTTTGTAAAGATGACTTTGATTTATATGAGACAATTATGAAAATTCATGAAAGATCAAGTTGTTTATTAGTATTAAGATGCCTATGCACATGCCCATAAAAGCTGCCAACTAAGCCCCTCTGGATCAAGTCTGTAGCTGCAGGTTTATGTACAAGGCCCTTGCGGAAATCAGTCAAATATCTAGCTCAAATCTGATCTTTAATTGGATCAACCTGATTTGGCCCACCCATAAGTGGTTGCATTTGGCACAGATCTACTCAGTTGGTGACCTTACAAAGTATATGGCCAGCTTTACTCTTCTTATGCTGCTGTAAAATACCCATGCAATACAAATATCTATTTCCCAGGAAATGTTAAAGTCAAACAGTTTTTCCAGTTCATCCATGCACAACATATTTTAGATATTTAAACAAACAATGGAAAAGGAGTGCCAGGTGTCCCTTCAAAGAATCTTACTCTAAAGGTTGTACCCAAGAGCTTTAAGGTCTGTGTTTTAGCATAGTTACCTCTTCAAAAACACAATGCTGTTTTATGCATTAAGGCTAATGCCACATGGGGACTGATCTTGGCCTGCAGAAAACTGCAGCCCCAATGCTGATTACCAAAATGTAAACTCTGCTTTTTGGCACCAAAAACCACTGCTTGTGCCTGCTCCTGGGCTGAATCAACCAGGGGTAAGCAAGATAAGGGGCATGTAGTGTCAGGGCTGATTGTCAGCCTGCATTTTCAGCAAGCCCAGTGTCTGCCCTGTTTGGCATAAAGGAGGATCTAACCCTAAAAATGCCATATTTTATATACTGAAATTATTGCAC
>CM044443.1:90850161-90894993 GCA_024363595.1 Xenopus borealis
AGAATATAGGCACTTTGATGCATTCAGCTTGTATGTCTGTAGCCCGGCATTTTAATGGCCCTGTGTTGGGGCTCTAACCTTTAATATGAAAGCGGTCGAGAACTGGCAAGCAATGTGCTCTCTTGGCAGTGACAGTGTTAAGCTACTGAGTGCGGCATTACAACCTGACAGCTTTGCAATAAATCAGCCTCCACTAAGTGCCCCATAGGCAGAAACGTTTCCTTTCAATTGTGCCCTCAAACACTCTCTTGTTATTGCAGGCATGTGGTGTGCCCCAGAGATTGAATGAACTCTCAGGCACGCACTCACACTGCAATTCTCAGGAATGGGAGGGGGTGGAAGGGGGTTTTCTAACTTGTCTGTTTAAAGGTGTGTTATTTGTTCAGGGCTGTCCAAACATTTGCCTAGTGCTGGCAGCCCTGGAATGTGCCTGGGAGAGTCCAGGCAGCATGTCCCAAGCGTGGGAACATTTTTCCCTACTCAACCTCTGCCGACTTGCTCCCCTCAGGCTGAGATTCAGAACCAGTGCCAGAGATCTACTGCGTTGATAATGACAGCTTCAGTCAGCATTCAGACAGCAGCTTGCCTGGGAGGGGTGTGTAGGCAAGGCCAAGAAACACAGGAGTGGGAGAGAAAGAAGAGGGGGAGGACGGAAGAGATAGACAAGAGACAGAGCAGAGGTGTAAGAACATATCTGCGGGGGAGAAAGATCCCTAAATTATCCCTATAATCTGCTTCATTGTAGCTGAAATGATTCTGAAACAGAATCAGATCTTCAAAGTGAAGGTATGACATGGATTTTATGCAGCTTCCTTGTTGGCCAGCACATTCTCATACCTCACATTATTTGAAAATGAAAAATTTGGAAAATTAGAGACATGTCCCAATTGATAGATTGATGGATAACTAGGCATTGAATAGCATAATATCTAAGTCCCAGTGCCCAATGTGGTCCTTGACAGCTCACATTTCTACAGATGGCCATAGAGGCACCGATAATGCCGTACAAAACTAATTTTGGTGTGATATTTGATGAGTGTATGATGGGAGACAAGGTGACCGATATCGACTGAAGACTTGGATATTGGTCGATCGGGCTGGCCAGAAAATCTTGATCAGGCAACTTGAAGGCACCCGAACATTTCTCATTGTTAGTGCTGAATCGTCAGATACTGGTAGAATTCTATTGTTTCTACATGTATATCTGACAATTCAACTCTACACATGTGTATTGAAATGAACAATCTTTTCTGGAAAGATCATAATTATTACATCTATGGCCACCTTATCTCTCACCCTGTTTAGTTGTTAATAAATACCTGACTCCTCCATGTGTGATTGTGTCTTGGGCCCTTGCTACAATTTTATTATTTCTGTAAAAGCAAAGTTCCTCTGTGCAGTAACTGTTATGTCTGCAGCAAAGAGTCAGTATTAGAAATAATATATGGGTCTATCTCTGGGTATAAGAGACCAGGGGCGATCCAGACGATATCGCCGCCTGAGTCGGCCTTTAATATGTAGGGGGGGGGGTTCACGGAGTGCGCGCTCTGCACTAGAAAATACGAATTTGGTAACCAGGGGGGCGCTGCCACCTGTAAGAGACAACAATAGAAATGAGCAAAATATCTCATCCCATTTCACCATGAAAAAAAGCCCATAGACTCTAATGATAAATATTCCCTACATATTAAAGCAGATTAGGGGGAAATAACAATTCTCCATGTACTGAGTAAAATATTGTCTTTTATATTTGTCCTTTTTGGAAGACTACTGTCTTATGTACCAACATTCTCTTTGTAGAAACTTATTTTACTGAAAAAGAGCGATCAGCACCATGCCAAAATAGTAATCCTGATTCAAGAACAATATTATTCCGTTTTTGTTGATAGAATCCAGTGCTGCATGC
The DNA here is from genome assembly GCA_024363595.1 of Xenopus borealis. Taxonomy (NCBI): domain Eukaryota; kingdom Metazoa; phylum Chordata; class Amphibia; order Anura; family Pipidae; genus Xenopus; species Xenopus borealis. The sequence continues at coordinate 90,852,068 of CM044443.1, forward strand.
TGAATCCCTGAATAGGTTGTCACATTCCAGTTTTTCCACTGGCTGCAACTTGCCTGACTGGTTTGGCAACTGGGATACATGGGGGGGTTAGTGAGTTAAATCCTGACAGAAACCAATGATTTGTAGTTGTGGTATATTTTTTTTGTAACTTTTACCAGATTCCCCTTTTAGTTTAATTCACTTGTGGAACTGATTTTGTCAGTTTTGGATCCCTTCTAAGAAATAATTTATTTCTCTTGGTTATAAAGTGAGCCCATGATTTTACAGCATGCTGTACATCGCTTCTTTATTGTTTGAAAATGTCATTCCACACAAATGATGTTTCAAACATGGGAATAGGCAATATGGGGAATGTTTTATCATTATGGAGGGTGGACAAGCTGTTTGATCTCTCCTTCAATAATAGTAGCCACTATAAAAAGGACTAGTGCACTACCCATAACATTTGGGGGTTCGTAGTGAATTCTTTTTTTATGTTAAACTTCTCATCAGCATTAACTGTGCAGTTTTCTATGTGGCCACCCTAAACTTATCCTGCCAGTAGTGATTCTGAAATCTGCAGTCTCTGTGCCATTAACCATGAAAACCACAGTACATGTATGGGACCTGTTATCCAGAATTCTGGGGAACTAGGATTTTCCGAATAATGGATCTCAGTAATTTGGATCTCCATACTCCATAAGTCATTATATCTGAGTTTGGATCAAGTACAAGGGACTGTTTTATTATTACAGAGAAAAAGGAATATTTTTTTTTCATTTTGATTATTTTAATAAAACAGAATTTATGGGAGATGGTCTTCCCCTAATTTGGAGGTTTCTGGCTTCCGGATAATGGATCTCATACCTGTATTCTGAAGTCTGAAAGAAAAACCCTGTTTTCACAGCCTTTTGCATCAGAAAAGGGTTTGTATACAATGAAAAACCCAAGTTCATATTGTCCTTGATATACAGCTATGGGAACAAATCTCTAAACATGTGCGGTCTAATGCATGCAAAGTCATAAAAGCAACTGGATGTTATGAAACCTGCTTACTCATCTAATTGCCTTTGGTTCAGTTATACACAGACTAAAGATGTGCTTCTGCACCCTGAAAGTCCCAAAACAGGAATGAACATTTTCTGATGGTCATTATGGATAATTTGGTGGGATTGTGTAGGCATATAATACCCACTGTGTATTTTAGAAAAGCAGAATAATTTAAAGACCACCATAATACTCTGTTTTACATTTTGACACCCAATTGTTAAATGAATTTGTGGTTCGTTTTCATATTGCACCTGTAGCCCTATGTTGTCTTGCACTATAACTAACCAACCAACACAAATTTTTGTAGCTCCATTTGGTGCAAAATTTTCCCCTTGAATTAAAAGCAAAATTGCTACTTCAGGGAATTGTTTTTTTTTTCTGCATTTTGTTGTCCCTTATTAACTATGCCCTGTTCAGTTGTTTATTCTATTATATTTCTGTATATTTCACAAAGGAAAAATATTAATTACCAAACATGCAAAGAAGTTTAGCTTAATATAAATTAGTGCAAGCGAAAGTCACTTTAGACAAATGTAAAATCCAATAAAAATAGGTTCAAACAATGTATATTACAAAAAACTCACCTGTAGAAATATTTCAAACTTTGTAAGACCTGACATCTGAAAAAACACCCAGGATTTCACAGGCTATATAAAACTGGATGTGAAATTGACACTACTGGAACTGACAACACTTTGGATTGGTGCCATGAGAATGACTTGTGTTATACAATGTAACTCTAAAGCACTTGTTTATCCTGTGCTGGAATAACAAATCACAAACCCTCATATTGCAGGTGCATTGGAGACCCAAATACCCAACTGTGGATGTCTAAATAGGCTCATATAATTGGCTGTTCAATGAAGTGAGCTGTTATTTTTTTGAGAGTGACTTGAGAGTGAGTCCATATAGCAAAGATTCCCAAAAAGTAATTTGAATGCCTGTTTTTTTTCCCTACATATTATTAGAGACCCAATTTTAAGAATAATTACGGTAGTGGGACATTTGCTTTCCTAGGTGGCAATATTCCTAATACACCCAAATAAACAAAGGCATAAACTGTTGACTGTATACAAATAATAGCTGGTACTCAGGTGCTGTTTGTTGAGTACATTTCAAAATGTGCATAGAATACATAATATGAAAATGTGATGTAGTTAAATAGGTGCACAGCCTCTAAATCAGCAGATGTACTGTTAATCACATAGCAATGTACAGAGCGTATGGCTATGCTAAGCATGAAGCCCAGACTGGCAGTTTCTGGGAAATAGCAAAGGGGCTATTGTAAGATGCTATAGACAGTCACTATTTATTGGGTGTTTGGGGGGTTGCTTGGGCCTCTGTGTACTTGAAATGCCAGGGCCTATTCTGTATATGGATGTGCTTGGCATATTGTAAATATATAAGAGGGGGAAGCACCCGTGATGGATTTATTTTTATCTGGTGCAGCACAGTTCTAGGCAATACTCTTTCTATCCATCCCTATTTGATTTCACTATTGGGCTATTGTTCATGCATCCCATAGGCAAGGGCTAACAATCCTCACCATCAGCTCTGATGGATTTTGAAATCTGTCATCTGTAGAACCTGTAGAAGTCATGTGTATGTCAATGGCAGATGTTCCTATCCCAATTTGAAGGCATCATGATTTGTGCCTGGTTTAGCCAGGCACAAATCATGGCTTTTCGGGCAACAACCCAAAAACATCGAGGTGAAAATCAGAAAAAAGATACAATTAGGGTTTTTGCTTGATTTTATCCCTATTCGAATTATGTTAATGAAAAAATTGGATTGATTGGATGAGATTTTGGTTGAACTTTGTTTTAAAAAAATAAGATACATTTGTAATTTAGGAAATACCCTTCATAGACTCCATAAAAATCATTGGTAGTCAGGGCCCCCATAAGTTAAAATAACCATTGTCATTCAGACTGTACATACGAAATAATCTAGCCTCAGCAACCAGTCCTCTCAGTAAGGTATAAGAATGGCTTCTTAATATAATTTCTGGGCAAAAGAGGTGGGAAAAGTATGAATGATTTATAAATCAATTCAGGGCATTTTCATTGCCACAGAGCAAAAAGGCCCAGGAATTACCATGCTGTATATGAGTGTTCCTCTGCTCAACCTACTGGAGAGTGACTCTATGAGGCATTACCAACTCAACATGATGCACTAGGATGCCAATGATAAGCATTTACCATCTGTAAACACCCAGCTCATATATACATGAAGTTTCTCTTACTTGGGCATTGTGTGATGGTCAATGGTCTGCTAGAAGTTTTATGTATCCAGTCAACTGAGCAATACCTTTTTATGTATGAGGAGAGTCAGTGTGGCCCTGTCTAAATGGAAATTCTAGTAATACCTTTTATTTGATTGTCTATCCAGAGAAGACCAGTTAAAAATAAGGTGCAGAACTTTCCTGAGGGATTTCCAGCAGTGCTGATTTTATCACATTTATTAACATGTTGCTGACTTTTGAATTAATCCTATTGTTGAGCATACCATACCATGCCAATCTACTATGAAAAGCCATTAACTGCCCATTTCCATTTGGTATAAAAATAACTCAATCTTTCCAAATCCAGTACTGGCTTGTTATTTCACTGATGACCTGGAATCCGTGGGTGTGTACTTGTCTTGTTCTGCAAGAGCAACTTTCATTGCTTTCTGTTCACATATTACTTTCCAGGAAATGTCAAGTCTTTTTTAGAATCTAAAACATGAAGAACTTGAACCATGCAGTTAACTGATCGTTTCCTTTATTTAGACTCTCTATAGCAGGGATCTCCAACCTTTTGAACCTGTGAGCAACATTCAGAAGTAAAACGAGTTGGGGAGCAACACTAGCATGAAAATGTTCTTGGGGTGCCAAATAAGTGCGGTGATTGGCCATTTGGTAGCCCCTATGTGGACTGGCAGTGTACAGGAGGCTCTGTTTGGCAGTGCACTTGGGTTTTATGCAACTAAAACTTGCCTTCAAGCCTGGAATTGAAAAATACGCACCTGCTTTGAGCCCACTGGGAGCAACAGTCAAGGGGTTGGAGAGCAACATGTTGCACACGAGCTACTGGTTGGGGATCGCTGCTCTATAGGAAGGTCTCTACAGGGCTGAATATAGGGATGGTTTAAGAGAGGAACAGAGATTGGTGATGATGATAATGTATTATAACTGAAAGATCTTTTTTTAAGGATTCATGTCATAGATGTCAAAGCTGCAGTCCCCTAGCTTCTGAAAAGCAAAAGTTCCAATAAGAGACATCAACCAAGACAATTCTTTGTCCAAACCATTCTCCTGGTTGGAGAAGCTGATAAAAAGTCCTGGAAAGGGCTTTACTTTTATGATTGAACAACTCTTGAAAAGCTACAGCATGAAGCATTTTTCCTCTTGTTTTTTTTTCAATGAATTTAAGTGTTTCATGCTAAGAATTTACAGGATGACGTGTGACTATCTGCAGATAGCATTTTTGACTTGTTTCTTAGAAATGTTCTTTGTCCTTGTGTGAGTGCGATTGTGCACGCACACAAGGGTAGAGGCATGTGTGTGTGTTTATGTCGCTAACATAGGCCAGATGTGCTGAGCTTTACAGAGGTTGCCATGTAAAGAATGAAATGAAGCCTCAGCATCAGTGGGAGAAATGCAGCAGCTTGGACAGGCTTAGAGAGCTGCTTATTTATTTGCTTTGCAGCACTCCCTGTCCAACTGCAAAAGAAAACAGCTGGCTGAGGCAAACTTTAACCCCTTTATGGAGGTATGGTCCTTGGCGAAATCTGTACCCTATAAACCTCATAACTTAAAGAAGAACTAAACCAACAAATGGGTAGAAATACCATATTTAATATACTGAACTTATTGAACCAGTCTAAGGGTTCAGAATCTCTATAGAAGTATTGATCTAGGCCTTCAAAGTTGTCACAAGAGCTCCCCATGTTGGATTTTGCTAGGAGTGTCTGTGACACTCTCATGCTTGGTGGGCTTTCAGCTGCTCTTGAGAAGCTAAGCTTAGAGTGACGTCTCAAATCCTCAATGCTGTTTTCCTCTCATATAAACTAATTCTACATGGCTGGTTATTAATTTCTGATGCTAATTGTGTTGGTGCCTGAGCTTCCATGTACCAATAATCAGAATTATTTACTAACCACCCTTATACTGTGTCATTTATATTTTATATATATATATATATATATATATATATATATATATTCAGTATATTGTGTGTCAGTCCCTATACTCAGTAAGTGACAGCAGCACAGAGCATTAAAGCATTAAACAGCAGAAACGAAGATGCAGAGCTACTGGGGATCTTTGGAGGCAAATATCTGCACTGATGAAGGGCTGAGGTTGCTGTTGAGTTGATATAGATGCTCAAAAGTTAATATTCAAGATTTAGTTCTCCTTTAAAGGAGTTTAGCAGCCTTTCATTGTTTTCTGACATCATAGAGACTAATGAAAGAATGCTATGAGTCCATCAGACTGTTGTTCCACCTTGTGTATACACATACAGCCCCACATGCAAGGCATTGCTGTACTTGGTGGGACTAGAAGGAAGAATAATTACCTCTGCTGTCTGCTATAGTGCCTAGCTGTATTTCCCTAAGTATCCAGATTGACAGTTTCTCTAGCAGGTATGCTGGAAGCTTATTCATATGACATTTAATAACACAGCACATAGAAGTATTCCTGTGGGCTTTACACAGAGCTGGCAGCTGGTAACTGCCAATCAGAACCAGGACGATAGGTAATGAGGTTCTTCTCTGAGATATTTGCTGATTTTCACACCCAGTCCTTTCATTTGGCCTGCATAGTTTTACACGATCAATAGTTGAGATAGATGCAATCCTTTTGTACAGCATTTCCACTATCTGTTGTTTTATCCACAACAGCTGAAACCCTTGTCCTACACTTCTTTATGTACATTCTACAGCAACATGATTCATACAGTGGAATAATTTTTTCAGAACTGGCTGATTGATAGGGTTGATAATATACAGATGCCTCATTATCATGTGCTGTGCTGCCACTTGTTAAAACCCAAGTAAAGATGAGCACCAGGTCTGTGTATGTTAATTCAATACTAAACAGGATGTATGAGGAATATCATATCTGATCAGTGACACATCATTCCACGCAGACCCTGATGCTCAGTGCAAAGTACACATTTAACAAGTGTTCATAGACTAAGGGCCTTATTTATCTAGAGTTTAGAAGCTGAAAAACTTGAATATATAGTTTACATTTTGCATAGGACAGCTCCCAATGACTGAACATGAGCTCACAAGCTTTTAGATGCTGATGTTTTAAATTCAAGTTTTTTTTTAACTTACTAAATACTTGATATTATAATTATAATAATAAAACTCAAATTGAAACCTTGGATAAATCAGCCCCTTAGACTGCTTCTGTACACTCTAATGGTCAGACAGACATTTATAAAGGGAGCAGTAAGGTGGCCATACACACAGAGTGGATCTCTCCCCAATATGCCCACATTGAGGTGGGCGATATCAGGCTGACCTGATCGTGGGCCCTACGACCCAATGATCGTATCACAGTGTATGACATACGGGCAGGCGGTTAGCGGGACTGTATCAATGAAAAGATGCAGCCACAATCCAATGGGATTTTTAACCCTGCCCGATTGACTTCCGGGCAGTAATCAATTGGGGAAGCCCGTCGAGGGCCCGGAGCATGGGTCAATAAACTGTTGACAACTTTTATCGGCCCGTGTATGGCCATCTTTACAACGCTTGTGACTGAAGATTTTTGTCAGATCCATTGTGATCTATCTGTCTAGGCTGAAGTCTCTTCACTTAAATAGTCATTCTCTGTAATAATAAAACAGTACCTTGTACTTGATCCTAACTGATTGTAATGAACAATTTCCCTGGTGGTCTAGTGGCTTACCCCCATGCACGCGGGAGCGCCCGCCATGCCTCCGGCGGTTACGCTCACCGCATGCATCCTTCTTCCTGGCTGCCGGCATCCTTATGGCGTGCCGCGTGCGCACTTCCGGGTTTTAAAGGCGCATGCGCTATAAAAAGGGAACTTAGTCTACAGTTCCTTGCCCGTTGTTAGGCTCTATCTAGAAGTTCCTGGGTGTCCTTTCTGTGTGATTTCCTGCCTGACCTACTGTATATTGACCCTTGACTTGTCTGACTACTCCATTATTCTCCAATCCTGACCTTGGCCTGTCTGTTAACTCTGATAATCTCCAATCCTGACCTTTGCCTGTCCACTGACTATTCTACGCTCTCTATTCCTGATCCTGGCCTGTCTGACGATTCTACTCTGCTTGTGCTGGTCCTGCCCGCCTGTTTCCCTTTGGTGGTATTCTTCTATCCAGTATCCTTGGTGAGACGATCGTGCCCCTGTGCTAGCCACAACTTTTAGCTTTGCACCTCTCGATAAGTCCAGGTGGCATCTGAGTAAGCTGAGGGATCCTCCCGAGGCCAAAGGCGGTCACTTAACTGGTGAAGCCGAGCTGAGACCAGGGTGCTTAACAACCATTCTTGTATTGGGTGCCATTCGTGACACTAATATATAAATAATCTGTTACACTAATCTGGCCTATCCCAACCACAGATAGTAAAATATCCAGCTAAGGTAGAAGGATGGATTACAGTGGACTATCTCTTCAGGATCCAGGACTTCGGTAAGTGGAAGCATCCCTTTACAGACGTTGTGTAACTACAGCTCCCAGACTACTGTGCATGCAAAGTACAAAATGATTTGGGCACCAGGAGGTTCTTATGGTGCAAACAAAGAACTGTTTATTAGTCAAAGATGATGACCCCAGGTTTTTCTCATGTATGCAGAGGATAGCAGGTATTAGCACCGAACACACACTACACAGCTCACACAGAACTGGGAGGCTCACAGAGAGCTCATAGATATAGACAGCATATGGAGAGTCACATAACTCACTCAGCTTCAGGGTAATAGGTGTTCAGCAGAGGAAGGACTCTATTAGGCATTTGCAGTGATTCAGTACGCCCTTCCCATCCAGTGCACTCTTCAGGAAGCTGTAAGCTAACCTAACACCCTATTTACTGAGGTCCCTGTACTGGAAGCATTCACACAGAGCCATTGGGAAGCTACTCCCTGCTGCAGATCCTTGTTGGAGCTTCAGTTGCTCTTTCTCTTTACACTATCTACCTTTCTCTCCTAGTGAGACTATTACAAGTCTGTCCTACTATAGCTAAACCTCATTCACGGGGTTGCCTGGTCCCCGACTTTACTGGACCCATGCCCAGGCTCAGAGCACACATCCACCCTGTCCTTGGGTGAAAGGGGAAGCTGCTACGCCTTTCCCAGCACTATACCAGGTTGAGGCAGGATGTGGTCATAGTGCCACCTGGCCAATAGCAGGGGATATACAAATCTTCCCTACAAATCCTTATTGGAAGCAAACCAACCTATTGGGTTTATTTTGGGTTTACATAATTTTCTAGTAGACTTAAGATATGAAGATCTAATTATGGAAAGATCAGTTATCCAGGAAAACCCCAGGTCCAGAGCATTCTGGATAACAGGTCTCATACCTAATAATTTCAATTCTATGAGCTGAGAGATGTTGCACTGAGTGCACCTCCTGTCCTGGCCAATGGTTCTCAGGGCAGCACAACATAAATGTCACCCAAGATGCACCAGCACCACCCACTTCTGGTGGGGATAATCAACTAAAACGTTATTTCTTTACCATGGCAAATGGGTTATTTCTGCCCCTGAATAAAGTATAGCTATCCAGTCATTCACTGAACACGGTGCATTGTATCATATAGACTATGAAATCAGCTTGAACAGAATTTTGTGTTGCTATGGTACCATGAGGAAAAAAATCCCTGTTTTTTATTTAATAATTTCCATGCAGCATGACACTTCATATGGTTAATGTATGTTTTACTAGTCCCAAAGGTACAAGTGATATGTAAACTCATCCCAATGATCAAATTAGAATACCCTTCTACCATAGTATAAGATACACATTATCAAACTGACCCCTCAGAAATCCTATTGGCTGTAGTCTAGACCTGACTGGAGTAGACATATTGAAACCACACGACTGTTACATGTAAAAATGTTCCTTATTTTCAGTTTATAAAACTCTGAATTTCCTTTTTGAAGAATATGATACGTGAGGCGTAGTCTTGTTAGCAGATCTGTCACACAGGATAGATGATGTGCTTCACCTGTGCTTGCTGCTTGGGGTTTCAGGCTTCTCACCCTTCAAACGCTTTATCAATTGCAATGACTCGTGACACGCTCTGAGGGATGAAAGCAACATAGGAGACAATGACCATGTGTTTGTTTAAGTTTGTGATGAATTCACCTTAGAAATCTAGGCTTCCTTCCTAGACTTTAAGCAAAACAAGAACTCGAGTATATCATAGTAGAGACTTTTGCAGAATTGCAGAAGTATATACAGGTATGGAACATGTTATCCACAATTCTTGGGATCTGGGGTTTTCAGGATATATTCCATAATGTGTATCGCTATACTTTGTCTGCTATAAATCAATCAAGCATTAAATAAAGCCAGTAGGAATATTTTGCTTCCAATAAGGATTATTTATATGATAGGATCAAGCTACATATTTATTGGTATTGCTACTTTTTATTACTCATCGTTCTAGTTAGGCCCTCTCATATTTATATTTGAATCTCTTATTCAAATCAATGCATGGTTGATAGGGTAACTTGGACTCTAGCAACCAGATTACTGAAATTGCAAACTGATGAGCTGATGAATACAAAGCTAAATTACTCAAAAACCACAAATGATAAAAAGTGAAAACCAATTACAAATTGTCTCAAAATATCACTCTCTACACCAGTGATCCCCAACCAGTAGCTCGCGAGCAACATGTAGCTCTCTAACCCCTTGGATGTTGCTCCCAGTGGTCTCAAAGCAGGTGCGTATTTTTGAATTACTGGCTTAGAGGCAAGTTTTGGTTGCATAAAAAACAGATCTCCTGCCAAACATTCTCTCCTGTAGGCTGCCAGTCCATATAGGGGCTACCAAAAAGCCAATCAGAGCTCTTATTTGACATCCACATGGACTTTTTCATGCTTGTGTTGCTCTCCAACTCTTTTTTTAAATTTAAATGTAGCTCACGAGCAAAAAAGGTTGGGGACCCCTGCTCTACACCATACCAAAAGGTGAACAACCCCTTTAAGGATAACGGGTCCCATACCTTTGCTAAAAAGATTTTCATTATTGTTTATGTGGCAGCTACATATTAAACAATACTTTACTTGATAATAATTTTATCCATACCATTCCCTGTCAAGTGCAAATGATCTCAGAATATCCTTGTCTACATCATACCAAAGGTGAGCCACAAGGGGATATGCTCCTTTAGGGATAAGTATGTCCCCATTTCTAGTAGGGATGCACAAAATCCTATATTGGATCGGCCAAACCCCCAAATCTTCACGAAAGATTTGGCTGAATACTAAACTGAATCCTAATTTGCATATGCACACTGGGTTGGGAAGGAGAAAACATTTTTACTTCCTTGTTTTACGCAATTTCCCTCCCCATCCCTAATGTGCATATGAGGATTAGGATTTGGATTCGGTTCTGCAGGGCAGAAGGATTCAGCCGAATCCGAATCCTGCTGAAAAAGGTCAAATCCTGAACCGAATCCTGGATTTGGTGCAACCCTAATATCTAGGGTATATGAATACATTTGTTATTGCATAGACATATCTGGACGGGTGAAGCACTTTTTAACTTTGTGGCAGCTCCAGGCTGGCAATCTGTGGGTTCTGGCAAATGCCAGAGGGGCTGCTGTAAATTGCCATAGAAAGGGACTAGTAAGTTGGCTGGTGGGGGCTGTTTAGGCCTCTGTGTAGTAGGAATCGCAGGGCCTATTTTGAATCCCAGTCCAGTCCTGGGCAGCTCTGTTGTTATTCATTAGACCATAACGACTCGAGCACCTTCAGGGAATGATAATTTCCTCTTTTAAATCAGCAGGGAAAATCAGTCTCACAAACTCTTTATCTAATATGTGATTTATTCCTAATTGCAGAACCGCAGCTGACTGGCAGAATCATGCCAGTGAATGAGATGCTTAGATACACACAATACAAACAAATCTCTGCCTTCTTACCAGTGGCGTAACTACTTGCTGGTGGGCCCTGGTGCAGGATTGGCACCCAGACCCCCCCTATCGTGCTCTCCCCTGTGAATTGGAGTTCTCCTAGCCTCTCTGGTGGGCCCCAAGAGGGAGCGGGCCCTGGTGCAATTGCACCCCTGCTCCCCTGGTAGTTACGCCACTGCTTCTTACCAAGTATCTAACCAGCTCACTACTGTGAAAATGATTACATTGAGTGGGACAATTATTTAAAGTGGACCTGTCACCCAGACACAAAAATCTGTATAATAAAAGTCCTTTTCAAATCAAACAAGAAATCCAATTTCAAATTTTAATTAAAGCATTCATAGCTGTTTTAAGATCATTTAAAAATCTCAGCTGTCAATCAAATATTGTCTGACACTCCTCTATGCCTTAGGCATAGAGGCGGGGCAGACAATTACTTTCACTTTCCATTCAGCACTTCCTAGATGCCACTGCTCCCCACACATTCCCCCAGTTCCCTTAACCATTTAATTGTGTAGCCAGGACATGGGGATAGACATCTGGTCCCCAATTCTGGTGCACAAACAAGATTCTGAGATTATGCAAGGCTTGCCTTAATAACAGTGTCCACAAAATGGCTCCTGCCTGTTTGCTATAATTATGAATTCCCAGACTGAAGAAAACAAGATTAAAATAATGTATATAGTGTAATTAATGTTCATTTTGCTTGACTAATGTGATAAAATAGGATTTTGAATATTTTTTTTGGGTGACAGGTCCACTTTAACATAACATTTGTTTGAATGACATTATATTAAAGTGAGGATATCAGTTGGCCCTAAAAATCCCTTGCGGGGATGGACACCCTGTTCCAAATTCCAATCCAGTTTATCATAACACAGATTTTCAGAGAGCCATCATATTCTGCAGGGCTTCATGTACATCTGCCTGTTTACCCCAGATTATGCCAATACAGGTTGGAGTCACAATAAGCAAAAACATATCACTTCTTACAGCGCACACAATAATAATCTGTAATAATCATGACAAAGCTACAGTGCCAATGGGACAATCTGGGCCAAACTTGTGCCAACTGTCATTGTCAATATTGGAAAACAATTGAATGCATTTATCTTCTTTTTGGAGGCTTATACTTTGTATAAAGCGAGACAATTGCCCTGTGTGGAATTGTTATAAATTACAATCATTTGTATTATTTTTACTGCAAACAGTATTATCTCTTCTTATAAGTGGTATTTGACTTTGTTTATGCCCAGAACAGATACAAACTGGTTATCCAAATTCCAATGGAAACACTAGAGTTGTATCTTGTCACGAACATTAGATTTGAAAATTCAAAATAAACCATAGTACACCACAACCTCACACTTAAGATTTGAGGCTTTAGACCTGTAACATCTTAAATGGTAAGCAAGGGTACCTGCCCAGCCCTCAGATCACTGGCAATCTCATTTCCATCCTCTCTGTCTCAACTATTGTTATCAAAGAACAAGAACATGATGATGCAAATATTAAGAGAATCAAATGGTCACATACAGTCGTATGAAAAAAATTTGGATCACCTCTCAACCTGCATAATAATTTACTCTACTTTCAACAAAAAGATAACAGTGGTATGTCTTTCATTTCTCAGGAAGCAGTATTCAGTTTTATTAAATTAAATTAAATCAAATGTGAAAAACTGGCTGTGCAAAAATTTGGGTACCCTTGCAGTTTTGTTAATTTGAATGCAAGTAACTGCTCAGTACTGATTACTGGCAACACCAAATTGGTTACATTAGCTCGTTAAGCCTTGAACTTCATGGGCAGATGTGTCAAATCATGAGAAAAGGTATTTAAGGTGGCCAATTGCAAGTTGTGCTTCTGTTTGACTCTCCTCTTAAGAGTAACAGCATGGGATCTTCAAAGCAACTCCCAAAAGATCTGAAAACAAACCTTGTTCAGTATCATGGTTTAGGGGAAGGCTACAAAAAGCTATTTCAGATGTTTAAATTGTCAGTTTCAATTGTAAAGGTGGTTATAGACAGGGAGATCTGCTTGTTTATTGATATTGCCAAACAATCAGATCTCTCCCTGATATACACACATTGAGGCGGGCAATATCAGGCTGATACGATCGTGGGCCCTAGGACCCAACTATAGGATCATAACGGAGGCGATACGGGCGGTCAGATCGCAGGATCGCATACACGCAGAGATGCTCCCACGATCTGACTGCGTTTTTTGACCTGCCCAATTGAGATGCCCGACTTTCGGTCAGAAATCCATCAGGGAAGAACGTCGGATAGCCCCACACACAGGCCAATAAGCTGCCAACTCGGTCTGTTGGCAGCTTTTATTGGCCCGTTTATGGGGGCCTTAAGGAATGTAATCAAGAAATGGAAGGCCACAGGCACAGTTGCTGTAAAGCCCAGGTCTGGCAGGCCAAGAAAAATACAGGAGTGGCATATGCAGAGGATTGTGAGAATGGTTACAGACAACCCAATAATCACCTCCAGAGACCTGCAAGAACATCTTGCTGCAGATGGTGTATCTGTACATCGTTCTACAATTCACTTTCGCCACTAACAAAAATTTAGCTATTTGGGGGTCAGGGGAGGTTGGAAGGGGGTCGGGAGGGGTTGGCATCCAATTCTGACGCTCCGGCATCCAATTCTGGTGCACCGGCAATTTGACACGCCTTGTTAATTTGGAGAGGTTGGGGAACCCTGGTCTAGGGGTTTTACATTTGAAAAAGGAGGTAGTAGTATTGATGTAATATCTTTGTTGGGGTGACAATGCACCTGTCTAATTTTGTTATGATGCATATTGAATATTTTCTGTTAATCCAATAAACTTTACGTCACTGCTGAAATAGTACTGTATCCATAAGACATGTTATACTGTATACTGTTATACTGTATAAAAGAAGTTGCTACTCTGAAAGCTTAGCCAATGATAAACAAAACTCCAAAGAATTAAGAGGGTTCCCAAACTTTCTATATGACTATAAGCCTACATGGCATGTATTTACAAAGGCTAGGCACGTGTGATTGGATTGTAATGTCTGTAATGCCCTTAGTTCACCATATGCCAAGTACTTGTCCCTACCACTTGCATCTACAGTACGCCTTGTGCCCAACAGAAATTCTAAGAGCATAGAGTTCAATGCAGGTCTGGACTGAGAATTAATATAGACCCTGGCATTTCAGGTACATAGAGACCCAATCAGCCCACATAGAGGCCCAAACAGACCCAGCAGCCCACTAAATACTGACTTCTATGGGATCTTATAGCAGCCCCTCTGGCATTTGCCAGAACCCACAGATTGCCAGTCTGGACCTGGTTCAATGGCACATGAATGCCTATATGAGCAGGCAATTAGGGTCCTGGCTGCAGCCATGTGTCCTCTGCACTTGCACCTGGTGAAACATCTGAAAGACAAGGGGTGCAACCCACTTGCTACACCTTCAATTGTGATTGAGCTTTCATGCACCAATATTGGGTTCACAGTCAAGGGCAACCCTTTTCCCTGCATATCTGAGATGTTTGATTGTCAAACATCTTAAAACTGTCACTGTAGCTCAAGGTAGGCCCAGCACCATTTCATTCATTCTGTATTGAAATAACAGAATACTGAGATACTGAGACTAATTTACTAGCATGCTAAATTGCAGTTATCCATAGCAACCAAAAAGCAATTTGATTAATCTGCTACAAGTTGATAGGGGTAAAGTGTAACCTACGTATCACCTGTGCTAGCAAATTAGCTCCATTGGCTCCAATTCATACTTACTATTTAAAGTCATATAGGTTGGAGTAAAAGAAGTGCAACTTTTTGCATGAGCTCATTTAACGTCTTTTGCTTTCACGTTCCTATTCCGAAACAATATTATTGTGTAATATAAGTGGTAGCACTGACAAATATTCCTAATTGCCCAAGACAAAGCTTTCATTCTCTGCAGTACACCTCCTTTCTAATTTGCCGTTGAATTAACCCTTGATCTCTGAACCTATCCATTAGCCAACACCCTATCCATTAATACTTTTATGGTCCCTTCCTAAACACTCAAGAGTCTTTACTGAAGTCAAGAGACATTCATAAGATTGCACCCTCATAATAAATTAGCTTCCCAGGAAAAAAAATATCACAAAAACATCTTGCCAACGTGTCATTATGTAAATATTGAAAAAGTACTCAGAACACTATGCAAAGTACACGTTTCATATTTTTGTATGTTAAAGTGATTTGTCCATGTATAAGCAGTTTGTTAAATCACTGGGTAGGAATTACACATGCCATGCTAGCCATGCCTTGTTGCTGTGCTTCACAATTGGTTTTACGTACCTTATACTGTACAGTTTTATTTGTAAAGTGATATCTCTCATTGCTGTCCCTTGGATTCTCTCATGATGTCGATACAAAGTGATAGAATGCAGTGGGTACAGTGCACAACAGTTGAATAAGGAAGGCCTTAAACACTGTAAACAATTAGTATTGAATTATATTTTATGCTCATAAAAACAAGCTATACAAGATGATGACTTATTTTGGAGGGTCCTAACATTTTTGCAGTCCTGCATTTTCAGTTCACCCACTATAAGGGCACCTTTAGCTGTACCTGTGCACAACAAAATTCTCTCTCCCAGTATTTTTTATTTTGAGGCTTAGAGAAATGCTGTGTAAAATGTTCACTTGTTAATGCACCTGCCAAGAGACAAAAAATTCAAGTCAAACAGTATTGGGAAAGGAAATATCTCTGCCCACTAATTTCTGGGAGTTATGCACATCTGTTACATCTGGGGCATTTCTTACAGATCCATGCTTACATGGCTTCTGAAATATATGATATATATGATCTGTTTGGCAGATTCCTCCAGGTGTTGCATGGAATACCTTTAACACAGGCTACAACTATGGGTCTGTTGTAATAAAAAGGGAAAACCACAGCCATTCCTAGCATTCTTCAAGCAGCATCAAAACACTTTCTGTGCCATAGCCCTAATAGCTATTTGACAGCAAGTCATGGTGGTTACAAAAAATGTGAATGCCATTAACCAGGACCTTCATGTGAATTCATCAGATTTCTACGGCTGAACAAAGTATCTGCTTCATCAAAAGCTGCCCATGCAAAATCATATTTAGGCTGCCACTGTGACCTCTATTAACCCAACTGCTAGCTGATCAGCCTGTATATTGGATCTAGGCAATCTCCTTTTCCCATCAATTATCTTCAGATAAAGATTTACACAGCCTATGGCCAACTGTAATGCACGGACCCCCTACATGTAGAGTATAAACAGTATAGCTTGAGGGAAAAGTCACCTAGGATTTTAGTTATTTTAGTTTGTGTAATAGTATGTAATATTGAGCTGATTAGATTGTTTTGTTTTCAGACCAAATAATCGGATCACAACAACTGATCATGCATGACATAGAGGTGAGGGCCACATCAACAAACCAACCAGTCATCTCCTGACTGGATTTTAAAACTGCCCAGTTGATATCTGGCTGGTTTTCAGATTGAGGTGGGGAGCCCCCAAGTGGCAGCCCAAGTGGGACCCAGTCACCCCAGTCCAACAATGTCCAAAATTCAATGTGAGTTATTGGCATCAGTGGAGCTAAGTTGTGAAGTCAGTAGTCAGCACCTTTAGGATCTGTGGACTTGACTCTCTGTAATAATTATGCTGTAAACATAAGTTTTAATGAAACAGACTGTCTGAGAAATACAGAAACTGTAACTTGTATTGACACTGTTCAGAAAAGTACTTGCTCCTTGCAGCAAAAGCCAATAACTCCTCATCAGGCTGCTGCTCAATTGTCCAAGGGAACTCTGGAATTACCAGATATTCCAGGGTTCCCTTGGTGGGTTGCGTCAATAACTGCAGCAGAGTTAAGTCATCCAGAAGTAATGTCATTCAAACACAAAAGATGCATGCCACAATTGTGAAAACCAGGATACTTTTTTGCATTTTTCAAATAAGCCTTTCTTACTAAAGTTTCGAAGCAATGAATTATGGGTAAAATCATGGGGACTAAATACATTTTTAGAAAATTAGTTGCTGAGCAAAAAGCTGACCATACCAAATGAGTGGATCTTTCCTCCTATAGCCGATCATAGCCCAAGGGGCAAACAATTGGATTACAACAATGGGAATAGAAGACAACGGAGTGAAGACCACATCAACTAGCTGGTCCTCACTCTGCCAAATTAACATCTGGTCAATTTTTTGACAGATATCAATTGGCTGGACCTGTTGAGAGCACCATATTCAGCATCAGAATGACAGGTTGGAGACCCACCAGGGCTTCCACCACAAGGGTCCCATCCTCCCTTCGGGTCTCCTCCTGCTGCCTCTGCCCCCGCATGTACCTGTCTTGTAGTTGCGGCCATGATTGGGGCTGGAGGGAGGGTGAGATCAGGGGGCAGGTCAGGCTGCACAGGGGTCTGATGCCCACCAGGTTTATACCCAGTGTCCTGTCAGTCCAGTCCAACCCCGCCACTGGCAGTAGTGATGTTTTGGTTTGACAAAAATTAGACCTGCACCTGGCCACCTTTAGGCAAGGGCTAACAGTTCTCTCAGAATTATGGAGGAGAGACATTGCTCTAAATAGGAAAAGTATTACTCAAAAGTGTGAAAAGTGTGGCTCGTCATAGTGCTGTGTTTTGCACTACAAACAGCAAGTTTCCCATTCATCAGCGAGGCCAGTGGGTGCTGAACTATGAGCACTAGAGGTTCTCACTGAGACAATATATGTAATCAAAAATTATTTGAATGCAACATTTGCTTTCATGTAACAGAGATGTGGAAATTGATATATTAGGGTAGGGGTCAGACAGATGGTACTGTATACTTCTGTATGAGGTGTAATTGTGTTAGCTGTCACAGGATTATCTGGGGATCTTTTGGGAAGTAACTGTACAGCCTGGGATCCCGTCTCCTCTGTGGGAGGTCAGTAACAGTAACAGCAGCAATTTCAGCACAGTATCAGTCGAAACAATGGCACTTTTATGATGTCTTGAATGGTAGGCTTGCCACAAACATTAAGAAGGTCTCCGCCTAGTGATACTGGGGAGGGAAGTGAAGTTATAAATGTGAGAAAGTAACCTGCCTCTTAACAGTGCTGCACCTGTGTGCTTAACCCGAGGCTTCTGGGCACCTGTTGTGTGCTGTGTTGGAATTTCTGCTCCGCTTTGTGACTGGATTTGCCAATCCCCACCTGTGAGAAAAGCAAGCAAATACTGTGGGAACTCTCCACCCACTTGACTTGCTGCTGCTGCACTGCATTATCTTTAACCTGGGGCTGGGCCCAGCCTCACATGTCACAGAATTAACCCCTATCCGTCTAGAAAGACCAGCTGAGCAGGGCTCTACACGGCTTGCCACAAAGCATGAGTTAAAAGGGAAAAAGTGTGAGCATGTCGACTGACACAGTCTCTTTCTGCTAAACTATCTGCCCTAAAGGCTTTACGTAAATGTTTTACTCCTGCTAAGCAGCAGGAAGACAGATTGCAAGATTGGGCTCTGAAGGCTCTGGCTCAGTTTTACACTGAAACAATACTTTTTTTACTTTCTGGATTTTATCCTTTCCAAATGTGTGCCAAGAATTTAATATTTTCCATATGTCATTCAGAGCTCCTCTTAGTGGAAGTAGGATGTATATAGTCTTGGGTCCTTTTGAGGGATCTAACCTATGGCCAGGGTTGGACTGGGGTCCACTGGGTTTTTTCTGGTGTCCCGCTGGCCCAGTGCAACCCTGGCCATAGATTAGATCTCTCCAAAAGAGCCAAGACTATACACCGTACTGCTGTTACGAAGAGCCCTAAATGGGGGCCCAGACCCACTCTTCACCCACTAGAGATTAATGCTGCTTTCCCCTTGGCCTCCACCCATTCATGGTCTCAAAGTACAGGTATGTGGGGGGGGTAGTTTTTGCTACATTGGCTTGTGGAGAGGACCCTTATGGGGGGGCCTGAGATAGAAGTCCTGTGGCCCCAATCCCCCAGTCTGATGCTTTCTATGGCCCTCCAGCTGAATACAACTTTGGCATTTGAATTGGGATGCTGAGAGTTGCAGTGCAATAATAACTAGAGGCTGGACATTAAACATCCTTAAACCTTCATGCCTTTCTACACATAATATCTTATAAAAAAAGATTAATCTTTCCCTTTACTTACAGATGTTGCCAAGATGGTCACCTCTCCTTGCCACCCCAAAAAGAAAGCTCGGATCTCATTTCTAAGATAATGAAGACAAGAAGGTTAAAACAGAAAGAAGTGAATTGTAGCGGTCCAACCTATCATGAGACATAGAATATAGGCTGTAGCTTTTTTCCAGCAGAATGTCTCCATATGGTGAGGAGACTGACCACTTCAGCACATATCGCAGATTCCAGATGACTTGCCAGATGACGGAAATGGCATCAGTTCATTCGTTTTGGTTTCAACTCCCAAAGGTTAGAAATTAAATTCACGGCATAGGATGCAGGGAATTTTATTCTCATTGCTACCAGAGGGTCTGCAATGTGTTTGCAAAGACCTCTCTGGCAGCAAATCCATTATTCTTGGCTGAAGTACAAAACAGTTTCAAACAAACTGATCCCGGTTCTCTCAAAGCCAAAAATCTGTGCTCCGTGGCTGCTGTATTGGCCTCCATTTAAAGCGATTGTTGTGGAGAACCGTGGCCTTTAGGGCAGGTAAACCTAGAAAAGAGTGTAAATTACATTCAGTGGAAAATACATAGCTTGTCCTGAAGTTCCTTTTTATGATTATGAACACTCTGGTAAGATATTCAGGCTCCAAGGCCAGCACGTTTTTTAATATATTTTTTGCTGAATAGCCTCGCTCAGTACATTATCGACTAAAGAACAGCTGCACAGAGCTGTCAAACTCATTTGTATTGATGGCTGGATTTATATGAAATAGATTTTAAATGGGCCACACATATGTAGGTATAGTTACAAAAGTAATGTATATTCATATGCTGGGAATTACATAGCACCTAATCAAAGTCAGGCATTGATGCACTTTAATACATTGAGTGGTGCAGAAGAATTAAGGTGTAAGGGCAAGAAGGCAAGATGAGGTGGCAGTTGGCAGGCTGAGGGGAAGCAGCTGGTGGAATAAGGGAAAGAGGGGGGATATTGGTGGTAGGCGGGATAAAAAAAAAAGGAGAATGTGGGGGCTGAGAAAGAAAGAATTTAAGAGTAAATACAAATCTGGTTATCAGGGAGGCCATACAACAACCAAGCGGTAGGACAGTCATATGTTGTTCAATATGGTCATCCACATATGTCTGTTCTGAAGTGATATAGTAATCCAGTCCTGCACTTTTAACACTAAAGCTGGCATAAACGTGCAGATTTACTCTTATGTCTGACAAACGATCGTTCTTTGCAATCTCCCAAACTAGCACTATCCATTCAGATTAGACTAAAAAAAACAAATCAGACAATGTTCTAGTCATCAATTCCAATTCAGCAATCGTGCGAAAGTTATGTCCGACAAATAGTAGTGACAGTCACCCATTGATATACCCACAGATAATCAATATATGCAGAGATATTATCCACAGCCAACACAAATCATCTAGCCTGTCCGATCGGCGACCAGTTGCCATGGCAAGAAAAATGTCGGGATGGTCCAAGAATCACACGAAACAAAGATTTGTACAACTTTATCTTTGTGTCTATGTCCAAACCAACTGGGACCTGATGAAATAGCCACATGGTCTGCCCAGACTGCCTCCTGACATGCCCACCTTTACAGAAATGTATCTGGTCAACCCCCTCAGAGTGAAACAATGTCACTTGTCACAGATATATAAAAATATCTCGTTCCGTTGACCTCCTATAATTTCAGAAATATTAAATACAACTAATAAGCACTCTTCAAATTAGCAACCTAATGGGATTTCATACATTGTTTTGGGGCCAAGTGCACAAATGTACAAACACTGGGAAAATGAATAGAGACTGCACTGTGGAGGAATCTTCGACCAAGTAAAAGCTGGAGACAGAACCCATCAGGCAAGTGGAAGGAAATTTATTTTAATGAGACAACCAGTGTCACCAGTTAAGCAGTGGAAATTCTCAAGTATATCTAAACAACAAAATACATGTATAAACATAGCAAGGAGATAAAAGGAAAACAAGTAAAAACAAAGAAATTGTTCCAATAGAACAGTGGTCCTCAAACTTGGCCCTCCAGCTGTTAAGGAACTACAAGTCCCACAATGCAATGATGGAGTCTGACAGCCACAGTCAGGCAAATGCATTGTGGGAATTGTAGTTCCTTAACAGCTGGAGGGCCAAGTTTGAGGACCACTGCAATAGAATAAAATATGTTACTGCAACTACCAAACCGATGAAATCTTTCCTGACTATGCTTTAACCCAATAAGCAGTCCAAATGCATCTCTCCATGTAATCCTTCAGCGTATAATGTTTATGGTGTTCAAATCCAACAGTGGGCAGGTGGTAATGATCTGTTGGGATAGAAATGGCACAGGAGGTAGACTTTGCACTGCAATTTGGCATGATATCACCCCTCCCTTCCCCCCAAGCAGCCTATTAACAAATAAATGGGAAGGGAACCAAATAACAGCTCCCTGACACTTGAATTGTTAAAAATGCTCCCCACAGTGGTAGATATGAGAATAGCACTCAATAGTAAAAATCCAAGTCTGGGCATGACTCCTCCAGTTAAATTGAGTAGAAAAAAACAATAGCTTATCACAAAGTAGTTCCATTGTAAAGTGCTGCATATTACTGAAAGCACATGACCAGGCACAAAGACCAGAGATGTCTGTTTACACACCAATATTACAAGAACCAATAACATTTTAAATGATAGACTTAATTATTTGCAATGCATACAATTTAATTTAGTAATAAAAGTTAAACCATAAAAAACATGATAGAATCCATTTAAGCATATCATGTACCATGGTTTATGAGCCACAGCAGCAGCCCAAGACATCCAAGTAGCTTTAGCCTCTACTGTGCATGCTACCTGAAGGTCTGCTATAGAGCATCAATTTAAAACATTACTTACTGACAGTTTAGATGAAGGCAACCATGTTACTGAGCAACAAATCTGAAACATAACACTATATAAATAACATTTAAATTGTTTGTGGTTGTGAATTGTTTGTGGCATTATTGGAAATAGCAAGTTTTGTCAAACCTTTCATAACATAATAAACAAAAAATGGCTGTCCAGCCTACTGATGTATGCTCTTAAAATACACCATATGCTGCTTAATTACATATAGATAAACCAGTAAACAGATAACTAGCTCAATACATTAACCTATTATTATTATTTTTGGAAACTTGGAAGCATCAAATCTGTTCTAGTTAATAGAAAAACTGACTCCGGCCGCATTTATGCTGCTGACAGACAGTAGTGGGCAGGGGGAGTGGTTACAGGCCTGTTTACTGTCTCTTTACTGATCTTATATTACTACAGTCTGAACTGAGGTGACCTGAATGTGCTACATAAATATCTCTTGTCAACCAGGCTTCTATGTACATTTCTATCTTCCACTTCCGTTTTATAGCAAAAATAGGCATTGTGCTTTAATAGCTGTGCCACAGAGAATTCCTGGCAAGGAAGTACTCTGAAACAGGAATCACATTGTTTTATTTATTCTGTGATACTCTGCTTTTTGGAAAAAGGTTGCAAATGGAGCTGTTTTAGGGGAGCTCTGTGGTGTGGATGTGCACGTTGGTCTAAAACCCACAAGGTGGGTTCAGGCTGCCATCCACACAAGATTTCCAGGTTGTGGGCGGGTTCATGTCAAACTCTTCCTTCAGCCCAATCTGCCTGTGACCATTCAATGTCCCACTTCCACCCAAAGCCAGAACAAGTGGTAGGCAGAGTAGGCACGTGCCTAGGGCACAAAAGTTAGGGGGTGCCAGGCAAGTACCTTGGCATGAGTACCACGTACCAGGCATGAGTGTCTCTTGTTTGTGTGCCTTCATGTGGTGAGGGGAAGTGATGCTTATGGTTAGAGTGCATGCGCGCAATCATGTACGTGCGCATACTCACTGGCGGCAGAGGGGGGTGGTGCTGCTGGCCAGGTTGCCTAGGACGCCCGGCCGGCCTGGCCCAGCCCACCCAACTTGGTGACATCAGAGAAAAATATCTACTTGCTTGAATGCTGTAGAAACACTTCCCATTGACTTATATAGAATTTAGGTAGGTTTTAGGTGCTAATGGGAATGATTGGGAGATTACTGTCATGTTTTTTTCAAAACACATCAGTTAATAGTGCTGCTCCAGTAGACTTCTGCACTGAAATCCATTTCTCAAAAGAGCAAATAGATGTTTTTATATTCAATTTTGAAATCTGAAATGGGGCTAGACATATTGTCAGTCTCCCAGCTGCCCCAGTCATGTGACTTAAGCCAGCACTTTAGGAGGAAACTGCTTTCTGGCAGGCTGTTATTTCTCCCACTTAATGTAACTGAATCAGTCTCAGTGGGGCTTGGCTTTTACTATTGAGTGTTGTTCTTAGATCTACCAGGCCACTGTTATCTTGTATTAAGGAGCTGCTATCTGGTTACCTTCCCATTGTTCTGTTGTTCGGCTGCTGGGGGGTCAGGGTGTGATATCACTCCAATTTGCAGTACAGAGTGACTGAAGTTTATCAGAGCACAAGTCACATGACTGGGGGTAGCTGGGAAACTGACAGCATGTGTAGCCGCATGTCAGATTTCAAAACTGAATATGACAAAATCTGTTAGCTCTTTTGAAAAAATGGATTTCAGTGTAGAACTATTAACTTATGCGTTTGGAAAAAAACATGTTTTCCCATGACAGTATCCCTTTAAAAGTTTACAATTGATTACTTCAATGAGTCTTGAAAATATATGTTTTAAGTATGGTCTCAAAAACGAATACATTTTCCCCATAAAGAGGAGATATCCACCCTCTAGAAGATAAAAAATATAATCAAAAGATCTAAGGAAGCAGCAGGGATGAAGGTGACCATGAGGTGAGGCCCTGAGCTGTAGTTCAGACTGGAAGCAATCATTGACCTGCTGGTTGGCATGAAGCCCAGGAGGTGACCCAGTGGGCTGGCAGTGAACAATATTGTAGCAAAGGATGTAAGTTCTGTAGGCTCGGCCTAATCCATAGAGTTGGCTTCCTCTACAACCCCCATCAAAAGAAGTAAAGCAATAGCCACCCAATTCATTAGGCAAGCTTGCACTTTCATGTGTGCTGGGACAGATTCAAAATAATTCTTTACCTCAGAATGTATAGCCGCTATGATTGCTTTAAAACATTGCCAGCATTCGTCATATACGCTCCAGCCAGCTTTAGTGGACCGGTTGAATCATTTGATTTTAACTGACTGTGCAGGTTCTCTTTGAGCTTTAAACTGATTTCTTTTTTTTTCAGATTTTTCTAAGTACCCACTTCTGTGCATTGAGAAGTTTGCACTGGCGTGCAGCTGAATAAATAACACTGTGCTGTTCTCTCGAGACATATATTGATTTTCCACAATCCTTTCTCTGAACTTTCCTAAAACTACTCAAGGTGCTGAGACTACAGAAAGCTTTGCAAGTGGCACTTTCATCCACATTTACCACATAATATCGTAACTTGCTCTATTTCAGGTGCTCCCTGCACTGAACTGTTCTTTTTTTTTAAAAAAAAAAAGACTGTATACCAAAAGGAAACTATATCCTATTTATAAGCTGGACACCTACTGCCAGGCAGAATTGACATTTTCTAAACAGATTCAAACGTTACTTGGTTTTTTAAGCAAGGAAATGTTTGGAAAAGCAATTCAAAATATGGAATTTTGAAAAACAATAATTGTTCCGTGTGCTGTCTTTTCTAAACAAAGATACAAGGTTGCAGCACAGTCCAATATTGTTGGACTGGGCTGGCCAGCTTAGACCTGCTCCACAGACACTCCTGATCTCCCTTCCCCCACCGACTGCTTAAAGAAGATGGGAAGCAGGTATGCACGGGGGGGGGCACAGAGGGGACCTGCGACTGGGGAGGGGTACACAGAGGCCCAAACAGCCCCCACCAGCTCACTAAATACTGACTTTCTATGGCACCTTATATCAAGGGTTTACAGAGTACAATAGGATTAGAGGGCCTTACAAATTAGAGTTTACAAACTAAAGGTTAGGGTACCATTGAGACATTAGGATTTTAGAAACAATTTTGTAATTTACGATACAACAATGATTGACAGATGCGAGTCTAGGATAGCTCCTAGGTTGCGTGCCTGTGTGGTGGAATGAAAGTTAGTGTTGTTTACTGTGAGTGATATCTGAGGGACAGGGGAAGATCTTGGAGGAAATATAATCAGTTCTGTTTTTGAAAGGTTCAGTTTCAGGTGGGGCTATGACATCCAGGAGTAGACAGCAGAGAGACAGTCTGTAACTTTGGAAAGGACAGAAGGAGAGAGATCAGGAGTAGACAAGTAGAGTTGGGTGTCATATGCATAGAGGTGATACTGAAGACCAAACCACTGAATGAGTTTTCCTTGCGAAGTTGAATAGAGCGAGAACAGCAGGGGGCCTAGTACAGCGCTTGAGGAACTCCGACAAAGAGAGGGAAGGTAGTAGAAGTAGAGTTAGAGAAGGCAACTTTAAAGGAACGGTCAGACAGATAAGATGTAAACCATGAGAGAGCAGTGTCACGAATGCCAGCTGAGTAAAGAGGAGTGGGTGGTCAACTGTGTCAAAGGCTGCAGAGAGATCTAGAAGGATTAATATGGAATAGTGACCTTTAGACTTAGCCAGTAGAAGATCATTGGTTACTTTGGTGAGTGCAGTTTCAGTTGAGTGTGATGGGCGTTAGAGAGATTGCAGGGGGTCAAGAAAGGAGTTGTAAGTGGGAAGCTGGACCAGGTGTTTGTAAACAAGCCTTTCCAGTAATTTGGATGCAAATGGAAGAAGGGAAATGGGGACAGTGCCTGAATTTCCCTAGCAACCATGCACTGCTTTAAATAAAAGATTGCAATATGACTAGAAGAGGGCCTGAATAGAAAGATGAATAATCAAAAGTATTATTATTGTTATCATATATTATTAGAGCATACAGCGTAGCACTGTAAAGTAAATGTGTTCTGCAAATAAATCAAATGAATTACACACATAGAACATACAGAGTTATGAATATAATGGCCAGTACAACAGGTGAGGCAGACCCTGAGCAAAAATACTTACAATCTAAAAGGGAAAAGGAATAAGACACAAGGTATGGGAGTGGGCAAGATCAGAAATAAGAAAGGTGAGAGATGTAGCATATGGTATTCCATTTAGTAGCTAAACAGATTGAGGGAAGGCTTCTCTAAATAAGTGTGTTTTAAGAAATCTTGAAAGCAGAAAGGGAGGGAGAAAGTCGGACAAAAAGTAGCAATGACAATAAATTCGTTCATGTATCAGTGACCTGTATTGAAAGCTGGGAAGAATCAGAAGAAGAAGGCAAATAATCTAAAAACTATAAAATAAATAATGAAGATATAGGGGCAGATTTATCAAATTCACATGAAGGATTCGATGTTCGATCGAATTTTCCAAAAAATTCTAATTCAAATTTTCAATTGTTTTTGAAGACTTCTTCGACCAAATCGAATGATTTGAATAATTCGAATAAAAATCTATTCGAATATTCGACAGTCAAATTACTTGCCCTTTAAATTTTTATCGACTGCCTAGTTCGCCAGTTTCAACCTGGCTTTTATTTTAGATTGAAAAAAAAATTTGATCGAATGGATAAAATTGTCCGAATCGTTATAGAATAGCGGTAAAATCCTGCAAATTCGATATTCGAATTCGAAGGATTTTTATTCCCACACTATTCCCATGGTCGAATTCGAGGGTTTTTTAACCCTCGAATTCGACCCTTAGTAAATCTGCCCCAAATTGAAAAACGGCTTAGAATTGGCCAATCTATAACATACTAAATGTTTACTTAAAGGTGAACCACTGCTCTAACATCCTACAGTAATGCTGCAAAGCCAGGCACTGGGAGTCAGCTTCATGACAGTCAAGAAGCAAACTCAGTAAAGGACAATGGGTTATGTACTAAAAGGCACTGTTTGCCCAGGAGCAGTAAGCCATAGCAACCAATCAGCAGGTAGTTTTAACTGGTCACCTGTTTAAAAGCAAGCATTTTATTGGTTGCTATGGGTTACTGCCCCTGGGCAGACTTTGTGCCTTTTATTACATATGTAATATATAAATGTATAAAGCATGATCATAGTATGAGCTGTACTATGTGCATTGGGCTGGATTGAACATGAATACTGTCAGATAAAAAGGGAACTCACCCTGTACTTAGTGCCTGTTATAAGTAGGCAATGAACACTGGGCTAGTACACATCAACAGCACTACTAGTTAACAGCAGCCAGTGTCGGACTGGGATGCCAGGGGCCCACCAGAAAACCTTAGACCAGGGGCCCAACTTTCCAAACTATTATTCCTTCTGTCCTCACTTAACCTCTTTATTCTCCTATTCTTTTAGTTCTACTTACTATACTCTATTCTTCCATTATTAAGCCTCTTTTTCCACATAAAGAAATAGGGAATGAACATGAAATAGGCCAAATTTTTAGAAGCAAGAGGCCCACTGACACCTGGGCCCACCGGGAGTTTTCCTGGTATCCCTGTGGGCCAGTCCAACACTGACAGCAGCATAGGGCACACATCAGGGTACAAATGTAAAGAAAAAAAGAAATGTAAAAGCAAAAAAACAGCATTCCCAATCCCCATGGTCCTCCTTTCACTGTGCTATCCATTAGGCTTCTGACATCTCTCTGGGTTCCCCTGCAGTTCTGCCTGTCAGGTGGTCTCCCTAAGGGCTGGGGCACTTGGTACCTTTTGAGAGGCGGCTACTTAGCATTGGTAAGCAAATGCCATCTCCAACTCATTTTCAAGTGAGAAAATCAGGCCCTGGGCTACTTTTAGCATTTTCAATTGTAGTCGATGGTAAACATCTGCAGAGATATTTGATCTACAAGGTAATGAAAAAACACCTATGTAATATTGCCCTGAAAGCTCTGCTTATCACCCACTTCTTTTATTGCTAACGATGGGATATCAAGCATGTCTCTCTAAGACCCAGCACATTTGTTTCACAGACACAGCTCTTAACCTCTGAGCTATCCCTTCCTTCTTTGATTTCTATTTATTTTTATTCTGCTACAGTGGAATGCAACAGGATTTGTAAAATGATAACAATATTAGATCAAGTAACGCTGCCCCTTTATTGTTTCAGAAACCAGGTATCTAGTATGCTATTGGCATATTGACAGAAATACATGCAAATATTTCCATACCCTGATACAATTTGGCACATGATTTGTGGTCTTCTATGCATTTTTTTTAATACTTTTCTCATTCTAAAGAAACTGCATATGCTTTATGAAGTAAAACAAAAAAATTAGATTTTGTTTCAAAGTTCACTGGTCTTGGCTGGATAGAAAGGTGGTGAATACTCTATACCCTATAATGCATCATTTTTTTTGTCCTCCCTGAGTGTTCCATCAGGTAACAGCTTTAGTTCCCCAGCTTGTACGCTTCTGCATGTTGTTCTTGGCCCACTGGCTTTTGTTGAAATAACTCAGGCTTCACATACGCAAAAACACAACTTGATATTGGTACTGAATATGGAAAAAAAGCAAAATAAAGAAACAGTGCAGCTGGATAAATACCAGAGGGGAACTTATTAAAGCCAAGATCAACCCCAGCAACAGGGCTTGCAACTTACATGGGATTTCCCGTTATAACACAAAAGAAGAGAAAGGCCTCATTAACTGAATGTTTATTCCAAATCTGGGAGACCCTTATTTTATATGACTGTGCGTTTCAGATCAGTGCTATTTCCCATAAAGGATCTAGAGAAAGGTTGCCTGGTGCTAGAGTTCAGCATGTGTTGGAATGGGTAGACAGATTATTGGAGGGCACGCAAAGACACAGTGGGCATTGTAAACAAGATAATAATTGGTGCCAACAACAAAGCTAGAGGGTGTGAGACAGTCCTTAAAATGATTTTTAAAAGTTAGGAGACAAGTTAAAAGTCAAAGTCTTTCCAGATACTTGACAGTTATATTACTGTGTGATATGCTAGGTAGACAAAGATTTGGCACCCCCCATGATTTGAACTTTCCTTCAGATTTTATACAGTATACTGAACTTATTGCACCAGCCTAAAGTTTCAGCTTGTCAATAGCAGCAATGATCCAGGACTTCAAACTTGTCACAGGGGGTCACCATCTTTGAAAGTGTCTGAGACACTCACACGCTCAGTGGGCTCTGAGCAGCTGTCGAGAAGTTAAGCTTAGGGGTCATCACAAATTATCAAGCAGAAAATGAGGTTTGTCTGTAAAATAAGTTGATGCTACAGGGCTGGTTATCAGATTCTGATGCTAGTTGTCCTGGATTCTGTGCTGCCATGTAGTAATTATCTGTATTAATTACCAATCAGCCTTATATTGTGACATTTCTATTCTATGTGTACTGTATATTGTGAGTGGGTCCCTAAGCTCAGTAAGTGACAGCAGCACAGAGCATGTGAATCAGTGAATCAGCAGAAAAGAAGATGGGGAGCTACTGGGGCATCTTTATGGACACATGAGGGAATGTAATAAAAGTCAGTAAAGGAAAAACTATTCACAGTGCAAAAAGTTATGCCTCTGTGCAAAAATTTTTGCTTTGTGCAAATTTAATATAGCTTTTGTGAACCCGGAAACTGTTTAGCGAGTCGACCACTTCCGACAGTGGAAGAGAGTTTGCGAAGTCAATGTAATAAAACTTCTTACTGAAAAAGTCGTTATGTTTGCTCCAAAAGATTACGACACCTTCTTAATAGTGCGCAATTAAAATTTGCAATGCAAACAATATTACATTGCGAGATGTGGATTTTTAATCTTATTGATGCATTTTCTTTTGCTCTTTGCGAATTTAATTACATTCCCCCCACAGATCTTTACTGCTAAACCGCTGTGGATGCCTTAGTTGGGTTAGTACAGCAGCATAAAACATAATGTCCAACATTAGTTACTTCTTTAGTTAGGCTTTAGCTCTTTAATGGCACTAGATTAGAAATAAGGTCACTGGTGTTTCTGAAAGATGGCTGAAAGCTGGGCAGAAAATTTTGACAGCTATACTGTGTTTCAAAGGGGAATAGAATAGGAGAAGGGTACATATGTATGTTCAACATCAATATAATAACCTAATATAAATTAAGAAACAGTTGTGAAAATTTATGATCAGATTGAACTCTTATGGGACCCGTGGCTGACCCAAACCAGTCCTAGCGCAACCTAGAGCCAACCTAGAGTCACAGTGCTGTCCTCACTTATATACCAGTGCCCGGCCTGGCCATCTTCACTGGAGGGAGCAGGGGGGCAAACCAAATGCCAGAAGACTTTGGAAAAGAATTACACTAGTGCAACACTAGTTACAGGAAATTGTAGGTGTGTATAAGAGGTAGGCTCCTGTTGTAACAGAAAATAATACAAGTATGAGGGAAATGTTAATCATGTGGAATTTTAACTGCCCACATACCGACTTGTTTACTTGAATTCCAAAAAATGTATATCTAAGTTTCACATTGCATAATTAATTGACATGATCATGGCACTGCATAAAAAGCTCTTTGCTGGTTGATGATTCTCACTATTATTGAAACAGAACTATCTATAATATTAAAGTATGATAATGGGCTCAGATACAATCAGCAGGTGCAATATTTGGCAACAAATTGCTCCCATTAAATGGCATGTATATTTTTGCTTGCATCTTACTCGGGTACAAGAGAACTTTGCACCTAACGCCTGTCTTGTACAGCTCTCCTTTTGCATGTTAGGCTATAGGTGCTGCTCCAGTCATATCACATGCAACTGAAGGGTGTGTGCCAGTGTGCTGCCTCTTTGCAAGGTGCAGCCATTTCCTTGCATTTTGTTAACTGGCACAAACTTCATGAATCTTCTGCAAAATGCTGGGCCTTATTGCAGTGAGCACAATTACACTGAGAAATTAGGAATGCTGAGTTTTTGGTCCCATTAATTGTGCAATTTGTTGGCACTTTACAGTCCTCCGGTTAGCCTTTGTATTTTATCTCTAACTTCGTTCTTAGACAAATTTCCAGCCTAGTATGGTGAGACAAAGACAGGACACCCCTGCACAACAATACGTTGCAGTAAAACATTAGAATGTGATTAGTAAGGACGAACAGTGGCAGGTCATTTATATGTCAAAAAAAAAGAGGGAGAAAATGGGATGTTTCACAATTGGCTACAAAACAATGATGGGAAGGAAGAGTTCATTTGTTCTTGATTCTTCAGTGGTATGAGTGTTGGAATACAAGAGGGTGATGAAAGTAGAAGGTTAGGCCTCTGGTTCAACCTTGCAGCTAAGATGGTGTGGAAAAAACATCATCAATAATCTGTTGTCATGGCCTTCACATGTGTCAGGGTCTTTACTGGGGTTGTACTGGGGTTGTGCTCTAATGAAATGCAGAAACCCATGTTGCACACTCCATTCAGTTTCCCTGCTTGCAGCTTCCTTTCCAAGCATGAGAAGAGCGCACCCTAGTGGGTCATTTCAAAATGGTTACTGAGTTACACAAGTTTTTCCTTCATGTGTTTCCTCCACCTCATGTGAGAATTGTATTTGATCTTCCAGATCAATATCTATCAGCTTTGGGAGAGGTGAAATGAAAACCCTACTCTTCATTTCTCCCTTTAAAACCACACTCTGGGCACATTTCTAATATTGCTGTAGGGTAAATTCACAATTTATTTAGAAAGACCCTATATGGCTGAACAGAAATCTGTGCAACCAGCAAATACATTTAACTATTAAAAAAAAGCAGTTAACCATACAATTTTAGCAGAAATAACAAGGAATTCTTGACATTTTAAATACTTAAGAAGGAGAATTTGGTTAAATCCAAGACTGGGTCATCTTCATCTTAATAACATGGGGGTTATTCAACACCTCTGCTTTAATACGACCATGTAGAAATTGTTATTCTGAGACAATATGTAATTTGTCTTTTACTTGTTTTGTAAAAATGTAAAACATAATTTAAAAAAGGTTTGTTCAAAAATGTAATGAATAAATGAAAAAAAAGAGCTTAGAATGTCACTGTCTATTTAACATAGGGCTGACACCAGACACTGCTTATTTTCACTGAAGTAGACGAAGCTGCCGCTTCAACATCCCATTCACTTTGTTGACTTTTCACTGACAGAAAATGCGCCTGAGTGTCATAGCTCCAACCACCCCTTTAATTTGCCATTCACAATGAGCATTTACTGTTTGTCCAGGGGTAATGTGGCAGTGCTAACCCATAGTCTTGCCTGTGTGTTGTTAGTGAAAGCCATCTTATAAAACACAAGGAGTATACCTGGTTTAAAGCAGTTTTGCAAGTACAAAAGTGATTACTAATCTCAGATTCAAAATATACAGAAGATGAATATGGATGTATAGGCATAGGCAATGAAATTAGAAACAATGCAACGTGTGGGCTCGTCTGCTCTAGTCTGATGGCCTCAGATGCAGTGACAGACCCATCACTCAATCCTGCAGAAACACTGAATCTCTCTCTCTCTCTCTCTCTCTCTCTCTCTCTCATTCTCTCTCTCTTTCTCCCTCTCTCTCTTCTTTTTAAATGTATTTCAACATTAAAGAGTTTAGCTCTGCTTGTCCAGCTTGTGCCAAGTAATGGTATAATCCCCTAAACCCATAAACCCTCATTTAGTCGGTCTTTTCCCTCATATTTTGAATAACAGGTCCAGTCGCATAACAGGAGTTACTGAACCAACACCAGTACCATTTTATAGACCCCAGCCTTCAGAAATTTGTTCTCTTTTGCTTGCAAATGCAAATATAAGTGTTTATATCAGTGTATAGCTATCCTTTGTAAAATGCACACCCAAAGCAGCTGGATCTGCTCTCTTTATTGTTACACCCAGGAATCTTTGAACAAAGAAATATCTGTATTATTATTTATTATATTTATTTTTTTATTATTATTTATTAGTATTATTATTAGTTATTATTAGTTATATAGCAGAATCATCTTGGCTAAAAAGAAGTCAATGGTAAAATTAGTGATGAGTAGATCTTATGAATGGAGTGAAGAGCCTGATTCAATGCAATTTGTGACCTGAAGTTAGCCTAAACATTCCAGCAAATTGCTGCCCCCTACAGCAAACACAGCAGAATGACACTTGTTTGCATTTAATGTGCAAGTTGGAAATCAACTAGAATTAGAATTTAGATAGAGGTTGATAAATACGTAGCTGAAGATATAGACAGACAGACAGACAGACAGACAGACAGATAGATAGATAGATAGATAGATTGTGATAGAGAGAATGGGAGATAAGATAGATAGATAGATAGATAGATAATAGATCGATGATAGATTAGATATATAGATGATAGGTAGATAGATAGATAGATAGATAGATAGATAGATAGATAGATAAAATAGTTTTAGATGCATCTAGACAGACAGACAGAGAGATGATATGTAGGTAGATGATAGATAAAATTGTATAAATCCTATCCTTTGAACAATGACATTTTCATCAGTTTAATACCTTTAATACACATTCTCTGAGCAGGGATATACACTGTTACCTCTACTTATATAACAACATAACAGAGTGTTTTATCCATATTTAACAAAACACATCTAAGTTGTTAATTGTCAGAAGTTGTTTCCTGCTGACGTTGTATTTATTTTTTCAGTCATCTGAGTTATTCAGTATTTACATAGTACACATGTTGTTTGGGCTGAAAAATTCAGACCCAGTTCAAATGTATACACAATATAAACAAAAGAGATTTGCTAGGGAGAGCCTACAAATGTTGGCTGAAGACCCACAATTCTTCATGACTGGTAAATAGGGTGCCTGCACTTGGCCAGAGGCAACTATGTAAGGTAATATGTTTGAATAATCTTGTTGTTTTACAATTTCAATGTCAATGTTTAAAGATTGCAGACACAATTATATTGTAACATATGAGGATATTAGTAGTCATTTGGGGGAATGTAATAAAAGTCGGTAACGGAAAAACTATCCACAATGCAAAAAGTTATGCCTCTGCGCCAACAAATTTTGTGAATTTAATATAACTTTTGCAAACCCCAAAACTGTTTAGCAACCATTTCCGACAGTGTAAGAAAGTTTGTGAATTTTACAGCTTGCGCCAATGCGCAGTCAATGTAATAAAACTTCTTACTGAAAAAGTTGTTATGTTTGCTTCAAAAGATTACGACATCTTCAAGCACTTCTTAAGAGTGCGCAATTAAATTTCACAGTGTGCAATTAAAATTTACACTGCAATAACAGTTTAAGGAACAATATTACATGTGCTTTTTTATTCTTATTGGTGCAAATTGTTTTTCTCTTTGCAACTTTTATTATATTACTCCAATGGAGGAGTTTGTTGACCACATAAAGGTACAAGGCCACACAATTCTAGTGGGTCATGTACAAATATGGCTTCATTAAACACAAAGGATGTAAATCAATAACACTAAGACCCATCATAATACACTATAATATTATTTACAGTTAATTTATGACTCCGGCATCGTGACAATACTATAATATAGAGTGACATTGCTCTTTCTACAATAGATTGTGTTTCTGCTGTGGGCATAGACAGGGAGCTTTAAGACAATGCCACAGTGCATATAGACTGTGAAACATAGTTTAGTATAAGAGATAATTCATCCCCAAATGGCAATTATAAAAGACATCAAAGTTACGCTTGTAGTCAACTGATTTGAATTGGCAGCTGAATGTTGGTAAATTTACTCTCCTTCTTCCGCGTATGCTTGCAAGGTACACAGCCCAGAGTCTTATACCATTGTGCTTCCTCTTTTCACATAGTACTGGTGCTGTATTCTTGTTTTGTGACCCTATTAAAGTGCTCTTGTTGGCTAAACAGATCAACATGCAAAATGAATTCTTAAGAGAAAGCTCTATGCAAAGCAGTCAGCAGGTGCTATACACAAAGTTATTGATAATATTTGTTAAGACCACGTCTTATATATTAGCCATTATGTTAATCTTTCATATTTACTGTAGTAGTTGATCTATGGAAATAATGTTATTGGACAACACTACTACACATACAAAATGTTTCCTAAAACATATTTCTGTATGCTATTGTTTCTGGTTCTCAAATTGCATTTATTTTTTTAAATGTCAATTGCTAAGCGGCTCAGAGGTGATTTCTCTTTGACTATATGAATCAGAACAAAGGTCCTGTCTCTTAGGTCTATGAGATGCTACCTAGCATGTTTACATATCGAGCAGTGGAGCACAATATGTGTTGAGAAGCATTGCAATGTGCCTTAGGGAAATGACAAAGCAAATTATTTTTCTGGACTCCTCTAACTGCTCAGCCCACTCATTTGATCCCCTGATGGCACTTACTGAATGCAGGTTGATGCCATAATCATGTTGATTAGTCTTTTGGGATTTCTGTTGGATCTAAATGAAAGGGGAGCAGGTTATTGTTGCTGTAGTGGGGATTTGTTGCTAAATCTCTAGCCACTTTGATAAGCCATGATAGCGGTGTTGGATGGTAGATGTTTTATCTCTTGGTAAGAGGTAACTAGTGGCTTTATGTTTTTTTGTTTATTTATTAAAGTGGTATATTTGTATCCAGCAAACAATAAAAGTTTACCACACAATATAGCTGCATATCTCAATATTGCCCATCTAGGGACAATTATGTTACTTAAGGCTACAAGGTCAAGTAAAAAGCAATCATTTTGTATATGAAAAATATGAAAAATATCCCTCAAGGTAGAATTAAGGATATTTTAAACCTTGTAGGAATTCTTCCAATATGGATTTATGAGGCCTGTGAGTCCCATGTTGGGTCTTCTAGCATGGCATAACATAGGCAAGCTTCTCTAACTGGCATCTCCTTCCATGCATATAAATACTATTAAATCAGGTAATGAGGCTGCAAATTAGCATTTATGTGCCTGGGGTACTTCCTATCTTCAATTGTATGTTGAACCAAACTGTCAGTCAATGGGCACATGTTTGGGACAAAAACCATTCACTTTCTTGATCAGGCTCATTCCTAGGTCAGTTGGCCTTGGAGGAAAACACTGTCAGAAACTGACTGCAGGGGACTGTATTACACTTCCCTTCCCCTTGTGACCCAATCATTGACCCACAGGCCAAACATTCATATTAGCTCAGTCTGGCTTAGATAAATAAGTATTCCTTTGTTTATTGATTTCCCCAAATGAACAGAACTTGACATGTTTTGCTGAGTTAAAAACCAGTGTAACCCTATGTCACATTCTTAGATCTATTTGTATCACTGTATTGTGTTTGCATGTTCTTCAAAGAGTTCTGTTCTTCTAAGTTCCAAGTCTTTCATCTTCAAGGGCTCCTAAATATAAATGTATTTTATGTATGCTCCCTATGGGAGGTGTCAATTTAATCAAGGATGCAAACTTCCCTTCAGGTCTAGCAACCCATAGTGACTAAGCAGTAGACACCATGTATTTAACTGAAACGGGAAACCTGATTGGATCTTGGATTTACTATCTGAAGAAATTTGTGTGACTTTTATTATGTCATTCTATACGTTTCCAGATGAACACTGAGCATGTTCAGTATCACAGCGCTACGAAACAAGTTGGAGCTATAGAAATACATGTTAATAATAATATTAAAAAATAAGCTTACATCATCTACTTGAGGCCAAGTGCACATTTTATAAATAAAGGCAATGGGGCAAATGCAGCCAGGCACTCACATTCACAGCACTTAATGTATATTTTCTGTTATTTCTTGTTTTGTAAATTAGCCAGTGAGTACAACACAGATTAGACTTCATTAGTATGACAGTTGTTTGCACTGACTGGTATGGGGAAATCCCAAAGCTTGGCTTGTACTTATTACAGGACCTGAATGTGTCAAACAGTTGAGAGGGTGTTAGGAAATGGTAAAACCATCGAGGTTAGAGTTGGTGCGTGTTAGAAGAAACACAGAATTTCTGCTGGTAGACTTTATTTATTTCTTTCTTGCTCGTTTCCCTATCACACATTGTTGTTACCCATTTGCTGGAAGTGCTAATGTAATGATAGTAAAATACACAAACAGGAGAGAGAGTTGTCACAAAGTAATAATGACCAGCATAAACACTAATTAGTGTCTGACACTTTGAGTCAATAAAAGCTTAATATGATAAACAAAAATATCACACCTGCCCAAAACAAACTAAAGCCATAGAGTAGATTTACAGTGAGCTGAAAGGGGAATGCCACTGACACAATGTACTAGTCAATGTAGACTACACTAAGATGTATGAACCACATACAAGAAAACTACATTTAAAGAGAGTCCCAGATCAAACACCGCTTGCAATGCGTCATCTGAAATTTAGAGTTAATCGGCATAGAAAATTATGCATCTTTTGCACAGATTTTTTCCAAGAACATTGCATTCCATTATTAGCACAATTTTACAAAACTACCAGTTAATCGGATGTTAATTTGTTTGCTTAAGTTCCATCATATACCATGTCTTGGTAAAACTAAGACTAGGTCTGGAACTGGGTGGATTTGTACCATGTCCAGGCGCTTTAGCCAAATAACACCCTTGGTAAAAAAAAAAACATATTATCCATAGAGCTCAGCAATATGGGAAGGTCGTCTCCCATAGACTCTATTTTATCCAAATAATAAATTTTTCTCTGTAATAACAAAATGGTACCTTGTACTTTAATGCAACTCAGATACAATTAATCCTTATTGGAGGCAAAACCAGACTATGTTTAAATGATTTTCTAATAGACGTAAGGTATGAAGAAGATTCATCATCCTGCATAACAGGTCCAGAATGTAATATATGAGGCATTATTTATACCATGAACAATCAAAGGGTTTAAATAAGTTACTATTTCATGTTTATTCCTATCAAGATTTCACGGCCAAATATGTTAATTTCTTGCTATGATTATTCTAATGAACACAACATTGACACAGGCTTTGGTCAAATACTAATGATGTCAGCTTATTGCGTTCTAAATTCCATTACAGGTATAAGACATGTTATCTAGAATGCTTGGGACCTGGGGTTTTCCAGATAATGGTTCTTTCCGTAATTTGAATCTTCATAGATTAATACTAGAAAATCATGTAAGCACCAATAGGCTGGTGTTGCCAGGGGCGATCCTTATGATATCGCCACTTGAGGTGGCCTTCAATATGCCACCCCCCTTCCCCACGGCACTCACTTTTTCAGCGCCGTTCAGGGGTGGGGGGGTCCACGGCGCTATGGTTGAAAAGCGGAAATTCGGCTCATAGTTACCAGGAGTGGCTTTTTTGCCACCCCTGGTAACCAGGGAGGTGCTGCCGCCTGTGGCGAGTGCCTCAACTCGCCTCATTGGAGGAGCGCCACTGAGTGTTGCTTCCAATAAGGATTAAATATATCTTACTTATTTTGCATCAAGTACAAGGTTACAGAGAAAAGGGAAATAATTTTTTAAAATTTGCATTATTTTGATAAAATGGAATCCAATCGAGACAAAATTTTTGGGCAAAGATAAAGATTTTGTTTTGGGAAAAACAAGTAATCTATATTTTAATATTGTTCATTTCTACCATAAAAACTAATTTTACTTCCCCCTGATTTTAAAAACAACATTTTGTTGGCCATTCCAACATCAATAACAATTATTAAACATACCACAAGTAGTAAACTTTTCTGCTTTCGCACTTTATAAATAGGGCCACATGACTTATAATTAGAAACACAATACTAACGTTCCTAAAGAATAACATTCTGCAGAAAATGGTAATTTTTGTTAAGCCAAAACATTTCATGAGAGACCAACAATGTCCTAAGCCATCTCTCAATAGGAAAGTAGGTTTTATCCAATATAAAAGCTACCTGGAAGAGCTAGAAGAATAGCAGGAGAGATGAAAGGGAAACCCCAGGGAAGGCCATTGTTCCCAACAGAAAAGCCACTTAATAACCTGTCAGCATGAGAAACCAAATTGGAAGTAGTAGCTTTTTTGGGGGCTAAATACAAATGAAAGAACATTACTTATTTCACTTTTTCATTCTGGACTTCCTTTGCTGATAAAATATGTTAGATCAGACCGATATCCTGAGGAATTTATATGACGTACATTTTTACATATGTGCTAAAATACTTACATTTAAAATGTTGGTACCCAATAAACATATGGATGAACATTTTTCTCAAATGTGCCTGTATAATATGCATCACATGCAGTGGAAAATTGTATATAACTCCCAACTGATCCTGTGGCTTTACTGGGAATGACCCAATGCTATGTCCCATTCCTGAAAAATAATGTATGTTGATGTCATGGGTGATAAGTATATCAAGTATAAAACTGATCCATACATAATTTTCTTATATAAAGGGTTTCTTTACTGGGTATTGCCTGATAAGGCAGGTGGACTATTAAAAATCTGAGACAATTCCAAGTTGGTTCTCTTTGTTCTTTTATGTTATGCAGTATATATGGAAAAAAGGTTGGAGCAACTCAAGACAAAAGTCCAGAATTGTGCCTCCTATTATCATTTTCCTATTGCCTATGTTTCGAGCACCAAGGAGTTAGATTATTTGATTTGGGGCATTTGTTACGTAAAGCCTTTTTAAAGTAGCAGATGACTCCATAGATGTACCTTGTGCATTCAATATTTTGGAGAATCTAAGCATATTCTCACTCTCATAGTATTCAACAAACATTGTCAAATTCGCTTAGTTGCTGCTGTACTGTTATAGTTTCTGAGAAACATTTATTACAGAGACACCCGGGTTGGGGAGGAAGTGCTAAGTTCCAGAAAAGCCCTCGCTATCAGTTTTCAGGCCCTCAGAAATGACTCGGCCCCCATAGATTGCAGCCCCCAATAACTCCCTCCACTACCATTTTCCTAATTTCACCCTCTCGTCCCTCTTTTTTGCTGGTGAAAAAAATCTGTTGCTAGAAAAGGCTAATGGGTACAGCTCAGTGAGCCTGATTAGCAGTCCCTCCTTTCAAAATCAAAGGCCATAGTTCAGTGCAGTAATACAGTAACTTAAGGGAATAATGATGATTCCGAGTGAAAGCACAATTTATAGGAAGTACTTAGGAGTAACTGTTTAAATTGCAAGGAGACCAAGGTACAACGGTTTACTGTCACCCACATGCTTCTTGTGCAGAAATATCTTAAACAAATCAGAAATATTCAGGGAAACCAATTATACTCACAATTTATAATTTAATGAAATGAAGAAGTTATATAGTTTTGACCTTGGAGGATATCATATCAAAATTAACATCAGAATCAGTATTAGCTGTAGATATTGAGCACCTTTAAATGATATTGCAATGTGGCCAGTTGTATTTGTGCAGTACACATCCTTGGGGTACTGGTTCCTGCAGGGAAAGGCACAGAAACGCAGATATTTAATTGTAGATGAATTAAGGCATACTCATAGTGTCAGTCCAGCATTAGCATTGACAGAACTTACTAGACCTCACAGAAATATAATGACCCCCTCCCCTTCAATAAGATAATTGATCTTCAGTTAGCGACCCACTGCATTCACTACACTCATGCCCCCCCAGACTTTCAAAGTCTGCTTCCACTATAGTTACCTCCCTGCAGCCCAGTTATCTTTCTGTGTGTATGAAAAATCTGTGTTAAGGTATTAATAATAGCTTTATTCATGCACTTGTTTATATTATGAAGGTAAATTGCTGCCATTCTCTAGGTCAGCTGCAGAGGTGCAGTACAACGTACAACGATACATTAAGATGTGTGAGGCTCAGAGGCCGCACGATCTAGTCGATTAGCATCTGTAGCATTTGGTTGTGTCTCAGTGTTTGACAAGTCAACGTGATATTTGCATTTGTGTATTTCACAGTAAAAAAGGTTTGCCTACATTTGCAAGTCTGTTATGGAGCAGCAGCTGAATTGTATATGGCTTGTGCACAAAGCAAAGAAGGTTAGCAGCCACCTAATAAACCCAAATAATAACGGTAACCCATATAAAATACTGTGTCTGGTGGAACTACTTGGTTACTAGCTTTAAATATACTGCATGCCTACAGATGGCAAGTTAGACTATCCTATTATTGTTTTAATTATGCTGTAATATATTGCAAACTAATCTCATAACAGTACCTAACACAAACTAAAACATACTGACCATGCACATACAAATGTAAACAAAATAATCATAATAGCTTTCTGCAGCACACAGTTATAATGCAGCACTGAAATAGTTGTGTTTGTAATAATAACCTTCATGATAAAATATTCTTACCATACATAGATGCCATGGATAACTTTATAAAGTGTACAGAGTGGTGTAACTGCTTAGTGATGTTACCTGTGTATAGGAAATGATAGTTCCTACTTTTAAATATGGCAGTATTAGATGTCACCTACTATGTACAGAACAAAAAGGATGAAAAGCTTTAGTGGATCCTAATATCCGTATATTTTACAAAACTGGGTGTAACTAGGTCACTAGTATAACCCACGAATTGACTAAATAGGTAGGTTCAATCTGGCGAAGTAGGCAGTCGAATAAAAATTTAAAGGGCAAGTTCTTCGACTGGTGAATAGTCGAATGATTGAATATATATCTATTCGATCAACCAAATATTGTATATTCGATAGTCGAAAATACTTAATTTGCATATTTAAATAGTCGCATATTCGAATAGAGACTATTGTTTGACACAGCCATCTTAGTAATGTAAGGAAAGAAAAGATGGGGAGTGCTATATTAGCAAGTCAAGAGATGAGAACACAGGCTAAATATCAAGTTCTTCCCCAAAATATATGCAGCTGTTTGGCACAGCAAGGGGTATTTTATCATACACTGAAACCTCATGTTATTGGGTTTCCTTGTCCTTTAAGGTATAAAGATCCAAATTACAGAAAGATTCTGGAATACCCCAGGCCCCTCGCATTCTGGATAACAGATCCCATATCTGTGTAGGATGTGAAACTGTCATCTGTGCCAGTCTGAGAACAGAGATCAAAATTAGCAGTCAAGAGCAAACTTCTGTGGGGTAATGGAATTGGCACCTGTTCAGTATGTACATTCAAAATAGTCTCTAAATTGCCCAGACAAAATGTCCTGACAGCAGAGATCTAATAGTGCATTTATATTATGTTTATCATGGAGTGCACAGCAGAATTATTTCTCTACAGTTCTGCATCACCTTTATAACAAGACATTTGGTATCAGTTACAGAATCCAACCCCATGTATTTTTGGCATGGGAAACCAAGCAGGACAACTGACAGCACCACCAAAAGCAGGAGACTTTTCGAAGCAGGGCTCGCAGTACCAATAGATGGGAGCTGCAAGATTACTGCATATATTAGAAACAAATTATTATCAGACACAGACATACAAATACTTTTAGTTCCGTAAATATTTTTTTTTTCTTTTAAATGTCACCATTGGTACATTTGTGGAGATATTTTACAGATACTGATTGCAAGGAAACAATGGAGATGGGTTAATATTTTGAGTTGCTGACTCCCTGCTGTTTATGGGACATTAAGTATATGCAAGGCAAACAGAAAAATACTAAGGAAGAAGCTATGTTTGTGCTGCTATTTATTTATCATTAGGATTTTCTGGCAAACAGGCAGGTGGATCGAAGTCTCCAAATTCCTGGGTCCTGGAAGAATGTTATTGATTTGCAGATCACACAGAAGGATATTGTGTGCAATAGAATATTCAGCCACTTGCACATGGAGACAGTCTAGCCCCCAGACAC
Organism: Xenopus borealis; assembly: GCA_024363595.1. NCBI lineage: Eukaryota > Metazoa > Chordata > Amphibia > Anura > Pipidae > Xenopus > Xenopus borealis. Next base: position 90,894,987 of record CM044443.1, read on the forward strand.
ACAGTTT
>CM044443.1:90907846-90932778 GCA_024363595.1 Xenopus borealis
ATTGATGTTGAATGAGGAGAGTCATAAAGGTGAATTTACATTGCTGGTGGGCAACATATTTACCCACTGCTGAGAGAGTGATGCTGGATCAGTGCAACTGTTCTAAGGAATCACCTCAGGCAGCAGAACACACAGATGATTAACTTTGGCAGGACTCCCTGCCAAGAAACAGCTCTCCTTCCAGCAGTGATGCTGAGTAAACAGTTTTTGCCATTGAAGTAGGAATAGATGCTGTGCCAGCATGGTGTATGTGTGCAGTGAGAGGAGGCAGGACTCAGGCATCCAGCATGAAAGGACCCCTGGACTGTGCCGGCCTTCATTTGCAAAAGATGGATAAAAGTCTTTTTGCATAACACACAGGTCAATATGGGGGGTGGGCAAAGGAAGGGGGGAGGTGAGTCCTGTTAACTTGCTAGGTGACAGGAGGGTTAAGAAGAATGAGCAGAGTGAAAGAATAAAGGATGTTAATACCATATTTTAACTCACTGTTTACAGACGTTTTAGATTGATGTCCCATGTTCCTTATGAAATATGTTTACCACCGCAACTGCTACTCCTGGCTCTAAGGAACATCACATGTCATTGTTATGAACTGTACTAACAATATCTTGTCCCCACAGACCCAAACACAGCCCCATAGATGGGGAGGCCCAATTTATCAACATTCTCATTTAGTGGTTTTTGAGGTTTTTAAATAAATTCATTGTCTCTAGAACCACCAGATCCAAATACAAAAAGTGAAAAAAGCTGAACAATCCAAATAAAAATATGACAACCTCTAAAGCCTTTTTAAAAATCAAGATTTTTTGGGGCAATTATTATTAGATATCCAAAAACCTCTAAAACACTAACTGGCTAAAAAGAGGTCCAGTGCAGCTCCCTTTAACTTCAATAGGACCTTGACTGCTTTTACTTGCTGAAGTTTTTTGTGGTTCTTAGACTTAAAGTGGGGGGGTCACCTTTGAGTCAACTTTGTGTATGATATAGAGAGTTATATTCTGAGACAATCTGCAAAAGGTTTTAATTTTTTATTACGTGTGATTTTTGAGTTATTTAGCTGTTTATTGAGCAGTTTGCAATGTCAGCAATTTGGTTGCTAGGGTCCAAATTACCCTGAAACCCATGCACTGATTTAAATAAAGGTGGCCATACACGTAGTGATCCGCTCATTTGGCGATGTCGCCAAACGAGCGGATCTCTGCCCGATATGCCCACCTTGACGATATCGGGATGATCCGATCGTGGGTCCTAGGGTCATAATGGAGGCCATGCGGGCGGTCTGATCGCGGGATCCGACAGGATTTTTAGCCGGAGGGCCCCATACACGGGCCAATAAGCTGCCTACTTGGTCTGTCGGCAGCTTTTATCGGCCCGTGTATGGCCACCTTTAGAGACTGGAATATGAATAGGGCATTCCTGAATAGAAAGATGAGCAATAAAAAGTAGCACAATACAATACATATGTAGCCTTACAGAGCATTTGTTTTTAGAAGGGGTCAGTGACCCCCATTAGAAATTTCAAAAGAGTCAAAAGAAGAAGGGCAAATAATTCAAAAACTATAAAAAAAAATAAACACCAACTGAAAAGTTTCTATAACCTAATTAAAGTTTAACTTCAAGGTGAAGCATCCTTTAATAAACCTTTCATTGTTACAGTTTTAGAGTAATCTTTAAAATAATACATTTTTTGAGAAAAACATGATTCAAGAAAAAAAATAGAAATCTGGCCCCTTAAATAATTAGACTGTTACTTATAATGTAGGTCACACCACAACAGAAGCTATCGCTAGTATTTCCTCCATTCTTATAGCCTCCTAATTAAATCCTAATGAGAAGATAAACATATCCCCCTCCTAATAGCAACAGTGCACTCCTGTTATAACACCAGCTAGGAAATGGCATGAAACTCTATTCTGCACATTAGACTGAGGGTGTTGCTTCATAGCTGTATAGAACTAATTCACCTTTGTATGTACCTTTTTGTAGTGATAAATGAATGTGCTATGAGAAAAGGTGGGGCAGAATTAAAAAGGGGCATGGTATATTTATATAAATATTGAAACATTATTTAATCTAACAGGATTATTTTGCCTCCAATAAGGATTAATGTTATTTTAGTAAGGGCTGAACCACATGGTGAGTGTTCTTCTGATCCAACACTATGAGAGAAACTGCAGGCGGCATGTCGGATGCTCCAAATATAATGCAGTTTGTAGACGTGACATTCGTATTACTTACATTATATTCGGCTCATCCAATGTGCTGCCTGCGTCGGATCTGAAGAACGCGCACCGTGTGGTTCAGTCCTAAGCGTCAGGTACAAGGTACTGTTTTATTATTACAGAGAAAAAGGAAATAATTTTTAAAATTTTGAAGTATTTGATTAAAATAGAGTCTATGGGAGACAGCCTTCCCATAATTCAGAGCTTTCTGGAAAACAGGTTTCCCGATAGCAGATCCCATACCTGTAATGTGTTCTTTTGTGGCTTCATCAGTAGTGTCAGAGCAAACAACAGGAACTCATATTAGAACTTGCATTATCCTTATTCTGAAGTGCCATGTTTAGAGGTTTTTCTAGCCACTCATTCATGTAGCTCAGGTGTGTCCATACTTTACGAATGCGAGGTCTACTTATAGTGATGTTGTCCCATTATGATCTACATCCATAAAAGCATTGTTAGCATTCAGGTCCATGGAAAAAAAAATGTCAATATTATATTGATTTTGAGAAAATGTATATTATTATATTTAACAAACAACTATTTCTTATGTAACCTTAGAATAAATACCTGAATGAAAAGCATGATATAGGAGGTTGATTTAGACAAGCTGTTTGATGAAAGTGTCTTGAGATCTACTGATCACCAGCTAAAGGTCTACTGGCAGATCCCTATCTACAATTTGAGCAACCCTGATGTAGCTATCATATACAAATATAATAATATATAATTATATATATATATATATAAAGCACTGAAGTTAATCTGTTCTGACCGCAAACAGGCAGTCTTCTCTAATCATCAGGATTTCTTGTCAAAAGTTCCCTGGTGTAACCTAAAATATGATAATATGGGTCATATCAGAGATTTGTTCCCCACAGTGATTGTAGGAATTAGTACAGTCACAAAACGCAAATTCTCATGTCAGGAGAATATTTTCTATTTCCATGTTGGAAGACGTCTTGCTAAAATGTTGTTGCGCTTCAATTATTTTTCCATTTTCACAGCATACCCTAAAAGACGATGCTGGTTTATAGAGTCTTGGCCTGACAGCCAGGCTGTGTGCTTATCATGGCTACAGGACCATTTTCTCTCTTGTTGTTAATAAAGCCCAGTGTTTCTGATCATAACATGGGAAGAACTATTGCTATTTCAGGTTTCCTTTGGCAAACATTCCATACTTTCTTTAATTCTGCTCTTTTATGTTATGGCATGTGCTTGATCGCTTGAGGAAGTTTCTTCCTAATGAATCATATGGCTTGCTTCCTGGACTGCAGTCTGATCAGGTTTTATTATTAGTGCTTGATAAACACAGCCCCCACTTCCCCTCTTGTTATACTGTTACAGAACTACAACAAGGTCTTAATAGGTGCAATTATCCCTGTAATAGAGACAAGACAAGTAAGGAAAATCAAGCCAGAACACCACTTGGAGCATATGTTATGTTTCACTAGTAGGGCTAGGGCCACAAGCTGTAAGCACCAGGCAGCACAAGGGCATCATGTATAGAAGGGTTGTGCTAATATCCAGTCAAGACAGCATGCATGGAGAATGGAGTCAAAATAAAAACAAGAATGGTCATTTATGCCAACAAATGAAGCCTCACTAAGATGGATGCAGATGTTGCACATACTGAGGTTATTCATTAAAGGTACTTGCAGACACACTCCTTGCACTTCTACATATATTTGCCAAGTGTTCATCTAATGTTTTCTGCTGTATTGTGCCTATCAACTCTACCATCACCTTGGACAGGGAAACATATCTAGGGTTACCAGAGCAGTTAGCATCATTAGTCTTGCTCCCAGCGAATTGATTATGTGCTTTTGCAGTGATTCAATAAACGCTCTGAATGTCATAGCCGCAACTTGCACCCAATTTGCAATCCTGTGCATGTGCAGTTGCATTCACTGCAGCACAACACATTGTTCTGGGCAAAAACATTGCATGCTGTATAAAAAAACCATGGTGCATTGTTCCTGAAAATCTCAATGCTCCTGGTACAGAAATGCAACTTTGAGCAGGAGCAGACTTGAGGATAAATTGGTGTGTTAAATGTTCAAGGGGTGGTTTAATACCTTTTACTATATTATAGAAGTCTAAGCAACTTTTCAATGGGCCTTCAATTTTTCTAGGTTTTTTAATTTTGTCATCTTGTTCTAACTCTTTTCAGCTTTAAAGGAGAAGTCAACCCCTTCGGTGCTAAAATTCCTCCCCTATGTTGCCCCCTCCCTCCTCTGCTGAAAGTCATGAAGTTTTCTGATTTCTTTTATCGGAAACTTCTTGACTTTCGGTGCATACGCAGTACAGCTGAACCGGCAAATGCCTCCTTCTGCGTATGCACTTGAAGACGCCGATGGATCCAGGAAGAAGACTGCACGGGAGAAGATGGCGCCAGTGAACTCCGTGGACAGGACCTGCACCGAGGGGTAAGTAGCAACTTAGGGGCATTTGTCCGGAGGGGGAAGTAGGCCTGGGGGGGCAACACAGGGGAGCGGGGAGGGATTTTAGCGCCGCGGGGGGTTGACTTCTCCTTTAAAGGAAAACTATACCCCCAAAATGAATTCAAAGGCAACAGATAGTTTATATTAAATTAAGTGGCATATTAAAGAATCTTACCAAACTGGTATATATATTTTTAAGTAAATATTGCCCTTTTACATCTCTTGCCTTGAACCACCATTTCGTGTTGGTCCCTGAGCTGCCTCAGAGATCACCTGACCAGAAACTACTTATCTTTCGATTCAGGCCCTCTCCTATTCGTATTCCAGTCTCTTACAAAGATTAATGTATGTTTTCTAGGGTAATTTGGACACTAGCAACCAGACTGCTAAGATTGCAAACTGGGGAGCTGCTGAATAAAAAGTTAAATAACTGAAACGCCACAAATAATAGAAAATGAAAACCAATTGCAAATTGTCTCAGAATATCACTCTCTGCATCAAACTAAAAGTTTATTTAAAGATGAACAACTCCTTTAATACAGTTTAACTGTATTGCAATTGTAAGCTGGTGCCACAGAAGGCCATATATACCAGCAACAGTATATGCCAGCTGGATACTAAAGGGTTCCATGTCATAAATGTGTTTCTAATTAATGGGGAAACCCTGTTTGCCTTTTAGCATGCCCAGACATTCTCACAGCGTTTGTGTTTCTTAGGTTAATTTCACAAGAAAGAAAATGTGTTACAACAGCCCTTCACAACTGTATGGCCGGGAAAGGCAAACAATGGGTCTTTTTGTAGATTTTTCAGGGCACTGGTGATTAACCCTCCAGTATGACCACATGTTTCTCTTTGGTGTCATTGGGGTTAAAGCTTATGATCCTGTTGCTTGGGTGACAGGCAGAATACTGTGCTTTCCTGGCCCGTGACTCTGTGTGTTATAATTAGCCCTGTATCCAGAGGCAACCACAAGCTTGTTTGTCACACCGAAAGCAGACGTCACAGCTCAGGAGAACACGGATTCTGAGATGTGTGGAAATGGGAATATGACACTCAACACCCACACACAATACATAGAAGGCCGGGATAATGCTTTGTAACCAGTTATTCTGTCGCACATAACCTGCTCTGTTCAGCTGCTGGGCTTTTTTAAATTTTTCAGCCAAAAAAAGCATACTTTTCTGTGATTTACAGACCTTGAGGACTTGATGCGTGGCTGCTTCAGCAGAGCTTCTCTTTTACTTCATTAGACTCATTATAATTAGTAGCTGGACTGTCAGTAAGATCTTGAGAAGCTGCAAACTAATCTTTATCACTGTCTGAGATTTTCTGTGGACCCCAATGATATTGTTAAAATACCATTGCGGGAGAATTAAGTTGGCCATAGACGTGCAGATTTATCCTTATGTCCGACGAACGATTTCATGATCAGGTCTGTACTGAGAATCGAAATAGGCCCTGGCATTTCAAGTACGCAGAGGCCCCAACCGGCCACACAGAGGCCCAAACAGCCCTCACCAGCCTACTAAAATAGTGAGTGTCTATGGCAACTTAAAGCATGCCCCTCTGGCATTTGCCAGAACCCACAGATTGCCAGTCTGAGCCTGCTCCTGTACTACAGCTAACCATTCAGATAAATAAAATAGCAAAAAGAACAAATCAGACAATGTTGTGGCCATTAATTGACAGACGGTAATCGTACGGCAAGTATTGTCCGACATGTAGTAGTGACAGTAACCCGCTGATATAAATATACACGTAGACTGATAAGATAGCCAGCTTAATTTACAACAGGGCACAATCTGCATGCTAGAGTTGCCACCTGGCCGGTATTTTACTGGCCTGGCCGGTATTTTTGATGGTTGATCGCAATGTTATCAATAGGGAAAAAAGATAAATACATAGGAAGGCCGGAATTTTTTTTAAGAAAAGGTGGCAACCCTACATAGTGCTTGGAGCAAAATTATGCCAGGCAGTGTCATTCACTTAAGTGTTGCACCTACTAGCCCTCATCAGTGCTTGCACAGGGCACTAAGTGTGCCAAAATGCCAACTTCCCCCTATTTAGGAGAACTGGGCATAAGGTCCAAGACGTAACTCACTTTGGTGCAAGGGTGCCTTCTACTTTATATCTACTACAAGCAGGGTGTAATCCTTTGGTTTCTATATTATAGGCACTCCTACTTGTGCCAACTGAAATGTGCCATTTCTGACAACACACAGCAACACTGCTGCAACTACCACATTTACAAAATAGGTGCAAGTTTTGCAATCTGGCACAAATTAAGGTTGCAAATAATTTTCAACAGAAGCAATGAAAAAACAGGGCATTATTTGGCAGTCTTTAGCACTTTGCATACAGCACTATATGAGAATATTAGCTCTTATATGTTCTCCATGTGTCTACATGGTTTTTCTCTTGGTGCTCCTCATACTCTGATTTTCTCACACATTTTTAAAAAATTACAAGCTTGTTAGAGGGCTCCTAAGTAAACCCACCCAAGTGAAAGTGTGTACACAATAGGGAGGTAAGACTGTAAGCTATACTGGGTAGGGATTAGGTAAACAATCTCTTTAAAGCGTTGTGTAACTAGAGACACTAAGGATGATAATATTAAAGGGAAACTGTCATGAGAAAACATGTTGTTGTTTTTTTTTTAAACACATCAGTTAATAGTGCTGCTCCAGTAGACTTCTGCACTGAAATCTATTTCTCAAAAGAGCAAACAGATTCTTTTATATTCAGTTTTCAAATCTGACAAGGGGCTAGCCATTTTGTCAATTTCCCAGCTGCCCCTGGTCATGTGACTTGTGCCAGCACTTTAGGAGGGAACTGCTTTCTGGCAGGCTGTTTTTTTTCCTTCTCAATGTAACTGAATAGTACGCAGTGGGACATGGGTTTTACTATCGAGTGCTGTTCTTAGATCTACCAGGCAGCTGCTATCTTGTGTTAGGGAGCTGTTATCTGGTTACCTTCCCATTGTTCTGTTGTTAGGCTGCTGGGTGGGGGAAAGGGAGGGGTGATATCACTCCAACTTGCAGTACAGCAGTAAAGAGTGATTGAAGTTTATCAGAGCACAAGTCACATGACTTGGGGCAGCTGGGGAATTGACAAAATATCTAGCCCCATGTCAGATTTCAAAATGAAATATAAAAAAATCTGTTTCCTCTTTTGAGAAATGGATTTCAGTGCAGAATTCTTCTGGAACAGCACTATTAACTGATGCATTTTGAAAAAAAAAATGTTCCCGAGACAGGATCCCTTCAATACCATTGTTACTACATTCTTCTAGAGGTGAAGTAACACAACCTAAAGGAACAGTCACCCATCCTGCCATCAACTTCTGCAGTGTGCTTGAATTATAGGTCCTGGATACTACGTGGAAATGTCTACTGTTATGACTGTTTGGAAAGAGAGTGTCTTTCTTGGGAAAAAACTATTTTACGATAGGCAAGTATCAAAAACAAATTGAAAAAAAGGAAAAGGTTAAGAGATAACCATACAAACATAACTTAAACTATACACACACATCAGTCTCCTTGCTCTGCATGCCATTTCAGTACAAATAAGTTTTATATATAGTAAAGCAGAATAGATGAATAGAAATCTGAGTAGGGTAACTAATAGAGTTACCAAATAAAACCTAAGGTTATATGTATAGTTGTCCATTTCTACTTCAGTTTCTTCAAACCATTTACATTCTATAACTATGTTTTAGAATCAGTTTCAGAGGCAGGGTTAGAAAAAACAGGTTCTTACTGTAACTACTCAGAATTTCAAGCTCTCTCTTTTTGGAACAGCTGAGGCAATTCAAAGCCTGCCTTTCATTGAGGTGTAACTATACATAGCCTGCAGATCAAGGCTCTAAAATCAGCATCAGTTTAAAAACAGCCATTGTAGAGGCAATTTTGAGCGACTTTTAAAATCACGTCGCCGCGTGTGAATAGGCGCAGTCGACTTTACGTGTAGCGGGTGCGCACTGCTACCAAGCTATTCGGGGAGATAGCACTGCTATCCAAGCTATTCGGGGAGCCAGGCGACAGATCTCCCCGAAATCTCCCCGTGTGGACGAGCCCTTACAGTTGTTAGTTGACAAACTACAACAGCAGTCTCCAAATGTTGACCAGTGTTTAAAAATGATAATTTCCCTAAATGTTCTTATTTTTACTCATCTAAGTGCTGTCAGGCATCAAAAATTTCTGTCTTTGTCTCCCAGTGAAGGATACAGTAAAACACAGGATGAAGCAGAAAGTGCATTGAATGTAGTGCTAAAAACACTACATTACTGTCTTTGCAATGGAGTCTTTCCAACATACATAACATGACATCATGGTCTGTCTTATGGATTCCTGCATCTTATTAAACTTATTTTGATCTTGGTCTCTCTATCGCTGTCTTTGTACATATACATATATATTAGATATATAAAGAGCGCCATGGGGTGTGCTGAATTAATATATATATATATATATATATATATATATATATATAATCCATACCGGCACCCAGGCAGATGATTTATTGTTTTGTGTGCACCATTCTATATAATACTCTATATATATATATATATATATATATATATATATATGGTTCAGCACACCCCCGTGGCACAAGTCCCCCTCTGTCCCCCATGTGGCGGGGGGAGGTCAGGAAGAAGAGATGACTCTGGTAGCCGAGGGAGCGGGAGTGGGGTCCACGAGTGCTGGGGGCCCATCAGGTTTTTTTCAGTGTCCCACCAGGACCAGTCCGACCATGTGTACCTTACTGTAACCTTCAGCACATTAAAATCAAAGAAGACTAATGTAAACTTGCTGCACAGATGTGACTTTTGAAGACATGCACTGCCTATTTATAGTAGCATGCAGTATATAGATTTGGGGATGATTCACTAACACTGGGTAGATTTGCCCCAGCACAGTGGCTATTATTGCTATAGGTTGCAGTACAGAGGCAACTCTGTTGGAAAATAAGTTTCAAGGCGGGCTGACAAGTTAGTGTATTATATACAAACTGTAAAACATTGTCTGTAACTGCTACTGAAGAATGATCAATGACTGTATTAGAAACTTTCTTTAACACTCTTCACTCAATGCATTCATATTATGGGTGATTGTACCTTGTCTTTACTGTAAATCCTATGGACTATTTATACATCTTTGTACAATTAATTACTCTAGAAAGTATAAAAAGCGATGGCAAATTCTCCGTTGTTGTAATTACATGTGAATGCTGTGCATAGGGAATGTGGAACTAAAGTAGTCAATGGGACAGATTCAGACAGAAAATATATTTTTGTTTACAAAGTGATGTAAAAATCTGTGTTAAAAGTAATGCGATGCAACAACATTTTTCAAGTGCTGCTTTTTGCACATTTGCATAAAATTATAACATTGAACAGAGTGATTATATAAAGCAATCTATACATACAACAAGATGATAGGCTGGTAAACGTACTGTATTCCTACTTGTGCAGAGTATGGATGTAACAGAAGGCTAGCAAATAAAATAATGAAATACGCAATGTACTGTACAGATGTTACATGAGGCTACATAGGGAACCCAATGTATTATTTCTGTACTGTGCATCATTTGGATGTTACAAGTGACTGATGAGTAAATGTACTGTATATTAACAATACCATGCACTGTGCACAGACAGTGCAGAAAACTAATGTGTCAATTTACAACAATTCTACCACTGGGGTAACATTGCACATTGTAAATCCTCTCTATCACCAATCTGCACTGTGATAGTTTGTCTTTGTATAGAACACATGTTGCAATGCACTGTTTGCTCCGTGTATTTGTTTCATTCTTCCTGTGCTCTGTGCTTGTTTATGTTCCCACACGTGGAAGGTCTTTTTATGCTTGTTCTCCCCAAGCTTGTTTAGATTTGCTTTTGCATTTGACTGGAATCCCAGTCTGACAGCTCCCCAGAGAAGCATTTTGTATGAGAGGAGAAGCAGCTTGCTTTGTTGGTCTTTCCCAGGGGACCTAAAATGCTGCAGACTATTTTCTTGGTGGGAGATCCCAGCATTCCAATGTTAAGGGGAGGTCAAGTCCACAAATTCAGGCCATACCCCACTAGATACCTGCAGAGCATTTCTCTTCATGTCTGCTGAACAGCACTCAGTGTTAAAGTAAAATATAGCTGGAGAACATGATGCTCCTCTATAAGAGTCTTTTTAGCCTTCATAAATCTTGATTTGAAAGCCCTTGTGCCATTTGTGGACATTATGAAACCCATGTGCTGCTGTGACCTGGCTAAGCGGGATCAGTCTTCTTTATAATGCATGCGCCATTTAGTATTCTATGTGTTTAGCCTGTTTACACACCTTCGTTCTGCTTGTTGTGTGGGGACAATAATGTATTTGAACTGGAAGGAATGCTATGAATGAAGAGAGGAGCTACTAAATTTTCCATCTGGGCATTATAAATGATGTTGGATGCCAATGCTGTTAACATGATAGAAAGCTAAAAAATATATATATATATATATATATATATATATATATATATATATATATATATAGATATTGATATTATTATTTTTTTGTTTTACAAAAAGGGGGCTACCCTGGGAGTTACACGACCAGTAAAGGGCTTTATGAATTTGAAGAGGTTGATTTCAGTAAATGATTTTGGAGGTTATGATATGTAGTTTGTTTTTCAGTAACAATTGCTTTTTCAGCCATTATCATAAATATTGCTTATTGTGAATTTAGACAAATGTCATAATGTCTTGGCGCATGACCATATAGGAATTATAATATACTCTGTGAGTTTGATTTGTTGTTTATTTAGATTTGCAGGGGTCCTTGAATCACCAGTGAAAATATCATCATGATTTATTCATTTAGTCTCATAAAGGAACACAGCAGGTTCTGCACTTCAAGCACTGCACGCACCAAAAAGACAGGGGTGCACGCTTCCAAAGACAGGGTCATCATGGGAGGGGACCCCAAAAATGTTTTTGCTGGGGGAGGGGCTGACTGACTCACATTATACCAATAGTCTGGTAAATAGTGGTAGGGAATTCCAGTGACAGGCAGAAGCTTGACAGAAGTCTTGCAGTTGCAGTGGAACGAGGAAAAAAAGAGCATAGGGAGCTTGAAAATTTGGATTCTGAGATACAGGGAAGGGCTTCGTTTTTAATACAACTTCCATATATGACTTAGATTATAAAACAAAGGCATAAAAGTGATGGATTTTAGGCTACCACAGACTAGAACTACAGCAGCAAAGAGTGATTGAAGTTTATCAGAGCACAAGTCACATGACTGGGGCAACTGGGAAATTGGCAAAATGTATATCCCCATGTCAGATTTCAAAACTGAATATAAAAAAATCTGTTTGCTCTTTTGAGAAATGGATTTCAGTGTAGAAGTCTACTGGAGCAGCATTATTAACTGATGCATTTGGGAAAAAAACATGTTTTCCCATGACAGTATCCCTTTAACACGAGGTAGGGGGTGTTACTATGGGAAATCAACACATTACAAGCTTGCACATATTCTGCCAGTATAGCTGCCAATTATACCAAATATTGTCCTATTTGTTATTGCAACTCTCATATAGTTTTATTATACATATTCCAGGGTCCCCACATTTCCATGCGGTTGTCTACCTTGTCTGCTAATAAAGCCATTAAATATAACAGATTTTGTGTCAGATTGATTATTTCATTTGTTCCGTGAGTAGCAATAGACAGTTGTAACCATTGCTTTGTTTGCCTCATTTTTATGGAGAATGTCACAATATTTTTAAAGAAAAAATTATTTTGGAAATAAAACCCCTGTACTCTCAGTAGCCCCAGTGAGATGTAAAGCTTGTAATGTTCTTTATATTGTACCTTACAGATGAGCCTAGTTGGAACTTATTTATACATAAAGACTGCCGAATAAACTTTCAGAGATGAATATAGTTTAAACATTATTTATAGAGACAGAGATTTAGCAATGTGTGAATGTAGTACAATGAGCAAACTTTTTACAGCAAACAAACAAGACTTCACAGTAGACGAGGCAAGTGCAGGCCTACCTTAGTGCGTTTAAGCATGAGCAGATAATGGATAATAATAAAGTACATTATGAGATGAGCATGTTTCATTATGCAATTATCTTTGGTGCAGACAAAGCTATCAAGCACTGAGATCCAAATACTCCTCTTTGTACAATGATTTCCAAACATAAAAACACTTTTTTTTAAATACTGTATTTGAACATTTTGGTATGCTTAAAGGGGAACACCACCCATATAATACAAATATGCATAATGAAGGAAAGTGTCATTCTAAGCAATATGTTACTTGGAAATTTTCAGCCATTTTACTGTAGTTGTTCATCTTTTAAAACTTTTTTTTTCGGTTCAGTTGCTTTTGATAAGTCACCAAAAATAAAGACTTTCAATTATTTAGTATTTTCTATTTGTGACCATTTTTCTAATATTGAAGTATAACTTTTTTCCCCTTCTTATGTAGATAGACGCGCAACTTCGCACCCTTACGCTGTGGTGTGTTTTAGCATTGTGGGTGATAGTCTGAATTCGCACGTTAGTGAATTTGCGTAGCGCAGGCGAAAATTCGCCTACAACAATTCTGTTTTTATAAATGTTTGACTACATATGTTCTAGCGCCCGTTAATTTAACGGGCTTAATGTAAAGTTCAAGTGTCTCTGCGTCCAGTCCCTGTGTGCGTGGAATTGCGCTACTGTGCATTTGCCGCACGGACCGTCTCTGGCGAATTTACGCTAGCGAAGTAGATAGATGCGTAACTTCACACCCTAACGCTGTGGCGTGTTTTACCATTGTGGGTGATAGTCTGAAAAACGTAAATACGTTACCGTTCGCCGACCAGAGCGTAAATTAGCACGTTAGTGAATTTGCGTAGCGCAGGTGAAAATTCGCCTACAGCAATTCTGTTTTTATAAATGTTTGACTACATATGTTCTAGTGCCCGTTAATTTAATGGGCTTAATGTCTAGTAAGGTTATAAATGAAAACATTGATATACATTTACGATCTTTAGCCCTGCCGAGGCAACTGTTAGAATTGAGAGTCGAGAATAGAGAATATTTGCTAATATTCCACAGATGCCGCATGAAAGAAATGTATCAACTAATGTATCAAATTGTAGCAGTTCAGTATGTGATCCTGGATGACTAGACCTCCAAACTGAAACGCCAAGATGCAGGAACATGAAATCTTAAACTTTAAGAGAATCAGTAAAATATGTAAAAATTAAAAAAAAAACGGGAAGCTACTGAAAAAAATCTTTATTTCTTCCAAGTGTCTGGAAGGTGAACAACCCCTTTAAAGTTATTTGTAACTGCTCTTTAAAACAGCATGTGTTTGTCCTTTGAGTTTCTCAATAACCTTAGGAAGACAAGTTAAAGACCAACTAATAGTCCAAATAAGTTGCTTTTTGCACAACTGCACACAACATAGTGATCGTTTTTGTTGCATGCAACTGTGTACATGTATAAAAATATCAGCGTGTTTCAAATTCTATAATTTGCTGATCTTTTTCAGTGTTGTTGGGTGAAAACACAGCTGTTAAGTCATGCTGGTTATCAAATCCCTGGGTACTTATTCCCTTGCTAGTCAGTTTACATAGGGAATGAATTACTCCAGATTGCAGGGTTTCACAGCTTTTCTCATAGGAGTCCATTAAGAATATAGAATAGAAATCAGTCCAGCTCTGAAAATCGTTGTCTAAATTGTGAATCCCCGCATTTTATTTGCATTGGGAAGTAATGATTCTGATTGGTGTTAGTACTCAGCACCATGACATCCATAAAAATGTATGTTTTCAATTAATACCGAGGTTATTCATGGTTTCTAGCTAATATATTATTGAATGATGGGACTTGTAGTCTATAAACAGTACAGGCTTTCAGTCTGATATTTCAGCTGTCATGTGCATTCAGTGATGTGGGAATTATAGGGTGCCTTGGAAATACAATGCTAAATGCATAACTCAATGTTAGGCAACGATACAGAAAGCTAAGGTTCTGAGCAACATTCAAAGCATTGGGAAAACATATTTTTCTTTGTTTTTCTTTCCATGTTATTTCATGGAATATGATTTACTTTAGCAGCGGGGAAACTATTTTTATCATGTGAAGCATTTCCCAGAGGTATGTGCATGTAAATGTGTTTATCTTTCTAAACTGAACAAACAGACTGTGGCATCCTTACATATGGAGTGTAAGCTCTTTGGCTTTGCTGCCGGCTTGTGTTACTGACAGCTACATAAAACACACAGGTCAGGATAAGTAACAAGCCTTTTTCACTTGAAGTAAAACAGATGTGGCTTCTAAATGACCTTAAAACAAAGCCATATTCCTGGCATGAATAGTTCCAATGGAAAACCTGTTGTCTGACACCCTTCTGCCCACCTGGCTGACAATCAAATTCTGATGGTCTTTCTAAGGGATATTGGGGGGCTTTGAACCCTGAGATTAAGGTAATCCGTCTTTTCTGACTGCCACTGACCCTGGCTGGCTAGGATTTCTCATGCTTCCCAGAAGTGTCTGGCTCTATTTTGTTTCCCACTAGTGCAGGTGGGGGTATGTGAGGAAGTGGAGAGTTCCAGGCTGCTGCCTGCGTAATCCTTGGAACCTGACCTAGCTCCCCCTCTCCCAGTACCTGCCTCTTGGGAAGACGGTGGGGGGAGAGCAAGTCAGTGGGTGGTCAGAGCACAGAGTGGGAACAGCTTTTCTCCGGTACAACAGCAACATGTGCTCAGCGGCTGTCACTAGCCTGGGAATGGGACAAACTTCTGATGTGTGCAGGGAACGCCTGTAGGATTTAGAAACTAAACCCACTCCTGTTGGGAAAGCTGAGGAAAATTTGTTTGCAGCGTTGCACTGTTAATTTGTGACGACCCCTAAGCTTAGCTTCTCAATAGCTGCTCAGAGCCCACTGAGCATGTGAGTGTCGAAGACACTTTCCAAGAAGGTGACCCCCTGTGACAAGTTTGAAGTCCTGGATCATTGCTTCTGTTGAGAAGCTGAACCTTTAGTCTGGTGCAATAAGTTCACTATTTGAAACATGGCAGTTTTAGCCCTGTTCATTTTCAGGGTTTGGTTCGCCTTTAAAGGAACAGTAACACCAAAAAATGTAAGTGTTTTAGGGCTCTTACACATGAGCGTTTTTACCTGCGCACCCCTGCGTTCCGTTTTGTTCTGTTCACCTGCAGGGGAGCGCAGGAGTAGACGCAGTTGTACACACAGACACATGTAGGCCCCGAACACAGGTTGAGATGCAACATGCTGCATTTTACCTGTGTTCTGTGCTTACACGTGTCTATTTGAGTACAGCCCCCTTCAAAAGAATTGAGTGCATCTACTCCTCAATTCCTCCACTGCGGCAGAATAGAACAAAACAGAACACAGGGGAGTGCAGGTAAAAACACCCATGTGTAAGAGTCCTTAAAGGAATGACAATATAATGTAGTGTTGCCCTGCACTGGTAAAACTGATGTGTTTGCTTCAGAAACTCTACTAAAGTTCATATAAACAAACTGCCATGTACCCATGGCACAGGATGCACAGTAGATAACAGATAGGTTCTGAAGGATCCCATTGTATACTGCAGAGCTTATCCATTATCAGTTGTGTATCTTGTGCCTTTTCTCCTTTTTCAGCTTTGAATGGCTGTCCCCATGGCTATTCAGCAGCTTGTTTATATAAACTAAAGTAGGGGTCCTCAACCGCCTGTCCGTGACCCAGAACCAGACTGTGGACACTCGAATTGGATGCCGACGAAACCCCAACCCGACACCCCCCTGTACTGGTCAAAAAAAGGTTGGGGACCCCTGATCTAAAGTAGAGTTTCTGAACTTCATATCAGTTTTACCACAGCAGTACTACAGTACAGTATATTTTTATTACTTTAAAATACTTTTATTTGTTGGTGTTACTGTTCATTTAAAGGTAAATGTGAAACAGTTGGATGCAGGTGTCATTACAACATGACAATAAGTGAAGTCTCAGTAAAGACTTTCTCTTTACTTGGGGAAATGTGCACTGACTTAATAGCAATATATTTTGTGTCATTACTCAAAGATATTATCTTATTTCACTGTTAAAGGTTAGTAAACACACAAATGTATACACATGTTAATTCTGTCATTATCCCAGGGGATGCACTAAATCCCACACTCATGGTAGCTGCTCACACCTCTCTATTCACTGGCCAGTTTACACACTAAACATTCACATCTTAAGAAGATATTGTTGACTGTATACATAACAGTCCTTATTTCCACCTGCCAGAGGCCGAATAGTCAGCAAAGGAAAGTAACTCTGCTTTGTTCCAAGCCATTTGGTGGTCTGCTAAACTGGACTCCATGCCTGCCGCTTCTTTTATTTTGGTATTATGGCAGCAACAACTCATGAATAAATGTAAATATGCAGATTCAAACATCTCTCTGTTCAGAGGAAACTGTTATTTAGTGAATATTATAGGATTGCGGTGTGAAAAAAAAACTAGTACTCTCCCCCAACGCACACTTTTGAATATTTTCCTCATCATCACTTTTCCCCAACTTGGTTTTAGTGAAACTCAGATTTGAGCAAACTTTAAAAGGATGTTTTCACTGTGTATTGTATGGTAGAGTCCCTGTATGGCCACCTTTAGTGACGGCACTGCAATATGGATATTGGGCAGGTAGTGAGTAGTTTAATTATGGATAGGGTGCAGCTCACAAGTCAAGACTGGTAAAGCATCTGGTTCTACTTCTCAAATAAGCTTCTCCACAGCATTTAACCAATCTTCATTGGATAAAGTAACTTCTGTGTTTATTATGACCTCACTTCTGTATATAAGTACAAGTAACTGGTAGCAGGTCAGGTTATGGGCAAGGTTATTGTGGATCATGGAGGTGGTGATGGAGGTTAGAAATGAAGGTTGTGTTCTCCACTGCTGATAGCGGGTCTTGAGTGTCCACCATGTTACCTATATAAGGATTGGTCATATAATACATTTCCCAACTGTAAAAGATTCTACAACTTAGTGGATAAGGATACACATTAAATTATCTGATGCCCTGTTAAACATACTGGGCAGATTCATTCTCTATGCATATATTTATGCTTTAGTACAATGCAAGACAAATATTTATTACTCAACATTTTGCTGTCTGGTTAAAAACTACCCTTATTTCCCCTTTAAAAAACCTACTGTAATTCTGGCCATATATAGTCAGACAGTGGCATAACTAGATATTAATGGGCCCCACAGCAAATTATTTTTTAAGCCCCCAAAATGTCTAGCTGTTGACCTGTTTTACTAATATTTATTTAACCTCTACATGAATTTGGGCCTCATGGGCCCCGTATACCTCCTGGGCCCCCCTGCAGCCACATGGTCTGCTTCCTCTGTAGTTACGCCCCTGTAGTCAGATTTGGTTAAGTAGTCAAATGGATTTTAGCCATACTGCTGGACTATTGGGGCATGTATGGTAAATAATCCTGGTGAATAGAGGAGTATAACATATAACATTCAGTATCCCTCTATATGGCCTGTGGGCTAATTGGTCAAGGTACGGTATCTATTGCCCTGGGTATGGCCATCTTAATAGTCTCATTTGACTTACTGCTAGTAGTACAGGTGGCTGAGTACCTCAGTTTTTTAGGGAGTAGGTCTATTTTGCATTGGGCAGAGCAGGGATCATGCTCACAGACAGTAATAGGTTTAAAGCAACCGGTCTTGGGACAGCAAACCCTCTGCAATGGTTTTATGACATAGAGACATACTATGTGTTGTATATAAAATATTTTTGCTGTTTTGGCTTACAACCCGCTCGTAAAGTGGGTTTTCACCTTCAAATTAATTTAATAACATTTTTATTATTTGTGTGGGTTTTTTTAAGGTATTTAGCTTTTTATTCAGCAGCTCTACAGTTCAAATCCTTCATGTGAATTTAGTAAATCTGCCCTTAAAAGTTAACTTGAAGGTGAACCCCCCTTTAATGACTCTCTTGCCGAAATAAGATTTTCTGCCTTCAACAATAGCACAAACTAAAGACTTAATGTTATTCATTATGTATTTTACATCAGAGATGCAGCTCTGTAGATGTAATTGAACTACACCTACCAGCAGGGCTTTTTCCAGAAAACTTTAACTTCAAGTTCACATAGGGGAAAATGTAATTAACATTAAATCATAGACGTTATTTAAATGGTGTAGTTTCGATTGTTTAGCACTGCTCGCAATGTAAAATCAGTCACAAACTTTGCAATGAAGACGTTGAGGTCTTTAATCAGTCAAAAACAACACAAACATGGTCGCTAACGTTTGTAAGTGTCTTTTGCGCAGGTTTTTTGCACTAGTGAAACATATTACGTTCCACCATAGACAATATTGGTAGCAAGGTTGGGATATAAATATTGGGGTCCATGGACAGCAGCATAGATGACAGTAATTTCAACTCATAGTCATGAATGCAACCAGCTATACACCAGTCTCTCTTAATGATATATTATTACACTTTTAGGATACAATGATTAATCTATAAAATCCACAAGGATTCATTTAGGGAAAGTGGGTGCAGTGCCACTGCCAGGTACACAAATGAGGAGGGTAATTGCACACTATTCCGTGGCGTTCTGCAGACATCTCATTTGCATTTCCTTATATGCAAACCAGTTTCAAGTTTGCACTGCAACTCCCTGTATATATGTGTGTCTAAAGAAGCCTAATTCAATTCATTAGTATTACATTTGGCTACATTAACATTACCCTAGTAGTTCAGTTAAGCGTTTTCTCGCAGATTTGAGAGCTTTTACTACCACCTAGTGTCACTTACATAATAGTGCAACAGTGATACAAATGAATTAAAATATATTGAAACCAGCACTATACATTTTCTTTTAAACTGGCTGAATTATTGAGTTTCAATACCATGCAACTACTGAAGTTATATTATGTAAAATATAGAGAATATATATAATATTCATATAGTTGCAAATTTGGGTGGCCTATTAGGTAGTGACCTCCACTTGGGCAGGGATGGATATATAATCTCTGTAAAGCATAACTTGCATTATATACAAGATAATATTAAATGGTTGTTAAAAAGAACTTTTGTTAAAGGAGGGCTAAACCCATGATCATGTTTTAGCTAGTGGGGCATCTGCAAGGAGATGGGTAAGCCAAGTTGGCAGTTGTAGGGTTGCCACCTTTTCTGGAAAAAAAAATACCGGTCTCCCTCCCAGAGCTGCTTTAGAAGGTGAAAAATTACTCTTCAACATTAAAAAATGGTTACAAATAGAAAATAGACAGTAACTGGAAAAAGTCTTTATTTCTGGTGATCTATCTGAAAATAACTAGTTGTTTGAAGTTGAACAACCCCTTTAAAGGCAGCTGTTAGAATTGATACAATATTTGCTAATACTCCAGAGATGCTGCTGAAAATGTATCAACTAAATGTTGCACAATTGTAACAATTTACAGTCTGCGCCTGAATAACAGCTGCCAGACTCAAACACTTTAAACTTTAACCTCAGATTTTCAAAAAACGGTAAAAAATAGATAATGGAAATTAATTGGAAATAGTATTTATTCCTGAAAACATCTGAAAACAATTGAACTGAAAAAAAAGTGTTAGGATGATGAACAACCCCTTGAAATATATTTACTTGTCTTTCAGATATATTCTTATATACTCTCTAGTCTTCTGTAACTCTTAAATTGTTATATTGATGAAGAAGATGGCAGGAGATCCATATGAAGATTATCTGTAAAACATTAAACAAAACAGTAAATCTGTCCATTTAAACCTATGAACTATCAGTCTAATCCATTTCCTTTCACTTTGATACTGGAATTTCTGCCTGTCACCTCCTCTCGGTGGCTTTTTAACCACTTTCAATATACGTCATTTCAGTTGTGTTATATAGTGTTTCAGTTGTGCAAAGTGTCAGGTTACCGGGGGATCTGTGGAATCAGTTTCAGAATCAAAGTTCCCTTTTGCTAATTTGTGCTTTCGATTTTTTCCTTTTCTTAGTTTTTGCATACACATACTGTATCCCTTTACATATATACCAAGTGGATAATGACAACATAATCATTTACCATTTACTTTTAGCAGAATTTTTCTATTATCTCTCTGATTATGGGTAGATGGATGTCTTTGATTTAAAACAAAACCCTTTGCTACCATCTACTGGTGAAAAATACACACTACACCCCGATAACTAACTTGCTTGCACCCTCTTCTATCAGACCATGCCTTAAAGGAGAAGAAAAGTCTCAGTGGAGGAACTTGAGTACTTGTATAACTTAGACTTCCCAGAGGTGCCTCCCGACATCAGTGTTGGACTGGCCCAACGGGAAACCGGGAAAAAAACCAGTGCCCCCCGACCTTCATGGGCCCCCTCCGGGCCAGACCCCAAATCTCCACTTCCTAATTTTAAACTAAAAAATTGCCGATGCGCGGCCCCAGTGCTGTGTAGGGATGTCAGCGCCGGCCATGTTATAGGTGGGGGGGTCGTCGGGGGGACCTGGCCGCAGTCCCGATGGGCCCCCAGTCCGACCCTGCCCAACAAAGCAATTCAGCTGGATAAAGACAATTCAACTGATGAAGTTATAGATGCAATTAATGCATTCCCTTTGGGTAAAACACCTGGATTTGATGGGATCCCCATAGAGTGGTACACGAAATATGAGAAAATATTAACTCCCAGATTGGTAGAGCTATTCAATGCGGGCCCTGGCCCAATCGCACCCCCTGCTCCCCTGGTAGTTACGCCACTGTCTAATTCAGATAACCCAGCAGTGGTTTTAGAAGCAGCAATAGTGGGCTCTTTCCAAACTCCCTTACCGTGGAAACTCTCCCTACAATCCTACCACCGTAACCACACCCTCCATGGTTACAGGTTTACAGGCCTTCAAGAAGGCATTGAAGATCGCATGTGGTTCCTTGGAGGCTTGGTCTCCTTGGACCCCACATTTTTCTGCCCTTCCACGTATTGCTATGTGGGCACAGCTGGGCATTAAAACCTTGGGTGAATGCAAAACCTATGATCTAATCCGGCAAGAAGTCCAGGCCCCCCCCCCCCGACATGCTATATAGGCAGCTGCAGCTTTGGCACGCCTTTAATATACAATTCCCTACAAGACCTATATCCCTAGTTGCAGGGCCAGAACAAGGGGTAGACAGAGTAGGCCTAGGGCGCAAAGCAGGGGCGGCACCAGGCACACACCTTCTCTGCCTTCTCTGCTTGTTGATCTGGCCTGCGTGTTCGGTCTGCAGCACATATTAGTTTAGCGCGCACGCTGGAGTCTGTTCAGTACATGTTCTCATGTCTTTCCCTCGCATGCAGCTGGTGTCCTTTTGGTGCATTTTTAAAAAAATAAAAAAGAGTATAAAAGTAATTTGGTACTTGAGGGTGCCAAATGTTAGGCATCCCCAAGTGATTATATTTACTTACATACCCTGGGCCAGTGCTCCTATCAACAGAAAACTGCACCGGCCCAGGATTCTTCCAGTGAGTTCTTCCGGCTTCTTCTTTCTTTGTGTGGTTGTGCATGCACAGTAAAGTTTCACAAATTTCACAGTCAGCACCCTCACCTCCAAATTGCTTTAATGCGATGCACGTCCAACGGTTTCCTACTTCAACCCGTTCAATCAAACCAAATGTTAACGTTTCAGACCACGCTCTTGAGAAAAGACCGAGAGGGGTCTGAAACGTTGCCGGGTGTTCGGGGTCAGAGCCTATGTCTCAATAAAGGCATTTTAAGAGAAGATACCGCTGATTGGTGCCGTCAATTACTACATTCATGCACAGTAAAGTGAAAAGCCAAACTTTAAAGAAAAATCAGGCTAATTCACTCTACTGCACATGCATATGTCCCGAGAAATTTGAAGAGTGAAGAAGCAGGAAGAAGAAGGTGCTCGCTGGAAGAACCCTGGGCAGTTTTCTGCTGATAGGAGCACCATCCGGGGCGTCAGGTAAGTAAATACAATCACTTGGGGGTGCTTAACTTTTTTGTTATTGAAATTCATCTGTCATGCCAGAGGTGTGGCCTGCTAGAGTCCTCACTCTGGTTGGGGTAAACATTACTATTAAATGCTTATAAACACTATGCCACTCAAGCTCATTCCTGGTGTTAATGGCCATGTGTGTACTCTAAGCATTACAGCCCCAACTTGCTCATTAACACCAGATAGGTCATGGGGGGATGAGCATCACTGGTGCAGAGATCACAATATCACACTCTGCAATAGAAGAAATATCCAAACTTCAGCTCTTGAACTTATCAGGAGAATCTTTTTGCCAGCTCTGGTAACTTGCATGTCAATGTTCTCAACTCACATCATGGGAGCAGTACCCCTGATTTTCTGTGCCATAATTGTTTTAATTTCTAAAATTTCTAAAGCAAACAACTTAGCCAGTATGAAGACTACTCCAGATCTTACTGTAACTAGGTACGCCTCAACTTTAGTTTCCCTTCACAAGTGATTGAGAAGATGAAGGTTAAAAGTGGAATGTGAGGGCAAGCCAAGCCACACAATTTATCATACTGACAAAGTCTCAATAAATAAATTTTAATGATGGTAGTGGGATATGCCTGGGAATGACCTGGCCTTTTGAGATACAAACCAATGGCTTTACTTTTGTCTAATTTTTTTTTACCTTTAACCCATGACCTAACAGTTTTTAGCTTGTGTGTTGTGATGGCTGCACATTCTGCAGCTGCAAGAAAGCCAGTTTGTGAGAAACAGCAAATTGTTAAAGGATCAGTAACATCACAAAATGAAAGTGTTTTAAAGTAATAACAATATAATGCAGTGTTGCCGTGCACTGGTAAAATTGTAGTGTTTGTTTCATAAACGCTACTATTGTTTTTTATAATAAGATGCTGTGCAGCAATGAGGGCAGCCATTCAAAGGAGAACAAGCTCAGGTTACACAGCAGATAGCAGATAAGCTCTGTAGAACATAACGGTGTTATCCACTATTTATCCTGTGCTGTATAGCCTTTTTTCAATTTCTGTCATTGCTACACAGCAGCTTGTTTATATGAACTATAGTAGTGTTTCTGAAGGAAAGACAGCAGTTTCACCAGTGCAGGGCAACAGTACATGATATTTTCATTACTTTAAAACACTTTTGTTTTTTGGTGTTACCATTCTTTTAAACAGAAGGCAACCTTGGACTGCTCCAGAAATACAACTCCCAGCTTCCTCTACGTAGTCTACTGATATATCTTGAGCTGGTGACCAGTACATCACGTTGGTTAAGGATTGTCCACAAGCAACTTCATTAGATTATCTTTCTAGTAGTGATAAACACCAGCATTTTTTACCTGCTGCCAACCTTAGCCAACCACTTTCCAAGCCATATCCAACAATGTGCAAATGCAGTTAGAATTTCCCTGTGGTCCTGACCAACCTCTGGTGTATGTTTCTGTGTCCAGCAGTGAGACCACAATCATTAGCCTTGTGGCCATAAGAAAGCTCAATTACAAACAGCAGGGCAAAGCACAAATAGGATTGGCATTTTTTCTTCTCAGTTGTACCAACAGATGACTTAGGGCACGGGTGGAGCTGAGAGAGGGAGAAAGGAGCAGGACCACAAATGGATAGAGTGTGTCAGATTTGGTGAGTAGGTAGGATTTGGGGGCATAGATGGGGACCAGAGAGAGGGAGATCAGAGATGGGGAGGGGAGAACCAGGGATTACAAATTTACCAGCAAATACTATCTAGGCCAGTGAAACACCAGCCTGGTGGCAACGTAAGAGGAAAGTGCAAAACAACACACACAAGTTGCCAGGTTTAAACCACCATGAAAAATTCGAACTTTTTCACGACAAATTTGTGAAATTCAAACATTTCACAAAAAATTTCACTATTTCACTTCAAATTCTTGAATTTTGAACTATTTCACTAAATTCGTGAAATTCAAACGATTTCACTATAAATTCATGAATTTCGAACATTTCACCATCAATTTCGTGAAAATCGGAAATTGATGCCGGCGAATTTTCTCCGGCAAATTTTCACAGCAATTTTGCAAATTCGAGCTAGGCAAATAAATTTGCCCATCACTAGTGGTCATCTCTCAGAGAAAATAACCAGTAGAAACAACTGGTGACTTTAATAAAAGGCAAATGCATTTTGTGTCTCTTTGGCTTCACCATGCGAGGTTCAGGTTTGTTTTGGTTATGCGTTGCTTTTGTTAGTTTCTACAGTAGATCTGGTAACAAAACATTATTATTTTTGTTATATGTCTCATTTCTCTTATACGAGGCAATATA